>CAXITT010000011.1:998875-1061252 GCA_964033795.1 Lymnaea stagnalis
TGTGGGGGGGGGTGGGGGGGGGGGGGGGGACTAACAATTTCAAAGAATGTGTTGTCATCGGCAACGAGTCTGTCTGCTAAGTTTCAGCTCGATAGGTTAACGGGAAGTTGGTCAATTAGCTGTCCCAAGATTTTGCTACCTATCCACCAACAAAAAAGAGAATTTCGAATAACGTATTTTAATCTATTTGTATCTATTTAATTTTAAAAAGACAATAGGCTTTAAATATTTTCCAGGAGAGAGCTAATCAGTGGCGTATCCAGTCTAAGTACCATCCGGGGCGTGCCCACCTTCTGCCGCCCTCTTCCGCAAAAACAACTTTACAGTAAGCCAAAATATCACCCCTCTATATAAAACAGTGACGCCCCAAGGCTGAACATCCCTCACTGCCCCTTTACTAAGCAGCTGGAGCGAACACCTCTAAAATGTCTACCACCCATTATACATTCCGTCAGAGCCAGCGCCACTGTAAAAGCACTGAGTCAAATGGACTCAGACACGCAGCGCCGCCATTCGCACCCGGGTACCATTAGACTCAAGCTATTCGGATGTCATTTGTGGTTGTTTATTTTAGTTAACCTGGGGAATTAAGTTTACAAACATAAAGTCCATTCAATTATATTTCATTTGATACCTCATTTTGTCTTACAAACCCAACAATAATATTTCAAATAGTTTTTTTTTTTTAATCCCAACCTCTCACTTCTGGTACCCGGGTATGAATAGTCGCAGCCATTGTTTTAACCAAAATAAAGAATCTTTATACAAGCCAGTTTGTATGTAGGTCGCGTCTCATTTTTAGGTTCATGCCATTGATTTCTTTTCTTTGTTCGCTTAAGGATTTCCATATGCTTTGTGCTGGGGGTTTTCCAAAAATACAAGTGAAAATTGTCAACGAGTTTCAAGTACAGAGTATGGCCTACTGGCTAGCAGAGTGATATTTTGTTTTAATTTATAAATGTGTTGTCTTTAAGACTATAAATGGCCCGAAATTAAAAACGTCTTTTTATTTTCAATCTATTAATAGCTTTGTCGTGCTATAGAAATTAATTTAAATTTAACCTGCTCTTTAAAACTGAAGTTTTTTTTTGCAGATTAATTATTAGTGGTTGTTTCAAATATTTATTTTGACGTGGCTTTGTTAAATTGTTAACGGGCCTTTCAATATATAAACGGCTCTGTTAACATATAAACAGTTCTGTTAAAATAAAAACGGTTCTGTTAAAGTATAACCCCCCCCCCTCCCCCCATCCTCCTCGTAATGATTTGAAGTGATGTTATTATACATTAACTTGGTTATTATCTTTTTACCGCATGAAATAGCAAGTAGGTCATCCGCCATGCCTAAATGCAACAGCTGGATATGTTTGTGTCTGATCAGCACATGGAGGTAAGGACACACAAAGGGCTAGCTAGAACCAAAAGATGTTTTATATTAGTGACGTATTGCACAACATTATCACGTGTAAGATTTTTAAATTGTTTGTAATTTCCAGTACTAGACGAAACAACCTTGAGTGAAGTAAAGTGGTACTTCTTTTAATATAAACCCTAATGAATTCTAAAGAAAAGAAACCATCATTTTTATTGATGGCAGCAAAATGGCCAGGTGTCTTGATAACATTGTACAGATTAATTTTCAGAATATTTTTTTTAAACATATTCGGTCCACAAACATTAATAAATCATTTTTTTTTTCAAATGTATTTAGTATTCATTTATTTATTGTTATTATAATTTTTATTTTTAAATACTCACTTGTGGCAAACTGGAGATGAAGCTTGCAATGTACGCCACCCAGAGCATTATCTTACACCGAACAAGGGCGTCACAGCTCAAAGGGTGGACTATCGAAAAGTACCGGTCAAGGGAAATAACAACAGTGATGTAGGAGGACAGGTAGAACCCAAAAGCACGGAATATCATAAATATCCTGAAATAAGCAAATAATAATCTTGACTTACTTCAACAATGATCATAAATTATTTTAACAATGATTAAACGTTAAATCGAGTCTATACTAAATGTTCACTTGAAATTTGCATTGCCAAAACAAACACAAGCTTTTAACTCCAACTGGACTCCAAATAATAATCAGAAAATATTCCGTCTAATTGGTGAGTCCAGTCCTAGTGACACACCAAAATCAAGATCAGATTTGACCGTCTAATTGGTGAGTCCAGTCCTAGTGACACACCAAAATCAAGATCAGATTTGACCGTCTAATTGGTGAGTCCAGTCCTAGTGACACACCAAAATCAAGATCAGAATTGACCGTCTAATTGGTGAGTCCAGTCCTAGTGACACACCAAAATCAAGATCAGATTTGACCGCCTAATTGGTGAGTCCAGTCCTAGTGACACACCAAAATCAAGATCAGATTTGACCGTCTAATTGGTGAGTCCAGTCCTAGTGACACACCAAAATCAAGATCAGAATTGACCGCCTAATTGGTGAGTCCAGTCCTAGTGACACACCAAAATCAAGATCAGAATTGACCGTCTAATGAGTAAGACCAATCCTAGTGGCATACATTAAGCATGATCAGAATTGACCGTTTAATTCATAGATCAATCCTAGTTTTTGCGGTTCTGATCAACATGGTGTTTAAGAACCTGTATGAATTGTATGGTCTTCATATTAAAATAATTCCTCAGCGGATGTTCTACCATAACTGACGGAGGTGATTTGAACTGAATAACATAATACGGTGGACAAAAGAAATAGTCAGGAATAACATGCTTATTGTTTTTTTGTTCACTCTGTTAAGTGCTTCAGTTATCTGATTCAAATTCTACGCTTTATTCCAGTTTTAGTCATTACAAAATTTCATTTTCATGTTAAAAAAAAAAAAAATTTTCGCTCTGATGCTTAAAATTTGACAATTAAAATAATATATCTATATACTGATTGTGATGTTTTGAGATGAAATTTTCGTTTACTGTATATAATTGTCAATGCACACATTGTATACCTGCATGCGAGATCCCCTGCCCGCCACGACACGGTGATATGCCAAGTTGTCTCCATGGGCATGAACACACAGGTCACAAAAAGATCAGCGATGGTCAGGTGGAGAACACACATGTTGACCCTCGTCAGGTTCCTGCTGCCCCATAGCGTCACTAAGACCATGATGTTCCCCACCAATGCAACCACGAAAAGAAAACAGTAGGCCACCACCGAGACCAGGGTGTCTTGGTTGAAAGTCATGTCCTCGGGGAGCTGCAGTTCTTTTGTGTAGCACGAGACGTTACCAGCTAGCGTCTGCTCAAAGTGCAGCTCCCAGGCGGGTCGAGTTGATAGTTTCTGGGCGGAGATGTTACTGGACACGTCGAGCGTGTCCAACATTTCAGACGATCCCAGCATCGTGTAAACCGTTGTTCCATTGCCAGACTTGCATTCCCGACTCAGAAGCGTCATTGTCGCCGATTTTATTTTATGTCTGGAGAAAGTTAGTTTTATTTTAAATGTTACATAATGATACATAATGATTGCATAATGATTGGGGCCGGGGACCTTATTTTTAGTTATCTTTTTATGTGAGCTATACAAATATAATTTCAAATAGAGCTGCTGCAGGGGTGGATCAATCGCTACAAGTTTGTGGACTAAATTTATCAAATGCATGCTTCTTACGTGGACAGCTGTGTGTGGCCTGTTCACGAGTCGAAAAAACCTTCTAATATATTTGTGTACGCAACAGACGGAAAAAACAAAAACATTTTCTATTTAAAAATTACTTCAAAAACGTTATTAAAACACAAACACTTTTTTCTTTGAGTGGCATTGCAACGCATCCCGTGTTCTCGCTAGTGTTTTATAATCAAGATGAACTTCAACAATGATTGATTATAATAACAGACACACTATATTTTTCCAAAGGACAAATGAAAGAATACATTTATTATAATATTTAAATGTTAAATAAGTTTTGTCATGGTGTTGAGACTGTATGATAAGTCCACAGCTGTGCGCTGCCAATCTATTTGAGATTGGATGACGTCAAGCAAAATCTTAATATACTAGATCATAGTTATTTTCTATTATTTTACGGAAATCGAATACATTTAAATGCGCAAAAAATATTATGAACATCCATTTAATTTATTAAAAGTTTAATTATTACTATTACAAATTACAAATACATTTAAAGTAACAACTAAGGAAAAATCTTAAGCATTTTAAATGCGTTTGAAAGTTATGAAAAAATAATATATATTAAATAAAAAATTATGTTTAAAGAATTACACCGTAATCACATTTTTAGGGAAAATCCAAACATCAGTTGTTTTCATTGCATTTCTTAGTGCGTTGTAAATATTTTTCAAAATAGAATTTAAATTAATTTCTTCTAAATAAATACGCAAATGACGTCATAGCACGAATCGCCTATTTTAGCCAAAACTCTAAGTTTCTTTGATTTAAAACCGGGCAATAAAATACGCACACGTTTTAGCTTTGATTAAATTCTCTCCTACAGTATGATTTCTTACCAGATTTAGTCTTGAGTAAATAAATTTCATAGGCAGCGTCAGTTGTACGATTGACAGTTGCAGTATGAGCAGTTAACAGAGTCTTTAAGGTTGTTCTTTTCTCTAAAGTTCTCTTAATTTTTAAAAAAAAGTAATTTAAATCTGAAATAATATGACAACTACGTTTGGCCCTTACATGGGCCTCAAGACGGTTGGTTGTCAAATTCTAGACAGCTCATTTTCTAATTGCACCCCCCCCCCTGACAATGAAATGCCCCCCCCCCTCTGGGAAGTGGGCCCCACGTTGGGAAACACCGGGTTAGACGGAATATTTGTCATCGGACTATTTGCCATCGAAATATATTAGACAACGAATTATTTGACAGTGTCCAATACTGTAGGGAACAGAAAACTTTGTACTTAAAAGAGCTCTACCTTGTTTACAGATAGCAGGCCGATTAAACCGTTTGGTTGGTGTTTTTTTTATCAAAGGCCTTTTTAGTTCTAGAATTATTTTTTAGGTGTGAATTTTAAAAAAAATCATTTATATTTTTGGGGAAAAATTAGGGTACATTAGTACATTTTTAACTGCATTGAAATGATCATTATGATAGCGAATTTAGAAATTCAGGGGGAGCGGTGATTGAAACACATAGAATAAGACCGCTTTCACAAAGAAAAGTTGAGTATGTGATGTCAAAATGGTACATTATAATTTAAATGTTATTTTCCCAAATGTTTTTCGATTTAATTTGATTTTTAAAGCATTTTTAAGGTTTTGGTTTTTTAGACTATTGAACAAGCACAAACATTTTAACACATTCATTCAGATTAAGGTTTCCGAGACAGCAAAGAAAATTGCCGAGACTTTTGACGTTGGACCAGTTTTTCAACCTACGACAAAGTTAAGAGTTCGTTCAAAAGCTGAAAAATGGGGGGGGGGGTGAAGCTGCAAAGGGTCTTTTTGACGTCAGAAAGTTGACATTTTTGTTACATGTTGCTTTAGGCCCACTGCCGGTGTCAGACCCACTGCGTGCATTAGGCCCACTGCGTGTATTAGGCCCACTGCGTGTATTAGGTTCACTGCGTGTATTAAGCCCACTGTGTGTATTAAGCCCACTGCGTGTACTTGGCCCACTGCGTGTATTTCAGTGTATTTAAAATGTTTTATTGTGAATGTCCTCTATGGCTGATATGTTTGCAAAATATCTATCATCTTGCACCAACTAGAAGTTTAAAAATATATTATGGGGGGAGATCACTCCCGATATATTTGGTCGCTATTTATCAACAAATGTACAAAGTGCGTGGTTTATCGTCAAAACAAAAAGTTTACAAAGGCTGACATTTTCTGAAATTTACAACACATCTAAAAATAACTTAAAGACACTTGATAATTTTAAAACATTTTGACGTAATAAATTAAAATACTGCCTACCTTCGCGGGAGTTCAAATATCCTTCCATCAAATATTTTCTTTTAACTCAAGGTCAGCTTTTATTGAAATTTCAAATGTGTTTTTCATGTGCTTTGTGCAAATTTAAAAATTTCTCCCACACAATTAATGGAACCTTGAGATTTTTGCACTACCAACATGAAATGCTCTCCTGAGATTAAGCAGTCCGTTTGATGCATAGCCTATTTATAACCCCGTCTGTAGTAAACGCTTGATGGAAGCAGCTTCGTTTAAAAAAAAAAAAATGTGGCCCAAACCAAGCAAAAATATATCGCTGTCACAATTATTAATCTGAACCCACCAAGATCACCAAACAACGTGGACGACAATACTTTTTTGTTTTTGTTTTTTGGCCAGCCACACGCCCCTCAAGATGGTTATCGTCAGTCGCTAACCAAACCAACTGAAAGGGACGCCTGGGTAACAGCCGTCTCCATCATACGACTGTCAATAATTTAGCAAGCGCCTTCTACCGCGAAGTGTGACATGCCCCGTTCGTCTACCTACGGGACCAACTGTTAAATGCAATCGACGTTTTCGAGCAGCAATCGTAACAATCGGGCCGCCGTAGTCATTTGACACCATTCTATTCCACCGGAACATGATTCGAGGATAGCTGCATAAATTAATTAAATAACTCACGGGTGGGTAGCTGCATGTGTGAAACGTCATTCCAATAACTCAGAGGTAGCTGCATTTATAAATATTAAATAAATCACGAGCAGGTATATCCCTCCCCCTGAAGGGGGTGGAAGCCTATCCCCCTCCCCTAAAATTTTTGAACGTTATAAAGTGTGTCTGTGTGCTAATTATGATATTGGTGTTGAATTCGGAAGTTTTCCATGAATAGTAGTACTACAAAATTTACTTTATAAGATAGTTAGAACGTTGTTGACTAGTCAATACTAATCTTGCAGCTGCAGTTCAATTCTCCGCCTAGGCCCGAACAATGAACATATGTTTGTTGGTCTTAACAAAATCCTCTTATCTCCTACCCAACCCCCAAACTTTAAAAAAAAAATTAACATATAGAGTCATTCTATTGTTTTCAATCCTATTTAATTTTCTTACCCTCATTAATTCAAAAAAACAGACAATGAGGGGAGTGGGTATTCCCTTACAAATCAGATTGGAAGCAGCTGATTCTCCCCCCCCCCACTTTTTCGACGCCCCTGGTTGCATAAATTAAATGTCATTAAATAACTTATAATACAGCTGGTAAGAGACTGTAATCAGAATAGGTTTTTTTACACTACAAAAAAAACAGACATGGAGGGGAGTCGGTATTCCCTTTCAAATCTGATTGGAAGCAGCTGATTCTCCCCCCCCCCACTTTGTCGACGCCCCTGGTTGCATAAATTAAATGTCATTAAATAACTTATAATACAGCGGGTAAGAGACTGTAATCAGAATAGGTTTTTTTACACTACACACCTGTCAATCTTGATCTGGATTTAACACATCAAACAGCAATGGCGTACAATGCCACTCCATGTGGTGCCTTTTTTTAAATGGTTCAACTTTTGCCAAGCAGATAATATATGCAGCTCATCATGAGTTGTTTCATGAAATGGAACAAATTAGAGATGGGATTACATGAAAATGGACGAAAGAAAGGAAAAAACGTGTCGGCAGAAAGCCTTCTTAAGCGGACAACAAAATTTACAAATAAAAACTAAGCTAGCATGAAGTGTCCGAAAGGACAGCAAGAGATATAACTGTAGACCTTTTGTTGAGAGAGAGTTAATGTCTGCAAATGGAGAAGTTTGAGATAAAGTCTTCGGCTATAGATTGTAAAAAGTATAGGTGGAGAAAACATCCAACAAAGGAGAACATGACACTCATCATCTGCAGGGTTTCTTTCAGGCATACCATCGTGGGGGGGGGGGGTCACTTCCCCGAGGAGCATGTCAAGTGCACCCCTAGGGAAAACGTGTAAGAAATATATAGTTTTTTAATAGAAAAACTACTAAACTTTAATTTTTATAACATTTTTAAAAAAGTTTTTACCTTTCATCAGTTACAATTAATGGAACCAATACAATATCGCTTATCTTGATATAATATATTGATAATCGGTATCGTTCAGGTTAATCTCGTTACAGGCTCCTAGATTTCAATTACAAATATCGTATTGTTTTAAAAATTGGCCGCTCCTTATAATAAGCCAAATCTTATTTTTTTTTTTGTTCAAATTTATAGATATTTTAAAAAATTATATTTTGCAGTGTCACAAGTTGAAAGACTTAAATAACGCTGTACTATAAGCTAACTTAACCTCCATATGAAGTTCTATAAATTGAATATAGTTCTTGTTAATTATTAAATATGTCAAATCTGTTAAAAAAAACACTATATTTCATTATAAAAGCATGACTGTTTAAGTAAATGTAAGTGTTCATTTTAAAATGTATAATAATAGCATAATGCTTTGAAAAAATTTTGATGAAGCATAAATTTTAATGTACTCGATTTCATCAATGTATGTTGAGTTAAATAAAATATTTTATTTGTTTTTCAAATGATATTTTTTTACGGTTGCATACAAGTTGTGGACGGTTCATAAATTATTATAAAATTGAGTTCGTTTCTAATTTTGTAACAGTTCCGAGAGCAGAGGAAACTAAAGTGTGGTTTTTTTGTGTGTGGAAAGATATAAATTATGTTTATTAAATCCCAAACGATCTTTCTCTTTTAATGTCAGATCAATAAACAATATTCTCCAGTTTTGAACGCATTTTAAAAAATAAATATAAGAATATATATTTCTTTTTTTAAATAAGCATTTTGATTATCGTTAAAATTCCATTTTATTTTTGTGTTAGTAGTATAAAATAAATTATATGGATTAGGTAAAAAAAAAAAAAAACTTTTCTTCAAGTATATCGAAAAGGAAATGTGTAACTGATCTGAAGAAGTTATAGCAGTTTGAAAATCCAACTCAACATTTCAATGAACTGAATATTGGGAATTTGAACATCACTTTTATACGATTTCTCTCACATGAAATCACACATGAAAGCATATATGATGTCTTTTGTAAACAACCCGTGTCTTCTTAAAATAATTATGCAGGTTATATACAATTCATAAAATAAACCAATTTTGATAAACCATAAAAATGTGTGTCCCTTCCTACAAAAAAAGAGTGGGTGTTTTTTTCTTTTTTTTTGACTTTGGTAAAACTAGGAATTATTTAGAAATAAACTTTTTTTTTCTTTTCGTTCAAGTGTAAAATTATTAAAAAAAATTTTTGTGTGTGATGGATACCTTTTTTTCTAAGTAATTTTTGTAATTTAATTTTTTTTTTTTTTTTTTGTAAATTGTTTAATTTTTTAAAGTAATAAACGCACATGGTCAAGAGACTTCTCTGTTTGACTCTCCCCCCCCCCCCATTTTTTTTTTATTTATTTTTTTTATTTATTTTTTTTTTTTTTTTTTTGTAAATTGTTTTATTTTTTAAAGTTATAAACCCACATGGTCCAGAGCCTTCTCTTCTTGCCTCTCCCCCCCCCCCCACCTACCCTTCTTGCTACTTTTTCGGTTTTGTCCTTCCCTACCTAGCATTAAAAGTTGATAATTTAAATAATTTACAGCACAACTTAAAGCCCCAAAAATCGCGAAACCCCATGCAGCTGTACTGGTTGCAGAGCCCACACGATGGATCTAGGTCAAATGATACCTAAACTGTTAAAAAGCATTTCTCCCGGTGCTCTCCGTTTAGGTGTATGATGATGCAAAACTAAATTTAAAAGATTTAAGAGGTGAGACTAAGCGAGGCAGTAGGCCCCTATCCTTCAGAACAAAATATACCTTTAAGGCCCCCCCCCCAAATTGATTGAATTAGATCATGTTGGGCTTTTGGAAAAGTTGGAGATGTCCCTGTTATTGGGGTAATTTTTAGTGCTTCTCACCCAAAAAGTCTGAAATGTCTTCATCAGTGGCGCTACAACTCCCTTTAGCCCTGGCCTGCTCCACCACATCATTCCATTCGGATCGATCATGCGCGAACCCCGAGCTTGTGCAAGTCCTTCTCTACAACGTCGATCCATCTTTAGTTTTGGTCGACCGGTGAGCCGTCTGCCCCTAGGTTTGTAGATGTTTTTACTTTTGGAGTTGGCCATAATCATATGTTTACGCCGGGTAGAGCGTCGTACTGGTATACCCTGTCTCCCCTATCATGAGCTTTTTAGTCAACATAGAGGTGATGTATTCGTAGCATTTCTTCAGGAGACATCTTAAAGTAAAATATGAAAGTTTTAAATGCCCCTTCACACATTGTCTGAAACAGACACTGAATTTAAATATGCACCAACATTCATCATTGCATTTTGATTTGATAATTTTGTTTAATTAAAGGGACCCCTGCCCCCGCTTTTGTTCAAGAATCTTCGGATTCCTCAATTTCCGCTACTCCCTTCCCTGACGTCGATCAATGTGACTCAGCTGTGTTGAATCTTATCTGGTGTCCAATGCTTATCTTGGGCGCACCACAACCAGAATGAATTTAGTTTATGAATGGCCCTGGGTGCCATAATACCTCTCCGACCCCCTCACTACTTGAAAAATGCTTTCTCCTCATCAAATTGTCTTATCAAACCATTCAAATAATTTAAACTTCAAAATGCACCTCTTGATTTTTAAATAGGCACAAATTTTCTGGTTAGGGATAAGCCATCTGGATGTTCGATTTATGCCCTACTGCCCTGACAACCAATTTTAGAGCCAATCTATACACTGCCCAGCGGCGTGCCTAGTGTTAGAGCCATGTTTGGGTGGGGGGGGGGTGGTAACTTTTTTTTGCGACGCTACCTTTCACGATATAAATTCAACAGTTGCCCGAATATATCAACAGTCAATATAAAAAGAAAATGACAAGTGGGCAGGCCAATATTATGCCATTCAACAGTTGCCCGAATATATCAACAGTCAATATAAAGAGAAAATGACATGTGGGCAGGCCAATATTATGCCATTCAACAGTTGCCCGAATATATCAACAGTCAAAATAAAGAGAAAATGACATGTGGGCAGGCCAATATTATGCCATTCAACAGTTGCCCGAATATATCAACAGTCAATATAAAGAGAAAATGACATGTGGGCAGGCCAATATTATGCCATTCAACAGTTGCCCGAATATATCAACAGTCAATATAAAGAGAAAATGACATGTGGGCAGGCCAATATTATGCCATTCAACAGTTGCCCGAATATATCAACAGTCAATATAAAGAGAAAATGACATGTGGGCAGGCCAATATTATGCCATTCAACAGTTGCCCGAATATATCAACAGTCAATATAAAGAGAAAATGACATGTGGGCAGGCCAATATTATGCCATTCAACAGTTGCCCGAATATATCAACAGTCAATATAAAGAGAAAATGACATGTGGGCAGGCCAATATTATGCCATTCAACAGTTGCCCGAATATATCAACAGTCAATATAAAGAGAAAATGACATGTGGGCAGGCCAATATTATGCCATTCAACAGTTGCCCGAATATATCAACAGTCAATATAAAGAGAAAATGACATGTGGGCAGGCCAATATTATGCCATTCAACAGTTGCCCGAATATATCAACAGTCAATATAAAGAGAAAATGACATGTGGGCAGGCCAATATTATGCCATTCAACAGTTGCCCGAATATATCAACAGTCAATATAAAGAGAAAATGACATGTGGGCAGGCCAATATTATGCCATTCAACAGTTGCCCGAATATATCAACAGTCAATATAAAGAGAAAATGACATGTGGGCAGGCCAATATTATGCCATTCAACAGTTGCCCGAATATATCAACAGTCAATATAAAGAGAAAATGACATGTGGGCAGGCCAATATTATGCCATTCAACAGTTGCCCGAATATATCAACAGTCAATATAAAGAGAAAATGACATGTGGGCAGGCCAATATTATGCCATTCAACAGTTGCCCGAATATATCAACAGTCAATATAAAGAGAAAATGACATGTGGGCAGGCCAATATTATGCCATTCAACAGTTGCCCGAATATATCAACAGTCAATATAAAGAGAAAATGACATGTGGGCAGGCCAATATTATGCCATTCAACAGTTGCCCGAATATATCAACAGTCAATATAAAGAGAAAATGACATGTGGGCAGGCCAATATTATGCCATTCAACAGTTGCCCGAATATATCAACAGTCAATATAAAGAGAAAATGACATGTGGGCAGGCCAATATTATGCCATTCAACAGTTGCCCGAATATATCAACAGTCAATATAAAGAGAAAATGACATGTGGGCAGGCCAATATTATGCCATTCAACAGTTGCCCGAATATATCAACAGTCAATATAAAGAGAAAATGACATGTGGGCAGGCCAATATTATGCCATTCAACAGTTGCCCGAATATATCAACAGTCAATATAAAGAGAAAATGACATGTGGGCAGGCCAATATTATGCCATTCAACAGTTGCCCGAATATATCAACAGTCAATATAAAGAGAAAATGACATGTGGGCAGGCCAATATTATGCCATTCAACAGTNGGGGGGGGGGGGGGGGGGGGGGCTTGTCCGTGACTGGGCTCTTTGGTGAGGATTGCATCGTGCGATGGTATGCCCATGGTCCTGTGACTGCTGTGTGCGTTTACTGCTGTTCGGCACCCCGATGGAGCGGTTTTGACGCTATCCTATATCCTGTCGTGCCTGCGTGCTGCTGTATATGTCTGCTGCTGGTCTTGTGTCCTGCTGGGTTCGTATCCAGCTCTCCTGCATTCCGATTGAGCGGGCTTTACGCTGTCCAGTATCCTGTCGTGCCTGCATGCTGCTGTATTTGTGTCCTGCTGGGTCTGTATCCTGCTGGTCCTGAATCCTGCTGGGTCTGTATCCTGCTGGTTCTGTATCCTGTTTGGTCTGTATCCTGACGCCCTGCATCCCGATTAAGTGGTTTTCACGCTGTACTGGTATCCTATCGTGCCTGCATGCTGCTGAACCTGTATCTTGCAATCACTTCTTCCTGCTGTGCTATACCCCAGTTCGACGGTAAACCGCTGCTGGGCCTGTATTCTGCTGGGCCCATATCCCACTGGGCCTAAATCCTGCAATTACTTCATCCTGCTGTGCTGTACCCCGGTTTTTTTGAAAACTGCTGCCTGGCCTGTATCCTGCTGATGTATATAATTTTTGTTTCATCTAACATATTTAAATTTATTATTTTAGTCTGTTGTTTTGGATCCTACCCTGGTCTTTAAATGTATTAATTTAAAAGATGGAAATCACGAGTGCAGGTGAAACCTTGATATTAGAACCACGGGAATTCGGAGAAGACCTGGGTTATAAAGACTAGGTGGGTAGCAAGGAATCTGATAGAAAAAGATAGGCTAGATCGGGAGGAGATGGATAAAGAACGAGATAGACAATCTGGGCTAGAACTAGATAGACCGGCTAGGCTAGAACGGGAAAAACATGACAGACAAGCCAGAGGACGAGATAGACAAGATATGCTAGAACGGGCAAAACGAGAAAGACAAGTTATGCTTAAACAGCTGGCCCAGGAGCTAGCACAGGCAGAGTGAAAGTGGCAGGAAAAAACAATATATGTGGAGAGAGGAATTAAGTAAAACAACAACGAGGCCAACGAACCTCGGAAAGAACTGGTTCGTAACGGTACCCCGCTAGTCTGGCGCCCGGGGACATATGCCCCCAAGCCCACATTAGCTGCCCCTCTTTCCACTTGAACTGCCCCAACGAAAATCTGAAATGCCTCCCGGGGGACGGGAGAATGTCTGAAAGAAACACTGATGATATTTGATATCAAGGTCCAAAAAGTGTGTAACAGTGTTTTGCGTGCGTGCTAATTAATAAATAGGAGCAGCTAGACTTGGCCGATGTCTATCCAACATTAGGCAGTAAATCAAAACAACAAGCTCTGCGTTTAGTCCACCGTTTGCTCGCCCAAATGTTTTGTCCTTGATGCAAGGATTTACAGGGGTCGGTAACTAAGGACCATTCTGGACCAATGGTTGCATTTGACAGTGTCACGCCGGCGCTACTTGTCATCGGTAGAAGTCATCTCACATGTCCATAGAGGGGTCGAAATCAAGGTTATGATATCGGCGAAGATCTTCAGTTAGTGACAAGCCTGAAGTCCTCCACGACAAAGCATTGTTTCATTTATTTTAAGATTATGTCTTGGGGGTCTTAATACACCAGTTTTGTTACAATCCATTAAGTGGTGTGAATTGCTATGGCGATAATGCATAACTAGGCGAAGCGAAGAAACGAATATCAATTCTCTAAGTGATACATATTTGCAATATAGATGAAATTTTACAAAACTCTTGCCTTTCTATTCTAGACGAATCCTAGATCTGCGCATGTGTCACAAGTTGGTATCGAAAAGAACCTTTCAAACCATTCTATATTACACCATTGTCCGCAAACGATAACTGTCTTTGCATGGCAAACAATAACTGTCCTTGCATGGCAAACAATAACTGTCCTTGCATGGCAAACAATAACTGTCCTTGCATTGCAAACAATAACTGTCCTTGCATGGCAAAAGATAACTGTCCTTGCATGGCAAACAATAACTGTCCTTGCATGGCAAAAGATAACTGTCCTTGCATGGCAAACAATAACTGTCCTTGCATGGCAAACAATAACTGTCCTTGCATGGCAAACAATAACTGTCCTTGCATGGCAAAAGATAACTGTCATTTCATGGCAAACAATAACTGTCCTTGCATGGCAAAAGATAACTGTCCTTGCATGGCAAAAGATAACTGTCATTGCATGGCAAACAATAACTGTCCTTGCATGGCAAAAGATAACTGTCCTTGCATGGCAAACAATAACTGTCCTTGCATGGCAAACAACAACTGTCCTTGCATGGCTAACAATAACTGTCCTTGCATGGCAAAAGATAACTGTCCTTGCATGGCAAACAATAACTGTCCTTGCATGGCAAACAATAACTGTCCTTGCATGGCAAAAAATAACTGTCCTTGCATGGCAAACAATAACTGTCCTTGCATGGCAAACAATAACTGTCCTTGCATGGCAAACAATAACTGTCCTTGCATGGCAAACAATAACTGTCCTTGCATGGCAAACAATAACTGTCCTTGCATGGCAAACGATAACTGTCCTTGCATGGCAAACAATAACTGTCCTTGCATGGCAAACAATAACTGTCCTTGCATGGCAAACAATAACTGTCCTTGCATGGCAAACAATAACTGTCCTTGCATGGCAAACAATAACTGTCCTTGCATGGCAAACAATAACTGTCCTTGCATGGCAAACAATAACTGTCCTTGCATGGCAAACAATAACTGTCCTTGCATGGCAAACAATAACTGTCCTTGCATGGCAAACAATAACTGTCCTTGCATGGCAAACAATAACTGTCCTTGCATGGCAAACAATAACTGTCCTTGCATGGCAAACAATAACTGTCCTTGCATGGCAAACAATAACTGTCCTTGCATGGCAAACAATAACTGTCCTTGCATGGCAAACAATAACTGTCCTTGCATGGCAAACAATAACTGTCCTTGCATGGCAAACAATAACTGTCCTTGCATGGCAAACAATAACTGTCCTTGCATGGCAAACGATAACTGTCCTTGCATGGCAAACAATAACTGTCCTTGCATGGCAAACAATAACTGTCCTTGCATGGCAAACAATAACTGTCCTTGCATGGCAAACAATAACTGTCCTTGCATGGCAAACAATAACTGTCCTTGCATGGCAAACGATAACTGTCCTGGCATGGCAAAAGGTAACTGTCCTTGCATGGCCTCTCTTGTCGGAGTTGAAATAATTGTATCTTAAGGACTTGACATCCGTGACGTGTTGGCTCTGCGAGATACGGCATACGACCATGATCAATAGACAGGGTTTCAAATGAAGACTCAATGCTGATGACGAAGTTTTCGTCATTGATGACGCTTAAGTCAAACAAGAAGTTTGAGAGGCCAATAGCAACATTATTTATACTTGTGTGTTCAACAGTATGTGTAAGTTTTGCTTATATGTATGAAAGCGGTGAATTATGAACCATTAAAAAGTCGATGTGCATAAAAATACACAAAAGAAGAAATTCTCGCTATTTCTATTCGCCTCTCATTTTTTTTTCCAAACCAGTAAGAATATAAAAAAATTAGCTCAATAGAAAGTTCCAAACACATTGTGCATCTCCAGGAAAAGTGGCCTGTAACCGATGCCTAATATCCTCGATGTGTATTTTTCAACTATAAATGTTTTTCATCCGATATCCAAGAAACTCTTTATGTGGGCATCTGATATTTTATCTTAGTTTGTTTAAAGGTATTTTTAAAAGTGACATTCAAATCGGTAAATGGTGTACATTATTTATCGTTTCAGAATATATCCTATCGTGGAGTGTTTGGGTAAAAAATATTGTGGGGGGGGGGGGAGAGAGAGTTTAGAGGGGGGGGGGGTAATTTGGATAGAATACATGAAATACCCAAATAAACTCATGAGAGGCTTAAAAAAACAAGACGGCATGCATCCACCACCCCTCCCCCCCTTTTTTTTCAGTCGTTCAACAGACAAAAAAAATGTGTTTAAATTTAATTTCGTCATTGACATAAATCTTTTAAGCGTACACGTGAAATACAAATATGCATGTATGATAAGAATAAATAAAGACATGACAATATCTAACAAAGACTACTTCCGTACTGAAGTATATTAAAATATTTTAAAAAAAAACATAATATGCTTTTGTAAGTATATTTGATTTGTTGGTGAGAAGGTACTTCGCCCCCCTCTTCCCAACCGCCTGTTGCTAAGTCCACTTATAGATCCGTTGCGTAATACTATTACATTTTTAAAAATTAAAAAAGGCAGCGAGAAGTTCTTGAAAAAAAAAGTCACGTCTATTGAGTTATAATCCGGCCCGCCCAGGAAAGAGTAATGTCCATGCGGCCCTCAGAAAAGAATAATGTCCATTCGGCCCTCAGAAAAGAATAATGTCCATGCGGCCCGCCCAGTAAAGAATAATGTCCTTGGCGGCCCACCCAGTAAAGAATAATTCCATGCGGCACGCTCAGTAAAGAATAACGACCATGCTGTCCGGATTTGTTAAACAGCTTTTTCCGACCACGGGGAGCACCAAATATCTTTCATAACTGCTGGATTTCGGGCCAAGCCGACCGATAAAATCTACGGTTTACATTTTAGCTCTCCTCGGGTTACACATACATCATTTTTGTCTTGGTCTCCGTTAGCTTGAAGATTCTTCCACCTTGGATAGATTTTAACTCGATGAGGGTACAAACTACAATTTAGGTTGGCTGCTGCAGGGAACTTTGTATCCATTATTTCTGTTCAACCGACCAAGCAATGTAACCCATAGTAATGCTCTGGATTTAAAAGGATTTAGCAAGTTTCTATCACAGGATTAATATAATCCAAGTTAACGACTCGGTCATTCTCTATTAAAAAAAATGCATTCTTTTCCCACAAAATCGATTTGCTTATTAATGCTGAAACTTCACTACTTTTATTCCTCGAATTATTATTTTTTTTTTTTTACTTGATAGACGAAGAGAAATTAGTTAATGCTTTTAATATGCAAAGTCCTCTTGCGTAGATTGCCACGCTTTTCCGATGAAAAAGAAAAGCCTTAACACATACTTCATGCTTCCTGTTGCACAATATCTAATCAAAATAGGCTTATTTAATTGTGTGCCTTTTTAATTGTTTGGCAAAAATTTCGAACGGTTAATGGACCCATTTCTCGTCAATCTATCGAGCTGAAACTTGGCAATTAGACATGTTGTAAATTACATACATTACAAATTATCAGCCCCAGTCGAAAACCAAAACTCAAAACCAGTTTTTTTTTCTGTTTTTCAATGGGAAGATGAAGCAATTATGATGACACTGATTTCAATAAATAAAATTCTCGATAGCTGCTCTAAATGAGATTCCTAAAAATATAGCAAGTGCGTCTGGTGCGTAATATTTTCTGTTGCTTTTCTGAACTTGCTGGTGAAATAAATCTGACATACAAAATCGGGTGGTACATTAGAATATTATTATAAAATAAAACAATGAAAAATTCATATACATGATTTATGCGAAAATTTTGTTAATAGAGGTTGTTTAACTTGTTAGCGCATTTTCCCTTGTACCACATGATTTCCAAAAGTAGTCACCAGGGCGGCTTAGAGTGAAACTGATCATTCCATGCACCGAATATTTTGTCCTTAATTTTGTGGAGCAGTTAGACTTGTGATGACTCTTGTTCCGTCCAAATTTGAGCCACAGAACTTCTTATTTGAAACAAGACGGAAATATGGGATAAGTTTAAATTTTTGTACAACAGAGTAGCTTGCCCGTGGTTTCCGCCTACTTTTTCCATTTTGGGTTGGTTCCAAAATCATGTTTGTTGTTTTGAAACTCGATTCGGTAAGTTAAGTTCGGTTAGTTAAATCAGACCCAACAATGATAGAGTTTTTATAAATAAAATGTATCCTTTGACTCTGAATGATTTCTTTCCTCTCAATTCACGGTGACGTCATGCCATCCATTTTTAATTACCCAAACCATGACGACCATAAATGATATGAAAGTGAAAATGATATGCACCAACCCACTATTCTCTTTGCTCTGCGAAAATATTTTTTTTTCTTCGTGATCTTTCCCCATAGGCTTTCTACTTTAAATGTATATCAAATACACAGTATATTTATAACATTAACAGTATATTTAGTAACATTGACAAACCCAGAAAATAAAATCCGTAGAAAACCCTAGTAGACCTGGGAGCATAAATAAAAAGAAATAAAGTTGAACCGAATGAAAACCAAACCCTGCGGACAGCTGCAGCCGAAAGACAGAAGTGGCGTTTCTTGGCCATTGGCTGTGATGCTAAAAGAAACTATCGCCGGATAAGAAGGCCCGACAGCCACATTAACAACGTGCCGTCAATGACCCGATACAATGTTATGGCGGAGAACGTTTTCCATTACGGTCCCGATGATCGTCAACTGAGGTTCAGGAGGATGGGGCTGCTCTTATCCCGTAATCTTGTCCGTGTCGGCGCCCTCGTGACTTGGTGGACTAGGGTGATCAAAGTTATAAAGAGCTATAGGAGGAACATGACGTTCAAATGTTGTAGAGTGGATGAATGGACACATTCTTGTGGCTCTTATTAGAAAGACAGCAACTTTACAATGAGATTTTTTTTCCGTACCACATCGCTATACCGCCTTGATCCATGTAAAATTTATTTAAAACTAGCGAGTACCCGCCATGTGTTGCAATGTCACTGAAAGAAAGAAAGTGATAGTTTTTTAATTATCTTTATTGAAGAGCTTTTAAATAAACTATATTTTTTTTATTTTTTTTTACTGTCTGGAGCGTAAACGAAAAGATCAGAAGGTTTTCCGACGCGTGAGCAGGCCACATACAGCTGTCCATGATGGGAGATTTTCCCCGTGCTTAGTTGATGGTCACTGCAAATGCGGGTCGCACTGGAAACTTAAGACGTTTGAATTCAAATGGCATATCTGTTGGAATCATTGGGATGCGTGGCAACAGCACATCTCCTCCTTTAAATGTTCCATTTAAAATAGCTTCGATGATATTGTTCATCATCTTTTTACTGAAAGCTCAGTACAGTTGCAAAGTCGTTGTGTATTTATGTTTCGTAGAAGAATTATAGGCAAGCCAATTGTCAGTGTTAAAACGTGCGACGGGATGCCAGGCAAATGAAGTGAATTTTAGAAATCGCTTAGATAATTGACAACTTCGTCTTGGTTCAGTACAGTTACGATGGACCTATCCCATCTCGCTTCGCCTGGAATTTCATTTTGAATGCTTAAATTGTTGGCATTGACAATGTTATTTTTGGCTACTCATATAGCAATGAGCCACTGATGATTTCTGTAATTCTGTGCGATTTTTTGGAAAGCTTTGAGAATCAATTCGTTGGTGGTTGCTGTGATTTTACATAACAAGCTTGTTGGCAATGTGAGACATTGTGTGGATTCATCAATTACTATTTTCCCATTACCAATGTCCAACAATTGTTTTGCGTAACGTTCAGCGAAAGCATCACGTTGTATTTGTACACGCATATTGATCTTCAAAGTCAATTTATATACCTGGCGCCATAAAACTGATGATTCGATTCATGCATTTAATTCATCAGCAACTGTTGAACGTGGTATAAGTGGTAGAGTTTGTTGAAAATCACCAGACAATAAAATAAATGCACCACAGAAGAGCTGTTCATTTCCTCTCAAATCTTTTAGCTTACGATCAAACGCTTCCAATGCTCTTGCATGCGCCATAATAAACTCGACCCATATAATAAGTTGACATGATTTGAGTACTTTACCCATTTCAGAATTTTTATTTATTTTGCATGTTGATGTCTCAGTAATTTGCATATTCAGTGGCAATTTTAGTAATGAATGCGTTGTTCAGCCACCATCCAAAAGAGTTGCCTCAATTCCGAATAACGCAACAGCCAGCGCAATATTTTTTCGTGATCATATGAATGCTAAAATAAGTGAATTTATAAGTTTTGCCTGTGCTTCCTGGAGCATCTAGGAATTACAATGCGCACCTAAGACTTGAAATTGCATGAATAATTCTGTCATACACTATAATATGCGTTGTTCTGGAACCAGTTTCGGAAGATACGTTTAAATCAATGTACAATTCGTCGATATCAAAGTGTGTATCTCGTAAATCACGATGGAAAATGTTGTTAACGGATCGATTCAGACGAGTAATTCCCGATTCTACCAGTGCTTTGTTAGTGATTGCCAAACACAGGTCCTCAATGAAAATCAAGGCCTAATTATACACATTTTGTATAAAATGAATGTCGTTATTTTGATTCGTTGCACGCAAAGGATGTAGTATGTCTTCACTGATGTGAGGTGTGTGACCAAGTGAGAACGTTTCTGAGCATATACAGGCCACCTACCAATATGCAAAATAAGTTGAAGACCTGTCAGTTTACTGCAGAGTTTCTACAGCTCATGGACATGTGCGCTTCAACCAAAAAAAGGCATCATAATCGGCGACACAAACTGCCATTATTATTCGACCACCAACAACTATGTGAAGACCCTAAAATCAGCTCTTGACACACACAGAAGGGCTCAGCTTGTCAGCGTCCCGACGCAGAAGCGGGGTCACATCCTAAATCGGCTAGTTGTCCGAGAGGACCGTGTAAGTATGATCAACAACCTCATTATCGAGGACAAACTATTATCTGATCATTTCACAGTAACCATTGATTTTGACTTGATGAAGCCAGGGCGCCTACTGCGCACAGTCACATCTTGTGATCTCAGAAAGATTTATCTAGTGACCTTCAGAAGTGACGTTGCTGCCCTCAGGTGCAGTCAAAAAGACCCTGCGACAGACTAAAACAGTGGCCTCAGAGTCATTTTAGATGAACATGCACCACTGTCCACACGGCGAGTTACGGACCGCCCTTCCGCCCCATGGCTCACGTCCAAAATAAAGGAAGCGAAACAGAAGCAGCGACGTGCAGAACGCAAATGGCGGAAGTCTGGATTGACCGTGCACCGATAAATCTTTGTTGATTACAAGGAACGAACTAAAAAGTATGTCCTTGCAGTTAGGACTAAATATATCAGTAGCCATATTGTAGATTATGGCTCAAGTATCGACTTTGTCTACGATCTTTTCCAGCTAACTGTTACGCTCTGGCTTATGTTGTGAGAAATTAAACTCTTGTTTTAAGTTATGGCTCGTTCACACAGTGCACAACAAAGGACGATACCATAGAGAAATACAATAATGAAGATACGACACGAAAAAACAGTTGCCAATTACAATTAATAAAATTTAATTTAGTAATACTACAATTACAGAACAAAAGAAATATAATTACAAATCATCAACTTACAGAGAATGTGAAAATCTTGGAACGGTACACAGTTGTTAGTACAATGTGCCATTAATAATGATGAATGAGCAATGCGAATAAACACTTATGAGCACACAAAGAATAATACAATTGTCTCGTAAAGTTAATAAAATCTATCTGAATCTCTCTCTGTGTGTCAATCCCTTTTATATATGTGTGTATACCGAAACGTCTAGAAACGCCCTTACTTTTCTAATACAATCGAGAACGTTCCCCAAGATACTAGGAGACATACTAAACATGTTTAATAGGTAGTCGGTAGTAAACACGATACATCAAAGAGATTAAACTACGCCCACAACAAACGTTAGCGTCTGCTAGGTGGGGGTCAAACAAAGTTCACGGCACGGGGAAAATGTCCTATATAACATAACAATTATCTCCTACATGTAAAGTGGCCTGTGTTGTTTATGGTTGCAATGGATGAAAGACTTAGAATGGGAGAATGGGTATTCTCGTATGTAGTTTTTGTAATGTTGCGTTTTGCATTTCAATGTGGTAAAATATAGATTTTTTTCATTACTTTTTTAATATGGATGACTTTGCACCGCGCTTTGACCTTTGGGGTCGAAGCGTGATTTTCAAATAAGCTTTTTTTTTATTATTACTATTATTATTATTAGTCTTTGTACTTCTCCCAAAGATCTGTTGGTTTGGATGGGAAGCACGTTGTCAACATGCTTGAGAACAACGTGCGTTTTTTCTTCGGTTGAGCAACATCCGATGCATCAGAGAGCGAAGTGCCCCAGTTTGCATCGTTTCCCAGAAGTGTTTATTCTTGGCTAGCTTCACGATAAGTGGTTCTTATTTGACCGTTTACTGTTCTCAATTCTTGGAAGGATGTCGGTTCACATACGTTGATCAACAGTAATCGCTAGCAAAAGCATTCTGAATTGTTTGGGTGAACTGTGTGTACAGAATGGCCTTATGCGTCATTCGAATATTAATTAGGGTGTTCTTAAAATTCTTTACCCTGATTTCGACATTGATATGTTCCGCAAGAAGAATCCCTAAAGTTACATAATTTATTCAATAAAATGCCTCTAAAGTTGAAAAATAAAACAATAATTCGCGTCTCCCCTTAAATCTATTTCATTTTTTTTCTATAAAGAAATTTTTATCCACATAAATTATATGTGCCCATCCTCATCCTAGCCTCTGAACTATATATTTGGAGTAAAAATAAATTACCATGTCTTTTTTTTAAATTAAAATATAGCCACTATTTTCCTCAATAATTTTTTTTTTCAATGCCCTTGAACTACTTTTTGCGTCATTACTGTAACTCGTATTTATATGTTTGTAAAGAAAATATAAAATCATTTTCCCGGCTGAAATGGAATCTGAGTTAAATATTTTGTTTCGCAAATAAAAATGTACACATTGCTTTCCTTGCCACTGGATTTCGTTTGCAGTAAATATGTAAATTCTTAAGCTTTCAATATTCCCATTTCCGTTATTGTTATACACATCAAAAGCACCGACCCATTGTGTGGTATATAAAATATCACAGCCCCCTCCCCCCAACGCCAAATATATATATTATTACTTTTTTAATAAACATTGATAAAAAGCCACCCCCCCCCTCCCCGGTGATGGCATAACACCTAGTAACGCCATTGCACACTTTTGCCCACACCTCAACTTCATTAATATTGAACATTACCCTGGTACCTATAGGTGCAAATGGCTATTCGGACCCGGAGTGACTCCGTACAGATTAAATGGCTTCGGACCCGGGTGTGATAACAATAACAGTTTGAGATTTTTTTATTTTTTTTTATTTTTCTCCTTGTTATTTCAAAGATTCAAAGTTTTATTCTTTTTAGTTTTTTTCTTCCCTTTTTGCTTTGTTAAATTTCTTAGTACAGGCAGTGTGTTTTTCTTTATAAAATTTTCTTTTTTAGTTTAAGCCATTTTCGTAGATCAAATTTGTTGTTAAAATCTAGTAATCCAGATGATTTAAGATGGATTTATTGTTTTTTTTTTATTGAATTTTAGAAAAGTAATCATATTAATGTACCCGTAATCATTAAAATTAAATCCTTTATTTAAGATTATTTATGTGCATTGTTTAAGTTAAAAGTAAAATATTTAATCACACAGTATTTTATGAATTAATTAGGTATTCTAAATAATGAAAATTTCATTCATAATGAAATCATCTATATATAAAATTCGCCAGCAAAGGTCAAACAAGACGGGTCAAACACCACGCATGCTTTTTATAGATACGCCAGAGTGTGGTTCAATAATGAGTTCACTAGCGCGTAAAATATAATTCCCGATAACTACGCTAAATGATATATATTTTTTTTTAAATAACGCAATTGTGTTTGGTGCGTAATATTTTCTTTTAGGAAATGAAATCGTCTCAATTTAAGTATTGTGTAAAAAATATTCGCTTTAAAAGTGGTTGGGACATGCGAATATTAAGATAGTTCATGGGCTTGAAATAAAAAGGTGTGCAGTGACGTATCATGGGGGAAGGGGTGTAGCAAATATTGGGATTCTTAAATGTGCGTTACCTGAGTTCATATTTTGTCAAGTAACTTTACTAGATGGGAAGTTCACGCATTGCTGTCGCCAATGTTTGGCGGGCTCTATCTAGTTTCAACTGCTCCTCTAAAGAGAGCTGGACTTAATCAGAACAAAACCACCAATTTTAAACCTTTTTCTTTTTTTTTTGTTTGTTTGGCACTCGGAGTCATACATGCGGACACTGACTCCTTTCCCTGATATCTCGAATCTCCTTTCAACAACCTTTCTCATTTGACTTGACCTAATTCACAAGCTAGTTGAAATGAACATCTTAAAGTTAAAGGATGCCATTGAATAAAGAATGACAAAGAGACTTTTTTTTTGGAGGACCAGTCTTTTTCTTTTTTACTATACCTGTACACTGGGTCTAACACACTGGTACATAATTTAAAATTTAATAGAAAGAAAACCTTACCTGACTTGAGAATATTTTCGTTTGGTTGTTTGTTATTTGAGTTGTGTACTAAAGTAATCCATAAAATAAATTAGGGGCTAGTATGGAGTAGGCAGCCAATAAAATCATGCAATTAGGTCACATCATTCCTTTACCATTGTTCTCCTTTTACTTTCTCACCTTCCTGGAGGGTACCCGTACAGTTAACTATTGTTTGTATCATTTCTTCATTTAAGTACAAAAGTAATGATTGAGTGGGAGCAGATATGTGATCTGTGAAAGGAGTTTTGTTTCAAGGCAACTAAATCATGCCACATTGAAAATAAAATACTGATGACGTAAATAGAGACATTTACTGTGATATAAGTATAAGACTATGGATGGAAGTTTTAGATGACATGTACTACTCATAAGTGTAGTTTTGATACCCTCTTTCTTCTAAAATAACTTATTTGGAACTTTCAAATCTCTTTCATACAACCAGTTATATATATAACATTGATTAACAAATACATTTTTTTGTGTGTTGTACAAGAATGTAAATATAAATTTATTACAAACAAAAATGAACCGAAGCAGAATTTTAC
Source organism: Lymnaea stagnalis (assembly GCA_964033795.1). Taxonomy (NCBI): domain Eukaryota; kingdom Metazoa; phylum Mollusca; class Gastropoda; family Lymnaeidae; genus Lymnaea; species Lymnaea stagnalis. The sequence continues at coordinate 1,024,277 of CAXITT010000011.1, forward strand.
AAAATATTTAAAAAGTGACAAAAACTCCTTTTAAGTTCAATTAAGGTGGTCCATGGGTAATGTTCCCTCTAAGGTTTGTTGGTTCGTGTGCAAAATCATACAGTTTTGAGCAAAGTTTTACAGCTTCAATTTTTTTGTGCGCAAAATTTTACTGCCCACTCACTTGCATGGAAATTTGCTGCGCGGTACTCAAAACTGCTGCGTGGAGTCTGTGAGATAGCTTCTCAGCCGCGCAGCCACGCGGCTTAAAGGGAAAATTGTCCATGGGTCAAATTTTTTTAATTTAAAAAACAATATTTTTTTTTTTTAATTTTTGTGACATTTATTGCAAAAAAAAATCAAAAATTTTATACCAATTTTGACTTTTACGCAAAATGAATGAAGAAAAATGTGTATTGCAATATCAAAATGAAACTTTTCATACACATTAAGAATAACTTTGACAAAATGTTTAAAGAAGATTATTACACTGCAAGTTATTGGAAGTGTTATAAATGGAATGTATGGGGGGTCACATAAATATTCCAGAACTTTTTAGTGTTAGCAAATGTAAAAATGTTATAAAACTTTTCTAGTTAGATATATACATAAAAAGCCTCATATATTTTGTACAAAATATTAATGAAAAGAAGCCTGCAAAGTTTGAAGCCTTTAGCTGGAATAATTTTCCTCCTGATTCATTTGGCGTTCCTAAAGAACCGTAAAACGCAAAATTGAGAAAAATGAAAAAGATGTAATTTAAAAAAAATTAAATTAGATGCTGCAAGAACGATATAGGATGTATGCACCATGTAACTATACCATTCATGAATTGGAAAAACAATTTGAAAAAAATAGACAGAAAAGATAGAAAAAAAATTAACACACTTTTCATATGCCACCCCACGAACCTAATAAATAAAATACATAAATAACAAAACTCTGAAAAGTTTTCCTATGAGACATTGTTTAAAAACCATCCATCGTTAAGTGAAGAATGTTAACATAAATAAGCATGCCAAGTTTCAATTATGTAGTTCCAAAACTATTCCTCCTGATTAAACTTCAGATAAAAATTGAAAATGTTATATCGATAAAGCTGAAAAAGACACTGAAAAATGCTTATTAAACAAAATTAAGGGTTACCTGAACAACATTGGGTGCATACATCATGAACACATTCCAATCGTTAATTTAAAAAAAAAAACAATTTAAGAACATAGCTATAATTGATCGAATAAAAATGAATGTATTTTCCCAACAACCCACTTCCTAATTAGTCTTCGCTTTTTTTTTCCAGAAACTTCACCAATGAAAAACTTTGTTTTAATTCTACAAAAGCATTGCCCACACAAAAAAAGGTGATGTCGGCGCCAATGTGCAAAAAAAGCATTGGTTGTTGATTGAAAAAGCTCAACTTTTTGAAAATTGGTCTCAAGGGAAGCGGTCGATACCCTAGCTGTGCCACTGGCCAAATAATGCCATAAATTATTCAAGACTTATGTTTAAAAGTCATAGCATTTAAAACCATTTTATTATGTTCATATGGGCTTTTTGTATAACTTAGCCCACATATGATTTCATTACTGTTATTATAATAAACAGGATTATTTAATTATGTGTACTTGAAATTCAAAATAGGTTTTTAACTTGGTCCACCAGCCAGGATTGGCATTGGCGATTTTTATTGCTCAGTATTCATATCTAAATTTTGGCACCCTAGCCATATCTAAATTTTGGCACCCTAGCCCTTTCTAAATTTTGGCGCCCTAGTCCTTTCTAATTTTTTGTGCCCTCGTCATTTCTTAATATTGGCACCATTACTTTCAATACATTTTCAGGCTGATAATATCTGATAATATTATACAGTGCGAAATGTCAAGAAGTATAATGACAATTTTTAACAGAAAAGAGTCACTAGATTTAAACTTCTAACTGATTCTGATAGTATAAAATCATTTGATTAAAGTCACAGAGACCAGAGAAGTAGAGAGAGTTTCACAAAAAAGCTAGTAGGTGTCATGTACATTGGTTGACAAATAGCAACCAAATAATTAGAGTTATTACCCTCATAATTATTTTTTAACTTCTTGGTGGACGAAGGTCACGCATATTTGTAAATAGGTCAGCTTTGTGGACGTCCTAAATTAAAACATATTAAGAACAATGAAAAACACGCAGCGCGCCTAAACCAACGTGTAACAAAACAAAAAAGATAACTTTCTGACGTCGGAAGGAGCCAACCTCTTCTTCTTCTACATTTTGAGGGTTCAGGATCAAAGTCTTCTGGCTTCTATATATGTCGAGGGGTTCACGGTGTAACTGTGCATTGTTTTGAAGAGTATTGTACTATAATACTATAGTATTATCCCTCTACACCCCCCTCACCTTCCATAAATGTCCAAATTTTTCCAAATTTTTCCACTTTTGCACAAACTCTCAACTTAGTCGTAGGTTGAAAAACTGGTTCAAAATGACGACAAAATTCTCTGCAGGTTTCTTTGCTGTCATCTTTAAGTCCTGAAAGCCTTTGTCTCTGGATGTGTTTACAAATGTATGTGCTCCCTCCATAAGTCTAATAGATCTTTAAATACATATTTTAAACATAAAATAAAAGCGAAAGCAACTTGGTGAAAAACAACATTTAAATTAAAATATACTCAAATGACGTCAACATCTCAACTTATACCTATGGGTACAAATTTTCCAATTTCCCTATGACAGTAAGTTCTTTAATGAATGTACTATTATGCTAATGTACCCTAATTTTCCCAAATATTTCAATAATTCTGGTCAAAATACACGTTTGAAAAATAATTTTAGTATTTATGAGGCTTTGGATTATAAAATCATCAAAACATTTTTCTGAACGACTCAATCGGGCTGCTCTCTTTAAGGCGTCCTATGGGTAAAACGAACTATCTGTAGAGCGAGCTTATGTGAAGTGAGCTATCTGTAGACCATGCAATCTGTGAAGAGAGCTATCTGCAAAGTGAGATATCTGCAAAACGAGCTATCTGTAGAGTGAGCTATTTGTAGAGCGAGCTATCTGTAGAGCGTGCAATCTGTAGAGCGAGCTATCTGTAAAGTGTGCTATCTGTAGAGTGAGATATCTGTAGAGCAATGTATCTTTAAAGTGTATTATCTGTAAAGCCAGATCTCTGTAAAGCGAGCTTTCTGTAAAGTGTACTATCTGTAAAGTGTGCTATCTTTAGAGCGAGCTATCTGTAGAGCAAACTATCTGTAAAGTGTACTATTTGTAAAGTGAGGCATCTGTAGAGCAAGCTTTCTGTTGAGCGAGCTATCTGTAAAGCATGGTATCTGTAGAGCGTGATATCTGGAAATCGAGCTATTTGTAAACAAAGAAAAGATCACTCATACACAGAGCTTTCCGAACAGTGTAGAAAATATTTCTCGAAAATATTAATAACCATTTTTTGTTTTTAAATCTGAAACATTGTCTTCTAATGCAAAGTATTGTTGTCAGTCCAAAAAAAAGCATTCATTTAATATAGTATCCATCAATGCCGCTTATGTTTTCAAACTGAGACAAAATTTAAAACACATTTCTTTGAGATTTCCAGTTATTTAATTTAAATAAATTACCTGTCACACCCTTGAGCCATTTTGGTTGTAAAAGAAATAGGTCTATCACCAAAGAATTGAAAAAACAGCATAATATTTTTCAATTGTGCGTTATTTATTTTACTCCGAATTTAGAACTGCTATTTAATTATTTATTTAAGGATAAAATTGACGCTCGTAGGTTAAGTGCTCTTGGATATTGCCTGCTTTGTCTGTACCTAAGCCCGGCTATTCTACCATCAAAGTTAGGTTTTTACAACGTAGGGTCCTCGTGGGGTGGGGGTGGGGGAATTGAATAATTTATATATATATTGCCTCCTTCCGTCTTCGCGTAGTTATGTACACTCATGAAATGGCTGTCTAGGCCGATCCTGGAATGGCAGTCTCGGCTGCACTTCTCGCAGAATATCTTGACTCCTGGTTAGATTTGGCCTTTTTTGTTCTTTTTTTGGTGTAAGGCCTTCGTCTCGCACATCTTTTGACTACTTCATATACTGCTGTTTGCAGGCTGGATCTGTGCTCAGCGATGATCTCTCATTTGTTGATGTCTATTGGGGCTTCCCTCGTGCTCAATTTGCAAACGCAGTTAAATCGCAGCCATGGCCGTCCAATAAGTCTTGTCCTTCTGCAAACTCCTCTCTATACAGCAGATCATTTGGAATACTGTCTTCCTCCATTCTCCTTGAATGGCCTAACAAGCGAAGACGCCTCTTGCTAAGAGCGGACAATATCCTACACATTTTTGCACTTCCAAAACCTTTGTGTTAGGCACCGTTTCCCGCTATCGAATGGGTAAAATTCGACGCAGACATTTTAGATGGAAGCTTTCGAGTTTCCGCTCATCACTGGCATATGTGGCCCACACTTCGCTACCATATAGGAGCGTACTAAACACACATACTTGATAGACACTTAATTTTGTTTTATCAGTTAGATTGAGATTACTCCACATCCGCTTATTCAGTTTAGCCATAGTTGCTGCTGCTTTTGCGATCCTGATATTTATTTCTTCATCAACTGAGAGAGAACTAGAAATAAGGGATCCAATTTATGTGAAATGCTCAACAAACGAAAGATTATGACCCTAAATAGATATGGAGGGGACGGTGCTTCTTGCATCATTACGTGTGTTTTCTGTAGACTAAACGAAAGTCCAAATGCCTTGGTCAGGTCTATGAAGGCAATATAAAGAGACATAGGCTGTTCACGACATTTCTCCTGCATTTGGCGTAACGAGAATATCCTTTCTATTGTTGAGCGCCCACTCCGGAAGCCACACTGGGACTCTGGGTAGATGCAGTTCACCAGACTCTGCAATCGTTTAAGGGCAACACGGGCTTAAGTCTTTCCAACTAAGCCAAGGAGAAAAATACCTCGGTAAATATTGCAATCACTTCGGTCCCCTTTATTTTTATACAATTTTACGATGTTGGCGTCTCTCATGTACTGGGGAATGTGAGCTGTTACCCAACACAGACAGAGGATCTCATTTAAAGGCTGAAGTAGAATAGGTTTTCCTTTTTTGAGGATTTCCGCTGGGATGCCGCCAATCCCATTAGCAAGGTAATCAAGGGCTTTTTTCGAGCTCCGGTAAATTTGGCTCTTCATCTAGTTCATCCATTACCGACAATACGGAAAGATTTTTCAGAGCAGTCTCAGTGACTACATTCATTAGTGAGTATATTTCAATATAATGCTCTACCCAACGCGGAGTTGATCATTTGGGTTCTGGATAATTCTTATATTGGATAATTTGACCCGTCTTGGACTTTAGTGGTGCTATTTTTGAAGTGTGTGGACCTAATGCCCTATTGATGCCCTCGTACATGTTCCTTGCATCCCAGTTGTCAGAAGCCGATTGTATAAAGTTGCAAAAGTCTAGCCAGTAAGTGTTGGCAAATCTGCTGTGATAAATTTTTGAGGTTTGGAGAGCATGGAGTGTACTAGCACAAGTTGCATCCCTATAGGCAAGTAGGGCTCTTCTCTTCCTCTCGATTACGGGTTCCATCACATTCCGATGTGCCTCGTACCAGTCATTATTTTTATGCTCCATTTCACCGTAGGTGGACATGACTGAATCGTACCCAGCATCTCGTATATGAGTCCACTGAGAGTTAATAGTGCCATCGGGTGGTCCTTTAGCAAGGTTATCCTGCAACACTTTTGTGAATTGCTGCGGTTTTTTCTGGGTTGTTTGAGCAGTGGGTGTAAATTCGTGGACGATCCTTTCTATTTTAGCATTGTGCAATTTTGGGGATTAGTCTATCTTGCTTGCTCCGAGAGAATGATCTGTGTCACAGTCGGCACTATGGTAGCTGCGGTTGTGAAGTACACTGGCTAGCTCCACGTGCCCAGTGATGACGGGGTCTAGCTGGTGCCAGTGGCGGGAACGTGGGTGTCGCCATGACGCCTTTTGGGTTTGTTTACATATGAAGAAGGTATTGGTAACACAGAGACCATGGGAGCATCACAACTCCAGCAGACTTTGTCCGTTATCATTAATCCTCGATAACCAAGACATGAAGGCCAGGCTCCTGATCAGCTCAAACCCTAGTATTAAATTCTCCTAGAATGTACAATTCTTCGGATTCGGGAACACATGATAGTTCTTGGTCCAGGGTGTCATTAAAGAAACTTTCTCTCCTGGAGTCGAATGAAGAGTTGGAGCATACACACTGAATACGTTGACCTTGGCTGCAGATGATGACATCGCAGAATCCTCTCCGATCCCAATGAAGGAAGTTCAATACAGGTCAATAATGTGGTTTTTATACGGCAAATCCAACACTATAACCGTCTAGGTTCATCTGCGGGTTTCCCCTGCCAGTAGAATGTGTAGCTGGCTTCCTGTATGGTACCACTATCCGCTAGTCGGGTCTCTTGAAGGCCGCAATATCAATGTTTAGTCTGAGGAGTTCTTTGTCAATTACGGCAGTCTTCCTTGCGTTGTCAATCTGTTCAATGTCCGTTTCATATCCAGAACACATGGTTGCCCAATGCAGCAGATCCCCACTCTCCACGCAGCCAGTGGACCCAAGGGAATGACAATTGTCAATACAGCTTGGCACTGACTGCGACGCAGGAGTTGAGGAAATGACATTGTTATCGGCGTCAGATCGACTTCGGCACTCCATCTCCGGATTTTACAGTTTGGGCTTACCCCCTCATTCTTACCCTAGCTTCCCTCATTCTTACCCTAGCTTCCCTCATTCTTACCCTAGCTTCCCTCATTCTTACCCTAGCTTCCCTCATTCTTACCCTAGCTTCCCTCATTCTTACCCTAGCTTCCCTCATTCTTACCCTAGCTTCCCTCATTCTTACCCTAGCTTCCCTCATTCTTACCCTAGCTTCCCTCATTCTTACCCTAGCTTCCCCCATTCTTATCCTAGCTTTCCGCATTGAATTTGCATATTTATATCAGCATATATTCATCATTTTCCCGTTTTTTGAATAATTTTGGTAATCATAAATTTGCGTGTCAGACATCTTGTTCTCTATATCTATAAATTACTATAGACTAGACTATGTCTCATAGGATTTAGTACATCAGTCACAAAAACCAGGATCACCATTTGCTTGTCGTTTTTATCAAATTTTCGTATAAAAGGCAAAGTTTCGACAGGTAGGGCCAACTGTGTTGCTCTTGACGAAGACTAAAAAGTAGCTTAATCTGAATCTCCATTCCCAAGATTATGTGCCTTAACATTTCAGCGACAAAGACCTTAGCTTTTTACCCTGTAGACGTTAGTATGTCCATTAGGTTGTATCGTTTTTTTAATACTAATGGTTTGGGGGGGGTTGGTGCGAACGTAACATGTTTTTTTCTTCATTGTTCTATCTCCTTTAAAAAATCTTTTCACTTGTCACGGATATACATTGACCACCTGTTGGGATCAGCAAAAGGCGAAATGGATTCAATCTCAGGATAAGGCTCACCTTATTTCCATTTTTTTAATAAGAAGAGGAAGAACAAACAGTTGTTCAGCTGGGTTCAATAAAGCGCCATGCACCACAGTCTTGATCTTGTAAATTAAAACGACAAAATAAGTGTGTGTTGTTTTTTAACAATTTAATTTAAACATACAAATCATTCAAAAGAGAATAAATAATTCAAAATAACTTTCTCAAAAGCTGTAAAGGCTGCCTCAATATTATAAAGCACTTTTGAATTGTGTACACTAGAAAATAAACGAGGCAAGACAAATAAAAATTACTGTTGGAATTCAATAAAAATTTGTTTAACCTATAAAATGTTTTGTTAAAAAAACAAGTGGATTACTTAACAGCTGACCAGGCCAAAGTAGGTAAAAAAAACGCCAAAAAAAGTCATTTTCATTATATCGATAATGCAAATTTTTTTGTGTGGATCTTTTGAGAAAACATTCTAAGAAATTGCTATCATGTTTCCAAAGTCTAAGCAGTATGTTATTACTGGTGGTTTTATATAGCGTGGTACCCCAGCCTAGAGCTGGGCTCACCACGCTGTACATACAATTTAACAAACATAATCATAAACTTAAAAAATTAATTAACACACATTAATCAAATGAAACAAAACAAATGTATATTTAAAACTATTTACAAGACAAGCCATGGACGACACCCAGTAGCATCGTTTTTTCGGTCAGAGGTGGGAATCAGTCAGGATGGTAAAGTTTAAAAAGATGTGTTTTGAGTGCTGTTTTGAATGCTGTGATGGTCGGTATATTGCGAATATGTAGTAGAAGAGAATTCCATTGTTTGGGGGCACAGAAAGAGAATGATCGTTCAGCGTATGTTTTTGTGCGAGTCTAGGGGACAGAAAGAATGCGCGCGTCTGCGGAGGGGTGAAGTGGGGAGAGCTGAGCTAGAGGATGATTTGTTATCGTGAATAAGGAGTGCTTCCGTTTTGTCATCTTAAGGTTCAACTTGCTGAGTTTCATCCATGTCTTGACATCACAAATGCTCTCCCGCAAAGTCCGGACAGCGGAATCGACAAGAGAGTGATGGGTATGCTTGTATAGCTGCGTCTCATCTGTGAATGACTGGCTCTCTACTGCATGTCTCCCGAGCAAGAGGAGCAGTGGCCTGGTATTCATTGTGAATAGAACCGGGCCTAAAACCGACCACTATGGCAACCGTACAACAAGCCAGCACTGCAGGAGAGTCAGCGATCGACAGCGACCGCCTGCGTTATATCTGAGAGATAGGACCTAAAACCAATCCAAAACTGAACCAGAAATTAAAAAGTAATTGTAAAAGTTTTTGTAAAGGGTTTCATGGTCAACAGTGTCAAAGGCCGCACAGAGGTCTAAGAGAATCAGGATGGAGATATCACCGCGCAGTGATAATTTAGGATGCCTCTGTCGAAAGCCATAAAGCCAATCTTTACTAGCAGCTTTCTTATTATGCCATGATTCAGGTATTTTTATTTTGTTAACTACGGCCATCTCGTAGGCTAATAATTTCACACTGGCTAATTTCAGCCCATTTTTTGAACATGCTTCCCGGTAATCTGCAAACATAGTCTCTTGGTCAGCTGTGAATACCATGGCCCATGGCATGTTTGTAATTTGGTTGTAATTTTTTTTTTCTTTTTTTTTCAAAGTTGTGCGTGATATTCCGAATAGTGTAGCAGCAGCATGTATCGACTTTCCCCTTTAAAGGCATCAATTGCATTTCTCATAACTTGCAATGGTATTTGACCCTTATCTATGTTTCTTGTGTAGTTTCTAGTTCTAGGCATGAGCCTGCTAGAAAAGAAAAAAACCTTTTGCTACAATAAATCATGACTTATAATTCTAAATTTTTATTTAAATTTGAAGTTAATTCTTCTTCTTCTTCTATATCTTAAGGGCCCACGATCAATTTATTGATCATTTTGGCTCCTATGCATGTAGATGGGATTTGCAATGTTTCTGTTACTGGTGTTGATGAGGAAATCATGCACTAGGGGTTTGAAGGCTTGAGGCAATAGACACAAATGTGTCTAGTGTTGTCGCCTCAACCGTTCCTTTTGAAAGATTGTTCCATCGTCATGCTCAGTACAGTAATACGTATTAATTAATTCAAGAGTATGCAGTAATAAAGCATAAGAAAATTAACAGTGGGGAGAAACGGACACATGTCCATTTATCCCCATTATTTTGGCACGTTTCACCCCACTAGGGGATTGATGCAGAATTATTTTTTTTTTAATTTAAGTTTGTGATGTAAATACTCAAATTTAATATGAATTACTATAACTTACGAAATATTATAAATTAAACTATATTTACCTCTATTCTTGATGAACAAGTTAAATTTCTAGACGCTTTAATGAGGTATGTTCAAAACAACATTTTTTATGTCAAAATTTTACTCGTAATTCATTTGATTCATCGCTGGTCATAAAACCTAGAACCTCTTAGAAATCACAAAAAGGAAGTATTTTATGCATTCATTTAGTTCCGAGACAATTTGGTCCAGTAGATTCGATTTTATACGGGGGCGGTCCATTTCTCCCACCTGTCCATTCCTTCCGATTCTCCCTTATATATTTTAAAAATATATTTAGAAATTTTCTCGAGAGAAATGTTTCTTTCTTATTTTGATCTGCGAATGTCAAGGATATGTCTTTCCCTGTCACACTTATTTCTTGTCTTCTTCGGCTTAGACTCAAGACAAAAAAATTAGCCTACGAAAGATTTTTTAAGTCCATAATTTTTTAATGAATTTCAAATTATGTAATGCCTATTATACGTGAGCAACATGCAGTTCGCTGTCTCTCTGAGTCTCATATTTTGATATTATTTCTTCAAGCGTTTACTGCCATCTGTTGGCATTACATTTCAGTCCCAGACACTACTGATTCCATGTTTTAAAAAATCGAGATTAGCATGTGACCTGCAATCTGATAACATTTGACACAAGCTTTAATTTGGGAGCTCAGTAGAGACCTGAAAAGAAAATCTGAGGAGCAGAGAAATTATACCAAGCACATCAATGTCTTTAAGCCAGGAGCACCGGGAGTATCGTTGCCCGGTGTGAACAGAAGCAGGAATAAATTATAACATTTATTTACAACGGGACGATGCACGACCTGGAGCTCAAATTTATTTTTTCTTGACCAAAATTAAACTACTTATTACCCAAATTAAACTACTTATTACCCAAATTAAACTACTTATTACCCAAATTAAACTACTTATTACCCAAATTAAACTACTTATTACCCAAATTTCTATTATTACCTTCTTTTTTTTTTTGGTCCCTCCGTGTTCGGGTGGGGGTTGTGGGTGGGGGGTGTGATGGATAATTTTTATAAGGCAACAGGGGACATTCATGACATTGTTCATTTTTTTTTATTGGGGGGGGGGGGGGTACTATTTACGTCAATTATTACGGCTCATTCAACTAAGGCTTTAACGACATCATCAAAAACTCACAAATAAAATGCGTCTAAAGGGTGTGATGGATAATTTTTATAAGGCAACAGGGGACATTCATGACATTGTTCATTTTTTTTTATTGGGGGGGTGGGGGGTACTATTTACGTCAATTATTACGGCTCATTCAACTAAGGCTTTAACGACATCATCAAAAACTCACAAATAAAATGCGTCTAAAAACTAATGTATTCAAAAATACAAAATGTTCGGGAAAACGATGTGTTTACGACAGGGGGGGGGGGGGGGCACACCTTATGACAAGGGACCACACCCAACGACACAAGTGGTGACAAAGCCGTTGACGTGCCTTGAATGGGTCACCTTAGGAACGATCAGTCTTTTGTACTGCCACCTGCCAGCAGGACAAGTATCTTCTCTCTAGAAACATTCAACAGACGTTTTCCTTGCGTTCCAAAATTCCAAACTCGATTCAAAACATAGGACAATACCGTGGTCTTATAAAGTTATCAAGGTTATCTATTTATGATGAAATACAGATTCAATTACTTGGCTTTAAATACCGTGGTCTTATAAAGTTATCAAAGTTATCTATTTATGATGACATACAGATTCAATTACTTGGCTTTAAATACCGTGGTCTTATAAAGTGATCAAGGTTATCTATTTATGATGAAATACAGATTCAATTACTTGGCTTTAAATACCGTGGTCTTATAAAGTGATCAAGGTTATCTATTTATGATGAAATACAGATTCAATTACTTGGCTTTAAATACCGTGGTCTTATAAAGTGATCAAGGTTATCTATTTATGATGAAATACAGATTCAATTACTTGGCTTTAAATACCGTGGTCTTATAAAGTGATCAAGGTTATCTATTTATGATGAAATACAGATTCAATTACTTGGCTTTAAATACCGTGGTCTTATAAAGTGATCAAGGTTATCTATTTATGATGAAATACAGATTCAATTACTTGGCTTTAAATACCGTGGTCTTATAAAGTGATCAAGGTTATCTATTTATGATGAAATACAGATTCAATTACTTGGCTTTAAATACAATAGTGTTCAAGATGAGTCGCGCTAAGACTTTGATTTAAGTTGCGTCATGATAACAGCGATGGATCTCCTTGACATCCAAGTGTAGAAACCAACAAAGGAGCTCTTCCTTAGAGGTCACCCCAGTAGGCTTCCACCGCCTTATCATAAAGCAATGTATTTCTGTGAGGTCCCTTATCTCAATTTTGAGGGAGGAGATGTCAAGTTTACAAAGTTATTGCTTCGTTTCAAGCTAGACTCATCATTGCTGCAGACAGTCCAACGTTTTTATCTGGGTAGCGTTAGTCGGAGCAGAAGCAGAAAATTTCAATGAAAATACTCGTCATGACTTTCGAAGCTGAAATGATTGGATGATTGGATGATTGGTTGATTGGTAGATTTGATGATTGGACTTGGAATATAGTCTTGGAATTCGCTGAGGCGGTAGGGGCGATTTCCATATTTATTAATTTTTTGTTGTTTAGAATTTTTTTTAAATTTCAGTGTTTTTAGCGTTATAGGGCGAATGTGTGAGTACACTTTGATAGCGATTCAAAGCCTTGACGGAGTCATGATTACATTATGCCATTTGAAAACTCAAAGTCATGAAGAAATCCTTTTACAGCAAAGTAAGAAATAATTACGAAATCCATTTGACGACGTTGTATACAGTTGATTCATGTTGTTGTAACGGTGGACTGTCTTGTAAACCTTTGGTGGATGTAGGCCCGCCACCGCCTGGCCCTTGTAATGAATGTAGATGTGAACATACCTGGGACAAAGAAATCAATGGGCAGTTTTACTATTTCGTATGCATTAAGCGATATGCATGCATGCATACGCTTCCTATCTATGTTAGAGCTGCATAATAATAAGACGTACTAGATAGCGTCGATGAGTTAAACTTAAACAAACCCTAAATACAAAGTTCTTCATATAAATCCTCTATAAAATGTAATATCGAATAATGGTTGGGGGGGGGGGCGCTAAAAATTTGACGAAACAAGCATACAAGCAACGCACTTTAGAAGAATACCAATTAGGGCTCCCCATTACCCCCTAAGGCTCACAACTGAACATTTTCTACACGCCCAAGAACTATATTAATATTATATATTATAATGACCCATCCAGTTTCTACACCGCCATTTTTGTCTCGCCAACGGTTTCAGAAAAGCAAAAGAAATCGCACTAACGATTTTTTGTTCCCCAAAGGATCTCATTTAGCGCAGTTATCGGGAATCTCCCTTCGTGATCTCATTGAAAAACAGGAAAAACTTATATTTTTTTGGAGTTGGAGTGGGGGGGGGGTGGTGGTGGGAGAACATATGATAGAATGTGTCGTCATTGGAAACGAGTCTATGTGCTAAGAGTCAGCTCCAAAGCATGACGTGAAGTCGGTCAGTAAGCCGTCCGAAGATTTCTTCACCCAGCCACAAAAAAAAGCAAAGTTAATATAAAAGATTTCAGAGTTACCAGTGCAAAGTTAGCTTCCTCTGACCCGGATGTAAATGTACACATTCTTTGTTAGTGGTTAAAAATAAATCGTAATGATATTTTTTTGTAATTTTTATTTACTGTAAACTATTCTGTTGTCTAAAGGACTTCATAATTTATTTATTTTTTTTAACATCAGTCCGATAAGCAAATAAGATAGCCATCGTATCTCCCCCGGACCACAGCATTTTTTTCCCCGGCGAGCTCGGGTACAAGACGCGCGTATGCACTGCATTTTGGCCTCGGCTTATCATCATGCAACAGACACCTTCTCAGACCTCTCCATTCTTTCGACAGCATTTCATTTTGATCTGAGCTACACTTTAAGGAATGGACAAGAAGGGCGGAAGACTCACATTATTGGGTTTCTTTGATATTGATATAAGGCATCTTAAGTAGTGATCCCCACCTTTTTTTATCTTCAGAACTAACGTTAATGAAAAAAAAAATTCTTTTATTATTTAAAAAATGTGGGTTTTTTTATATCCCTAAAAAGCCCCTCCCACCCTCCCCCCCCCGTCAGGGCGAGCTGCCGCTAGATCTCCCCCCCCCCCCCCCCCCACTTTTTCCGGGGGGGGGCCGCGGCCGCTAGACCCCCCCCCCCCTTTTCCAAGACTTGTTACGCTCCAGGCTAACGTATCCGGAAATTAGTAGGAAACCAATTTTGAACAAAACCTAAGTGTGCGACAAGGGAAGTAAATCTCACCGTAAACAAGTGGGTCAAAACAGGCGTTGGACACAGCGAGGACAAAGAGAAACCGTTGAACTTTGGGGTCAAGCTGCATGGCTTGTTCCCTGGTGATGTATGAATCAATAGTTGATGGGCATTAACTCTAACGCTGACATGCGACACCAACCCCCACCCCCTTTTTATGCTTTAAACTATACATGAATAAAATCTGAGGCATCACATCGAGTAATCTTTAAAAAAAAAAAAAAATAAATAAATAAAACACACACACAAAGGGTAATCTGAAATATCAGTTTCCCCACTCCGTTGAAATGTTAGGACATTTGAATCCTTTCAATCATAAGTCTGTTTATATGTCTTCCTAAGCCAATGGCAGCCGAAATATGATCGACAAAATGTATTTTTTTACATGTGAGTATTATAAAAATTATATTTTCCAATGTTACGTTTCGTCATAACATTGTTTTCCTCATGAGTGATTAAAAAGATCATTTTAAAATCAGGGTGAAAAAAAAAAATTTCTTTTAAAAACTCCCTTAATTTTTGTATCCCCACAACCCCCCCCCCCCCCCCAAAGCATGCTAGCTACGTTAAAGATGAATTGTGACCATCGTTTTGATACGTAGCTGACATGAGCTGCCAAAACAGTTATAATCCGTGTCACCATGGGCGATCGTGTTACACTCTGGCGAGAAGCTGAGATTTTGTTAAGAGGAGATTTATTTTAACATGAGACCAGAGAATGAAAAGTGTTGGACGTTGAGAAAACTAGGGCACGGGCCCGGGGGGCAAAAAGGGGGGGGGGGGACTTCTACGGTTCAGATGGTAGCGGTATTTATCTAATCCCATTGCTTCATTTTCTTTTCTTTTTTCTATTTAAAAAAAAAAAAAAAGTGAAGAGCTATTTTTCTGGAGCATTCACTACTCACTTTGAGATCCAGTGGAAAGCGAGGATGGCAAAATATGGAGTCCAGCACAGTAGAAAAATGCTGACTGTGGACAAATAATAAAATAAAACGATTAAACCTTAAGAGAAAAAAAAACATGATTGCACAATTTATTGCTAATTCTTCATCTTGATTAGAGGCAGTAGAGCTGATTTGTTATAACAAATTCCTACCCCTCAGCCACCCTCGGGGCTCAGGACACTATGTCTGTGGTGGCACACCTGACAGTGAGCGTTGCTATGCCCCATGCGCTCACCGAGGCACATCTGACAGTGGGCGTTGCTATGCCTTATGCGCTCACCGAGGCACATCTGACAGTGGAGGTTGCTATGCCCCATGCGCTCACAGGGGCACATCTGACAGTTGGCGTTGCTATTCTCCATGCGCTCACTGGGGCACATCTGACAGTGGGCGTTGCTATGCCCCATGCGCTCACCGGGGCACATCAGACAGTGGGCGTTGCTATGCTCCGTGCGCTCACCGACGAGGCACCTCAGACAGTGGAGCTTGCTAGGCCCCATGCGCTAACAGGGGCACATCTGACAGTGGGCGTTGCTATTCTCCATGCGCTCACTGGGGCCCATCTGACAGTGGGCGTTGCTATGCCCCATGCGCTCACCGGGGCACATCAGACAGTGGGCGTTGCTATGCTCCGTGCGCTCACCGGACACATCTGACATTGGGCGTTGCTATGCCCCAAGCGCTCACCGGGACACATTATGTTGATGCAAATTCGAGAATCGTACGACATGTACTGATAGTATTATAGGTGTTCAAACGATATTAGTTGCCGTAGATCAGCTATTCTCCACCTGTGGATCGCGACCCTTTTGGGGGTCGAATGACCCTTTCGCCGGGGTCGCCTAAGACCATCGGAAAACACATATACTCTAAACTTACGACGTTGCAACGAAAATAAGTTTATAGTTGGGGGTCGCCGCAACATGAGGAACTGTATTGAAGGGTCGCAGCATTAGGAAGGTTGAGAACCGCTGCCGTAGATGGATATGAGGTAGGAACAATGTGATGAAAGGAGGTATATGGCGCCCTTTCTCGTAAGGACGATGGGGTGGACGAACGTATGGGGCGCCCTTTCTGGTAATGACAAGGGGTGGAAGGAGGTATAAAGCAACCCCTTCTGTAAGGACAATGAAATGGAAAGAGGCGGCCCTTCTGTTGGGGACAATGGGATGGAACGAGGTACGCTAGGACGTTGCATAATCAGCAAAGTCTATATTTTCAGCTGTTTTCCTAAAGTAGATAAGATATCACACATTGATTTTTTTGTCCTTATGACGTGACAGTAGCCCGTGGTAGGTCCGACAACGGATCACGACTCTGAATTCGACTGTGGTTAGTCTTAGGTTCCTACTTTGTGTCATCAGCTCCTAGTTACAGGGAAGGTGGGGTGGGGGCGTGCTTATTATGATATGTCTTAGCAACCGTCTGGTGTACTGCTGTGGACAGTAATCACCAAGAGAATGGGGAACACTCAAGTAACCGACTGGTGTACTACTGTGGACAGTAATGACCAAGAGAATGGGGAACACTCAAGTAACCGTCTGGTGTACTACTGTGGACAGTAATGACCAAGAGAATGGGGAACACTCAAGTAACCGCCTGGTGTACTACTGTGGAAAATAATGACCAAGAGAATGGGGAACACTCAAGTAACCGCCTGGTGTACTGCTGTGGACAGTAATGACCAAGAGAATGGGGAACACTCAAGTAACCGCCTGGTGTACTACTGTGGAAAATAATGACCAAGAGAATGGGGTACACTCAAGTAACCGCCTGGTGTACTACTGTGGAAAATAATGACCAAGAGAATGGGGTACACTCAAGTAACCGCCTGGTGTACTACTGTGGACAATAATGACCAAGAGAATGGGAAACATTTATTTATTCTATTTTGGTGTGTATTTATTTAATGTTATATGTTTTATGTAATTTTAAGTGTAATTGTTGAATGTTAAGTGTATTTGTGTAATCGTATGTGTATTTTTGTAAAGTTATGTGTATTTCTGTAATGTGTTCGTTTATGAAATGCAGAGTTGAAAAACGATGACGTAGATACAGTGAGACAGATTTGGAGCCAAACTGCATTGATCGCCTTGACCTATTATATAATTCTTTCAAGAGTGTCTATGTTTTTTAATGTTTACTATCTAAGAAAGGGAACGTTTGCAAAGGTTCACCAAACTATATGACCTATACAATAAAAAGGACACGGCCCAACCGTGGGTACCGAAAGAATCGAATGACTACAGGTTAGGACCTTATTTAATACCTAGCAAAAGCGTCATCTTTAAAGTCTTCATTTTAGCCTTGGACAAGTTTTTGGTTGTTGAACATCTCATCTCCAAATTCCTGGCACCGTCAGTCGTGATGGGGAGAAGCTGTGTGTGGGCTGGAAACACAGTTGGACAATCATTATTTTTTTTTTTACATACGCACAAAACAATAATTTTAATAACACAACAAAAGATAAGGATAATAAAAAGTTCACTGCTGTAATAAAGACGCACCATTAATTTTTTTTTACATATTGCTCTAAATATAAGTAAATGGATTTTCAACTATTTCATTTCGACACAAACTAAAATAACGATGATTGGTCTGTTTTCTTTCATTTAAATTCAATTTTTAAACTTATCTAGCTCGTACCAGACTTAATTTCTGTTAGGAGTGGGAATGTGGTTAGAAAAAAAAATCTGAGGCCTTAGAATGTTTTTGAAGGTTTCTAATACACAGTTATTGAACCACAAAAAAGAACTCTTTCAAGTGTATGGTATCAAAACATGACAGAACTCTAAAAAAAATACTGTATTTATAGCAAATCCCATGAAAACTTAATGCCATTACCAACTAGCTCCGATCCGTTAAAAACTTAATGCCATAACTAACCAGCTCCGATCCGTTTGAAGTATCTGGACAAGAAGCCGTAACGCTGAGCTCTGTGTTTCTTATGCTTGGCATGCTGCTGGGATATCTGTGCTTGGGGGAACGTTGTGGTATTTGTGTAGTGAGTGGGTGAGCGACAGAGAGGTGTGTGGATGAAAGGGGTGGGGGGTGAATTAGGGATAAAGAAGAGAGGTTATTAATCAGTGAACTCTGAAAAACGTTGTTAAAATAAAGTAAAGCCAAACTTAATTATTTCCTGATGAAACCTAAAAAGCCTTTTGTGCGTCAGAGGTCAGCACTGAACTGTGCCATATTGTAGGCCAGATTTTTTTTTTTGTAGGGAAAAAAAAAAGAAATTTTTGTAGACGGGCTCAAATCTTTGGGTAAATCAATGTAAAAATGCACATTCATTATAACTGGTGACTCCATACACATATCTAGCTTATTCTCAAAAGAAACGCCTGCACTGTGACGTCATGTGAGGCAGTGGCAGTCGCATTTCATCCTCTGCTGTTCCTTTTTTCAAGACAGTTGGGTAGCTAGGGTTAGTACCGACCAGGGCGGTCCAAGACTTGCTGCCCCCCCCCCCTTTTTTTTTAAAGCCTAATGTACTCTTGGGCTCTCGTGTCCGACCATTAGAAAATTAACAGCGAATTCGACTTCATTTTGGGTTACCACATAGGGTGGAGTCTATGAACGGCCTCCCTTGGCAGACGTAGTCCTTTCATCTCGCTTAATGGAATTGTGTTAGTTCAAGGAGGTCAAAACGCGTTGAGACCGTGCACGAGCATGGGAGCAAGAAACGTGCAGGCTCACTCTGTTCAGCTTGTCCATAATTATGTTACGAAGAGCCAAGCTTAAGCCATCAGTTTATTTTGTAGACTATTAACACTTCGAATATCACATTGTCCGTTTTAAAGCATTGTATTTTAGCACTGGTTTTAAGAATAAAATCTCCTTATCCCCTAGCGACAACCAGTCATAACGCTACGCCCATGTACATGCCATGTATTTCCCCAAGAGTCACTCACCTTGAGGAAGATGAGCAGGTAGCACGTGAGGATGACGACCAGGGGGAGGAGGTAGACGGCCACGCAGTTGAATATCAGGTAGGCGAGCTCGTGCGTCGGGGTCGGGAAGAAGTTGAAGGTCACGCACTGGGAGAACCATTTAAAGGTGGGGTGGGTCTCCACGTGGAATATGATGCTCTGAAATATCAAGGTGTTGAGAATTTTTACAGGTGCAACAGACAAGAGACGGGACTGGAAAAATGATTCCTGTCAGGGCTGACGTCACGCTTTACCAGAGTAAACATCAATAAATAAAGTAAAGATACAGCACTAGGGTTATAGAGGCACAGAAATCAGAGCTTATACAGAGAAATGAAAAGGTTACATAGAGAAAACACAGAGACAAGACCAGTTATACAGACAACACAAATTATACAGAGGAAACACCAGTTATACAGCGACAACACCAGTTATACAGAGGCAACACCAGTTTACAGACAACACTAATTATACAGAGAAAACACCAGTTATACAGAGGCAACACCACATATACAGACAACACAAATTTTACAGAGGCAACACCAGTTATACAGCGACAACACCAGTTATACAGAGGCAAAACACCACTTATACAGACAACACCAATTATACAGAGAAAACACCAGTTATACATAGAGGCAACACCAGTTATACCGTGAAAACACAGGTTTCCGCGGAGGGGATCTGACATTAATCAGAATCACATCATTTTTATATAGACGTTTGATATTTCAAAAAAAAAATGTAACAGAAGGACTCAAATAGTGTACGACTCAAAAATGGTGTGGGGGAGGGGGGTTGATGGGGGTTGGGATAGGGGGATTAACATCACTGCTATTTTAACATTGGTAGGAATTTACTTAGAGCCTTGGATTCAAAAAATATGGTGGGGTTTTTTTTCGACTGCGAGTGAGTCTTGCATTGCTTCATTTCTACTGCGTTTCGAACTAACCTTTCTAAGGTTATGAAGTATTGTTGGCCAAGTGTTCTGTGTGTATATGTTATATATTCCGGCTAAATGTCATGAGCTTTGTTTATTGCTAGAAATGGACACGGCCTATGCATTATTCATTGAAATTGTTTATTTTACGATAAATATTATCCTTTACATGCCAAGATGACCGCGGCGAACTGCGAGCAGTAGGCTTGGTTCGGTTTGGGCTCTATTTTGTTTAAAATTAAGGAGAGTTGCCCATTGCGTCAGCCTCACTCTCTCGTCCTTGCATAGTGGATTGTTTCAAGCCTAAACGTATCTTGCTCCACTATTTATTTACTTCACACGTTTTGAACCCAGTACCTCGTATGAATTATACGACTTGGGAGGTGGGCCAAAATGCGGTTGATAACCAGTATTGTACCTGGTGTCTCACTCTGATCTTTATGTGCTCCACGTCGAAAGGAGTTGCCGGAATTTTCATTGTGTCAATGTCAGCCCGCCTACGGGACTCCTTCGGGTTTGAATGCAGAGTTTGCCATCCCTCAGAAGGGTTGCAAACCAAGGTGGACCGGTGGGCTGATGATGTTTTTGCTTGTCTGGGTTTTGCTGAGGGTTGAACTAAAATCCTTCATTTTGGAATCGACTCATTTTGACCGACCAGCCACATCATTTGTGTATATATTTACTTAATGCACATTTAGTTCCTATATGTTTAGTTAAATTATATTTATTTAAAATATGTTTATTTAATGTATGTTTAGTGGATGTTTGTTTAGGGGTTATGGAATAGCGAGTAGTTAGTGTTGAAACTATAGCTGCCAGTGTATGAGCACGGATAAGACCAAACGTTAATTAAAGATAGGACTGAACAGATCTCAGTTCTTTCTCCAGGTAACGGGTCCGGTTATTTCGAGACAATACCCTGCGGGTGTCAAAAAGCAGAAATGATTTATAGAAAACAAGAAATGTATTCCACGCATTGAGAACAAGTGAAAACTGTGTCTAACGAGCCATAAACTTTGAAGGCTTCATAACACCAATAGCATATAACACTTATTATATACCTAACACAAATCAAACATGGAGCGGAGCTGCGCTATATGCGTGCGTGCTGCTTGTCTCTGGATGGTAGTGGTTTTATATTCTTTATACAATTTTACAAAAATTATGTTGTTGTTTTTTCCAGCACCAGGGCGCCGTTCCATTTCATTCGCCTGGTCCGGGTATTTTTCTTGTGTGCAATCCTCAACTAATCCGGGTTTCCGGGTCTGCATCCTGCTCCCCCTTATTTGGAGCACCTTTATCGTCCTCGCAAGCTGACTGACGACATTGCAAGCTGACTGACGGCATCGCAAGCTGACTGACGGCACTGCAAGCTGACTGGTGGCATTGCAAGCTGACTGATGGCATCGCAAGCTGACTGACGGCATTGCAAGCTGACTGACGGCATTGCAAGCTGACTGATGGCATTGCAAGCTGACTGACGGCATTGCAAGCTGACTGACGGCATTGCAAGCTGACTGACGGCATTGCAAGCTGACTCACGCTGCAGTGACTAATCTACATCCAACCCATGACACCATTATGCACCCTCGTTGTTTTACGTCTAATTTACCCGAACAAAAACAGGAAATTAACATTGGGAAGACGGAACGGAATTCAAAACTTCAAAAGCCTGTTCGTTTCAGGACCATAAATCTTTGATTGCACACATCTCTTCCTCGCGCGTACTAAGATCTCAGTTTTATGAGACGTTCCTTTGTGGAAATAAATCATTGTACCGATCCCCAAAAAGAAGGAAACTAAACCGTATGCGAAACCTACAGCTGCAAGAGTTTTTGTCTAGCCGCTTGCCCGACATGTACGCAGTCAAAGACGAAATTAATTATTTGTCACACGAGTGGGGTTGTGGGTGGGGGACTAGACGAAACAATCAATCCTGAAACAATGTCGATAATCTCCATATTCATTGTTTTTAACTTTTTTTTCGTTTAGGTAATCGCTCAGTAACGAAGTCCTGTATTTACCCAGCATTACACTGGGGATTACGTACTTTCAGCGTAATTGAAAACAAAGACAAGTGGCTGTCGGTTTCAGCAATGCAAATCATCAGTGGAGACGAAAAGGCGATGAAATTAAGTGACTTCTATGGGCGGAATTGATGATCAAACATGCACCGTTGAACTTCAAAAAAGTACTGTTAGCAGTCTGTCAAAACAGTTCATTACCTTTGGAACGAGAGTAATGTTAGCAAGCTGTCAAAGCACATCATCAACTTTGGAACGAGAGTACTGTAAGCAAGCTGAATAAACACTTAATTAACTTTTGAACGAGGACCACGAGGGATGCGAAATAAAATTCTGTCCCGGTGAATGGATTGGGCGTAGCATCATGCACGCAGAAGAAGAGAAAAATGGAGCTAATCGCGATGTGTGGCTATATTGTGTTGTGTGTGTGTTAGTGCTGTGACCTCTTTTCTCAAACAGTTGTGTCGCTGACTCAGTGGAACATGGTTGTATTCATGGCGACACCTTAATCTCCTTTGTGATAAGAAAGGTTTTTTTGTTGTTGTTTTTTGCGACCGTCTAAATAAAAATGTAGATGCGTTTCGATAGAACAGACCTCCCAGTAATTGTGTCTTCACACACACACACACCTGCATAGACAGTTACGCACGCACACACACACGCACCCGAACGTCTAGACGAAGATTCATTTCCACAGAAGAGACCTAACAGAACTTGTGTGCCCCCCCCCCAACACAGACTCAGACCACGCACGTGCATGGCACAAACACCACCTTTGACCTCTAGCCTATAGATTTGCTCGGAGAAGTTTCTAGGGACCCCAATTTTTTTTTTCCTTTAATATGATCTATATATAACTGCATTGGAATTAATGATTAGATCTAAACCAAGCTTGGAACACACACAAAAAACTATTTTAAAAAAGCAGTTAAAGGGACCCCAATTTTTTTTTTCCTTTAATATGATCTATATATAACTGCATTGGAATTAATGATTAGATCTAAACCAAGCTTGGAACACACACAAAAAACTATTTTAAAAAAGCAGTTAATATATATATATATATATATATATATATATATATATATATATATATATATATATATTTAAAAACTGGAGTGTCAGGAACTCGTGAGGTTCACCACTGTTGGGATCAAAGACATTCCTTTCATTGTCCTGGTGCACGCCACATCTCTAACATTTTTAAAACCGATTTTAAATGGGGAAAACTTTTATTTATTTATTTTATTTTTACTTGACTCATTACGTCACCAGTTGTTTAAGATCCGTATCTTAGTGGTAATCTTCACGCCACCTTTCAGAACGGGTCCACCGTGATCCCCGACCACATGGGAGTCCCCCAAACCCATGAGGGTCCCCCACCCCACTGGGGCCCTTATTTAACTAGAAATGAAAGAGTCTTGAATGACGTCATTTATTTTGAGATGTTTTAGTATTGAAATAATGATTACATAAGGAGTTGCTTCTTGTTGTTTTTCTTTTTGTTATACATGTTATTTTTAATGTATCTTTTTTTATGGTTCTTGACCCTTCTACCTTGTTCTAAAGCGTTCTATTTATTTTAATATGGGTTTTAACATTGTATACATGTCATTTTATGTGTTTTTTTATGTTTCTGTAAGTCTCTGGGATTTTCCTCAAATGTAATTAAATTAGATTTAAGAACATTGTTATGGTTGATAGAACGTTCCCAAAGTATGTAGAAGATTCTACAACATATTTTACCTATAAAAGCCAAAGCTATATGGAACGCTTACTTTAAAAGGTAAGCTGCGAAGTCAATTGTTGCAAGTGGGCTAAACTTGATAAACATACCTTCATAATGTTTTTTAAAATATCCATAGATTCCAAACAAATAATATCCATATCTTTTGTGACAAAAAAATCTAAACCTTTGACGTTTTCAATCAATTGTAACGGGACAATTTTCTTTAATAAATATTTATATTCAACCTGAAGTAATCATTGCTATAAAGTTTTAAATATTACTCTTCTTGGGCGCCCAGGGCGTCAGAAACAAAACATTTAAAGCAACATCTTTGCAGATACCCTCAGATTGTAATGGGATAATTTGAAAAATTAACTTAAATATTTATCGAAATGATTTTTTTTTTTTTTTAGAATAACTAAAATAGTCCCATTTGAAATGACGGATCACCTTTTAGTTCCATTGATTAACGACAATAGATTTGAAAATATATGAATTCCTTTTTTTGTTAAACTGTTT
The DNA here is from genome assembly GCA_964033795.1 of Lymnaea stagnalis. Classification (NCBI taxonomy): domain Eukaryota; kingdom Metazoa; phylum Mollusca; class Gastropoda; family Lymnaeidae; genus Lymnaea; species Lymnaea stagnalis. The sequence goes on from CAXITT010000011.1 coordinate 1,048,553, forward strand.
TTGACATGGCCCTAAATTTACGTGAACGTTGATTAAACTTTAGAAGTTATTTTTCGAATAGACAAACCCGGGCAAAACCCGGGTATATTGACTAGTTTGTTTTTTTTTTAAAGAGAAAAACATTTGAATGGCCAGGAGAGAGCTCATACATTTAAGATGTCCCCCATCCATTATACATTCAGGACGGCAGTGCCGCTGTGAAAGGAAACAATAAAACTGTCTCAAATAAGGTCACTAAAAGCTGGCCAATTTGTTGCGGTCTCGGGGAGAACTTGCCACGTAGTAAATTTTTTCCGCCAAAATAAAGCATTTTTACTCAAAGAACTGTGTATGTATGTCACATTTTAGGTCGAGGTCAATAGTTTATATTCTTTGCTTCCTAAAGTATTTGCATATCTTTGTGCTTGGTTAGTAAAATTAGAATTGAAAGATTACAACGAGTTACCAGTACAGACTGTATAGCCTACTAGCCAATTTACCCGGCTTCGCTAAATTTACTTTCAAAATTGGAAATGCTCTCCAAACGGCTCTATTAAAATATAAACGGCTCTATTAAAATATAAACGGCTCTATTAAAATATAAAAGGCTCTATTCAAATATAAACGGCTCTATTAAAATATAAACGGCACCTTGTCCTATCATTTTTATTGATTTTTAATTTATTAACATCTGTATAATCTTATTTACGTCGTGAAATAAACAAAAATAGGACATCTGCAGTGCCTAAACGCTGCTGCGATAATTCGGTATGTTTGTGTCAGATCAGCTAATGGAAATGTGGAAACACAAACAGCTAGCATTTGGAGCAACAACAAAAAAATATTTTTGACATAATGCACAATATTTTTATGTGCTTCTATTTCTAATCATCCTGTAACATATTTTTAAAATTGTTTCTAATTTCCAAGATTTAAAAAAAAAAACAAGATTGATTGAAAAATAACCTGGGAGCAATTCGATTACACATTGTATAATGTTCTATAATTACCGAATCCTTTAGAAATGAAATTATTGTTTTTAGTGATCCAAACAACTTGTCCTTTGTCTTGATAGCATTGTACAGATTTAGTTCAGATAATTTATTTTTTTTTAATGAAAGCACAGGCGGCCAACAAAAATTTAAAAAAAACTTTTAATTTTTATATATACATATTTTTTGGTTGATACTCACTTGTGGAAAACTGGAGATGAAACTTGCAGTGTACGCCACCCAGAGCATTATCTTACACCGGTTCTCTGCGTCACAGATGGTCAAAGGGTGGACAATGGAAAAGTACCGGTCAAGGGAGATAACTACAATGATGTAGGAGGACAAGTAGAATCCAAAGGCGCGGAATACCATACAAATCCTGAAATAATTTAACGAGCAAAACTTATTTTAACACCGCTCAAACGTTAATTTGGGCATGTCAATAGGGTTTATTTTTAATTTGCATTGAAAAAAATATATTAAAAAATACAATTTGTCTCAAAACCTTGATGAGAACTGACTTTCTTAGTTGGAAGTCCGACCTTGTGGTGTGCCAAATAGGGTTCCCAATATTATCGCGATAGGATTAAGAAATAATGATTTATAGTCAAGCTTTTTTTTTCAAATCACTTCCTATATTTACGTGAATCCCTGTAAAAATATCAAAGTTATTTTTTTAAATTTAGGTTTTTAATACCGTTAAGAAAAAAACAACATTTTATTCGCGAACTCAGCTTGATTTTTTTAGCTAATTACAGTACTAACACTGTCTTACGGTTCTATTATAGAGAAATATTTGCTTGATGAGTATTACGAAAGTGTAACCGTTTATTTTTTCTGATGTCGACACCACGTCATAAAATAACGCGTCCGTGGATGTCTCACCATAGAAAGGTTGTAGACCCAGTGTCGTAGCGAGGGTGTTTGGCGCCCGGGGACAAGATTCGCGCCCGGGGACAAGATCCAATTTTAGCGCCCCTTTTTCTTATTTTTAAACTCTCAAACCCATTATTTTCATCAATAAAATAATATCAAAGCACATTTTGGCCCCTAACTAGCTGGCGCCCGGGGACATCTATCCCCCCCTGCCCCCACCACGCTACGCCTCTGTGTAGACCACAACTTACACCCGAAAGCCTAGTTTAAGCGCGCAAACATCGGAACCAAATAACTGATGGTGGTGGTTCGAGCAGAATACCATATTTTATTGGACAAACGAAATCGTCAGTTGGAACATGCTCATCTTTTCTTTAAATTGTATTTTGTGTCACGGGTTAGGGTTATTTTATTTCGTTTGGTACGACGTATCGAGTGTTAAGTCATTCCTTTTTGTATAATGTAACAAATGATTTTCTTTCGTTCTGAAAATTTTTAAAAAAATATGTTTATAGACTGGATTAAACTGATTCTATGAGATGGAAGTTTCGTGAACGGTTACATCTTTGTTAATAAAAATTTAACCCACCTGCATGCCAGATCCCCTGCCTGCCACGACACGGTGATATGCCAGGATGTCTCCATGGGCATGAACACACAGGTCACAAAAAGGTCAGCGACGGTCAGGTGGAGAACACACATGTTGACCCGCGACCGGTTCCTGCTGCCCCAAACCGTCACGAGGACCGTGAGGTTGCCCACCAGCGCCACCACGAACATGAAACAGTAGGCCACCACCGAGACCAGGGTGTCTTGTGTGAACCTCATGTCCTCGGGAAGCTGCAGTTCTTTTGTGTAGCACGAGACGTTACCAGCCAGCGTCTGCTCAAAGTGCAGCTCCCAGGCGGGTCGAGTTGACGGTGTCTGGGCGGAGATGTTACTGGACACGTCGAACGTGTCCAACATTTCAGACGATCCCAGCATCTTGTAAACCGTTGTTCCATTGCCAGACTTGCATTCCCGACTCAGAAGCGTCATTGTCGCCGATTTTATTTTATGTCTGGAGAAAGTTAGGTTGTTTTTTTTTAGTTGTTTTTTTTTAAACTACATTATGAGATTATTAGAAATTGAGGAATTTCTTAAAATAAAATATGTTTTCAATGTCGTTTTCTCTATTAAAAAAAAAATAAATAAATAAGTTAATTCAGCATTTTTTGTTTTTTATTATTATTATTTTATTTTTTAATTATATTAATTGTATGAAGATTTCAAGTTTCATTAAATAAGATAAAAATTAGCAAATGTTGCCATGTTATGTGGCTAATTTAATTATCCAGCCCATATATCCGGTTTTGTTCTTTTTGAAAAGGTGACGAGTTGCTCAAAGTGTTGCTGTTTTCGTGGAATTATTCCATTTTTTTTTATTATTTTTTGTATATTTCTTGTTTAAACACTTTTGAGCTCAATGCACATTTAATAAAGTCCAGTAGTGTTGGTTTCTGTTGAAATAATACAGAAGTTAATATTTTCAAACAAATAATGAAGCCAATAATTATGTATGTATAAACCTTACAATTGTTTGCTCATATGAAATCTAACATAAGATTGTTTGTTTTTTTTTAAATGGCCACTTTCTTAAATAAATGTGGACATAAGTTATTTTTATGAGAATTTGTTTCCGAAAGTGAGTTACCTTTATTTTAAAAAAAGTGGGAAGGGTATTGTTGTTGATGTCAGAGATCAGGTGAACTACATACTTCATGGAATGTTTTAAAAGAAATGACCAAAAGAAATGTTTTTAATATTTCACCCCTAAAGCAGCAAACTCAAGAAAAAAAGTATTATTATTGTTATTATTATTATACGTGGATTTAAATAGCGTGGTACCCCAGCCTAGGGCTGGGCTCACCACGCTGTACATCCAGCCTAGGGCTGGGCTCACCACGCTGTACATCCAGCCTAGGGCTGGGCTCACCACGCTGTACATCCAGCGATCCCGACCCGAGTGGTGCGACTACATCCAGCCTAGGGCTGGGCTCACCACGCTGTACATCCAGCCTAGGGCTGGGCTCACCACGCTGTACATCCAGCCTAGGGCTGGGCTCACCACGCTGTACATACAATTAATAAAAATCTGAAATAAATAATTTTCTGATAAGTTTACCTATAAAAGTGCAACTTCACTTTAATATAAAAAACATATGCACAATTGTGTTTGTAGATCTGTGTCCTACTATAGTAAAAGAATTAGTTAATTGTTTTAGAAAAACATAATTTGAGTAGAAGTTAATATAAAATGTATTATAGTGTAGCATCAAAGTACGCTGTTATTCATTGTATATTTACAATCACTGCGAATCACCCACAAAAATTAGTCCTTGCAACTTATTTTTAAGATACCTTCAATCTAACATGCCATTTCAACACTCACATCATCTTTTTAAAAAAAATAATTTCAATTCCGTTTAGGATCAAATTCATTGCATGAGTGCAGACGACACATCAAACCGTAGTCGCTACACAAAGATGACACGGTGTAAGTACTGCGTGAAGATGTAGAAAGTAGCTCAATTCTTTTCGGCCCTCTCGGATACTGCTTTTCAGCTAAATCCTTTTTTTTAAAATAATTCTGTTGTTTATTTTCTTTTGTTTGTTCGCTGACGAAAGCTTCTTGCCGACACCTTCGTTGTTTCGTTGCATTCCTTTTTTTTTTCAGGTTGTCCCATACTTTTTTTTACTCATTTCCAACAAAGTAGCTGCACAGCCAATCGGGTTTTAAGATTTAATATACCGTGTATATTGTTTGCAATTACAATTTTACAATTGGCCTAATTACGTTATTAATGTATTATCGGCTCTACGTGAGAATAAACTTAAATAATTTCGGCAACATCTGCAGGTTCCAAAAATCTTTCAAAATTCTCAACATTGTTCAAATAAATAACAATGGCTCACATATTCTGATAATTAAAACACACTCTATTTAGAATTGAAACGAAAACTTGAACATTTACAGCAATCTCACTATGTAAATGACACTTCTGCCAACCTTCACATAAGTAAAAATATCCTTCCTTCAATTATTCTCTTTACACTCTAGGACACTTTTCATTTAAATGTTCAAACAGTATTTTTTTTAAATTTGCTTTGTACAAAATTAAACTTCCTGCGGCACTATCTTCTCTCATAAAATGAATTGAACCTTGAGATTTCTACACCACCTACTTGCTCTGCTTAGGGCAATCATTCCATTTGACACCTAACCTATATATACCCCCTTCTCCACCCCCACCCCCACCCCGTCTGTTGTTAACGCCTCAAGCCCCCCGCCTCATTCAAAAAAAAAAAAAAAAAAAAGGCCGAAACGAAACGACAACTCTATCTTTGTCGCGGTGATCGTTCTGCGTCCAACAAGGATACCCACCACCACCACCACGGACAATGATGACAAAGTGTTCGCCCCTCCCCGCACAAGTGCCTCCTGGAAGACGGTGAACGTCAGTCGCTCACCAAACCAACTGACTCGACGGACGCCCTGGCAACAGCGGTCTTATCTCCGACTGTAACTAATTCATCAGGCGTCCTCCACCGCGGAGCGTGACACTCGTGGAGACCACCGGACGCAACGGTTTACTGCCCTCGAATCTTTACGGCAGACATCGTAACGACCAGGCCGTCGTAATAGTTTGATACCATTCCAGCAGACAAGGGAGATCGCGCATTTAGGACCTTTTCGACCAGAGATGGGGGGGGGGGGGGGTTAATTTTTAAAACACTCCCTGGAGGGAAAAAATGATAGGGAAGCAACATCCATTAGGGAAAAAAATTAGTTTATTTAAATAATTTTTACCAGCAGAAAAATTAGTCAATACTAATTTCTTAACCAAGAGTTAAGTTTATAATTAATTACATGACTATCTTACAGCATGTTGATGAATAACATGACTATCTTACAGCATGTTGATGAATCACATGTCATTATATACATGTTCTTGGGTGTCACCATTAATAATAAGCTAACATGGCATGAGCACGGCAAAATGATGTATAAGAAATTCAACCAAAGACTGATCTACCTCAAAAAGCTGTACAACTTCGGCAAAGACACGTCGTTAACTTATTCTACAGTACAACAATTATCTATTAATTCAAGTTTAGCATACTTTGCTCGTATGTAACAATTGGAAGCCTAATAAATTTCAATATTGTTTAAGGTGTGGGAATTCATCGTCTGATATTAAACACCGCATAAACCGACTAATCAAGAACGCTAAGAACAAAACACAAACTTAACATCCTTCACTTGAAGAACTATTTAAAGAAAGATTTTATTGTAAAACTAAACACATTTTGGATGATACATCCCACCTTCTTTATCACAGATACTTAGGATCGGCCCGTTCGGGGCGAATTCTTTCCGCCAAGGCGAGGACTGAAAGATATAAAAATTCTTTTGTTCCCCAATCTATACGAATCTACCATCGTGCTCCCTCTGAGGTCACAAATCTTAATGAGAGCTAAATAAATCCCTGATATGGCAATGAGAATACACTAAATTGCTGTTTTATTCACTAGTGAATTAATTTGATGCAGACGTCTTCTGTTCAAATTGTTTTTGTTTGTTTTTTGTGCTGAAAATGCACTATGCAATGTTATCTATCTCACAGTTGGTTGATGAACGACATGACTATCTTACAGCGTGTTGAATTGCATGACTATCTTACAGCATGTTAATGAATCCGTAAAAATGTGTGCAACTATGACTACATCGTCTTTAAGTACTTATTTTGAAATCAAATTCAAACCATTTTTTACGATGTAGATCTCAATCACTTCTAATTTCCTATATTAGACAGCCACATTCCAAAAAACACCTCCATATTCTAAAGTTGTCATTTATCTGTTGGCTCCAGCTCCACTGTAAATACTTCATTGTTTTAAAGGTTCTCATTGTTATCAACTTATCGAATCTTATGACCAAGAACACCAAAAACAAATTAATTGAAGAACCACACAATTTCTTCTGAAAATTCCAAAATCAGAGAAGCTTACTATTCTTGGAGGCTTCAGTGCCAGGAGTTGGGACAGACCACCAGTCATGGGAGGGACAATCGGATGACAAGGCCATGAAAAGCTAACAGCAATGGTCTACGGCTCGTAACGTGTGCACGACCGATAACCATTTTTTTTTCTTCTTCTTTATTTCGAGGACCCACGATCAATCTATTGATCATTCTGGCTCCTATGTATGTAGAGGGGGTTCGCGATGTTTATGTGCATGGCTTTGAAGAGGACACTTCACTGGTTGTATTGGCTACTCAGCAAGGGTATTAGGAACTGGGTTTTGAAGGCAGGAGGCTATATACAACCATGTGTCAAGTGTTCGTCGCCTCAATTGTACCTTTCAGAATCTTGTTACAGTCCCTGGTTGTCTTTGGCATTAATGAACAGTCCCTGTACTCTGTTCTTGCAGTTATGAGGCGGAACTGCCTGTCATTGCGTCGTCGCTGCCTTGTGGGGACGGGAACGAGTTTCTGTTTAATGCTGGAGCAGTGGACCAGCCCCATTTTTATCTTGAACATCATAGAGAGCCTGGATAATCGTCGACTTTCATCCAATGGTGACCAGCCCAGTGTTTCCAGCATGCTGCCAACACTTGAGGTGTTCCTGTAGCGGTTCGGGACAAAGAGTGCTGCCCGTCGCATGACCGCCTCCAACTTGTCGATGCCCTTCTGGGTAAATGGGTCCCAGACTGAAGATGCGTAATCTAAAAGCGGTCGGACAGGGGCTTTATAGTCTTTTTCTTCACACGTTTCTCTGACCATGTGGACAGTGTCCATCCCTGTCCATGTGATATTGTCTAGTCTATCTTAGTTTTTGTAGTGTTGCGTTTGTTTTAAATGTGGTAAATTATAAATATGTTTTTTGTTGACTTTGTACCGCGCTTCGAGCCTTTGGGGATGAAGCGTGTTTTTGAAATGAACTTTATTATTATTATTATTATCTGTCCACTCATTAAAATAAATCACTGGAACTTTGCCAGACGATGTCCGAATCGCGGCACCGCATAGGGGTGAACGACCAGGTGTAAACCAGATCATTTTAGCACGCGCGGCGTGAATAAAAAAAAAAAACCCGGCTTCAGCCATCCATGAATGTGGTCTCACCCGACACGAGTGTGAGTTAAACCATTGGATAGAAGCTCTGCACTAATGTACGGGGCCACTAGAGATGTGACGAGGAGTCTTTGAGAGTTCCCCCGCGTGAAACTTAAAAAATCATTAGTAAGATATGGGAGTATTCTGTCTTTTAATAAGTTTAGTTCTGATTCTGATGAGACTTCACTAATTGGTTTGGTCCAGACAGCTTCGCTTCTAAACGAATCAATGGTTATAAACTTAATTATTTTAACGTGATTTAGATTTTTCACTTATGTTACTATATAAACACGTAATTTATTTATTTATTTTTTTTTTAGTTTCTAGCGAGGTGAGTCATCTTTACTTCACCTCCAGTTCAACATAATAAAAGAATGTTTAAAAATGAAATACGAAACAATTAACAACAACAACAACAACAAAAAAACTTACAGGCGATAGATGAAACAGTTTGCCTTGATGGGAATTGAACATGGGGCATAAATGTGGCTGGCGAATAATCTTCCCAAACTGTTGTTTGTTGTTGTTTGTCCGTCGAAGTCGACTAGGACCATCGCGTCATCCGGTTACGGGGAGGGTGGGTTACGGAGAGCTCGTAGGTGGCTTGCTAGACCGATCCGTGCTCGGAATAATCTCTGGCGCCGCGGGCAGGGGATAGTTGCTGCAGACGGTGACCTAATGTTGCTCTTTCGGGCAAACTACCATCTTCTGCAATAAATTGGCTTTTTTTGTGTGTTGTTGTTGTTGTTTTAAATCATACTTTATACATTTTGCAAAATTTGCTTAAAGATGGTTTAAAAAAAGGGGAAAACTATTTCATAATAATCTCCACTTGCCGACACATCCAGCCCAAGCGTACTCTTTGTCAGTTGACTTACATCCCGTGTTTGGATCAATTAAATTAGAACCTTTTTTTTTATCTGATTAAGGTTTTCAATTTTTTTAAAAAAAGATAAAAAAGCAATCAATCATTCGTGGCTTTGAGAAGAAATTACAGCCTCCAACTTATGCGGTGGATGAAGTCGGGCTTCAGTTTTAAGATTTTAACACTATGGATCTAGATCAGTGGTTCTCAACCTTCCTAATGCCGCGACCCTTCAACACAGTTCCTCATGTTCCTCAAAATTTTGTCGTTGCTACTTCATAACTGTAGAGTACATGTGTTTTCCGATGTTCTTCGACGACACTGTCAAAGGGCCATTCGAGCCCCAAAGGAGTCGCAACCCACAGGTTGAGAACCGCTGATCCAAATGATGTCAATTCTATTTCAATTGTTAGTAGTTTCACCAAGTTGCGTCACTCTTCTAGGGGCCTCTATTGGCACCATATTGAAATATCTTTTCGAAAATTAACTTTGCTTTAAAAAGGGAAGAATTAAGCAAAAATAAATGTAGATGTGCGCTAAAATGCATTCCTGGATTTTAAATTTCTTAAACATTGTTGGGGTGGGGTGGGCCTCACTGAGTCCTCTCCCCAGGCATCCCTCCCCTCCATTTAGCCAGAGAGACGTCGGCGCCCTCAATTTCTGTTTTTGACAGCATCGGTGCCTTTTAATCTGCAATATCCCCAAAAGCAATATACATCTATATATATATGGCATTTGTCGTCTAAATCCTTGTGAGTGGCCATCGTCCCTTTAACCCCATCCCCATTTTTCTTTGCCAAATTTTACTTTTATGTGAATTGATAAGCATTTTCCGGGGGGGGGGGGCAGTTCAAACATTACTTGAATAAAAACAGACAGACAGGTCCTCAACTGCTGCTCAGCGCTAAGTATTAGGAGTGTCCTGGAGTTTCCCAAGGGCCTCCAATATTGTTAAGGCGGCTGTGACAAAAAGGCTTGGGAGACTTTCATGGCTCAAAGAGTGAGAGAAAACTGTTCAATTCTTTGACGTCTATTAAGTCTCTCAGCTGTGGTCTCGTTGACAAAATCTAAATTGGGGAATAAATTGCACTTTTTTTTTTTAAAAACTTTATATTAACTTTACTTTTGTTTGTTGCTGGCTGATTGACTGGCTGGATGGCAAATATTTGGAAGGCTAATTGACCGACTTCCCGTCAACCTATTGAGCTGAAACTTGGCACATAGACTCGGTGCCACAAACCCCAGTTCCCAAAAATTATTTTTTCCTAATTTTCAAGGCGAAGATAATATAAAATTCCCAATAACTGCTCTCAATGACATTATTTTCCTTAAATATCGCAAGTGCGTTTGGTGCTTAATATTTTCTTTTGTTTTAGCAGAAATAGTTAGTGAAATAAATCTGCATTGTAAAAGCGGGTGGGGCGTTAGAATATTAATATAGTTCAGGGGCGTGAAAAAGAAATGTGCGGTTGTGAGCCTTGGGAGAGGGAGCCCCAGTTGGCATTCTTATAAAGGGCTTCACTTGTAGGCATGTTTTGGTCAAATTTTTATCCCCACCCCTTTGCTTCATATTACATTTTATAAAAGAATTGTAATAAAAACTCTGTTTTTAGGTTTCGTTTTATTGACTACAACCTCACCTTATCATTCACAGCAATAATCAACTGAGGTTCTGATGGATGTGGGCTGTAACAAGACAACTACGCTCTTCCATTGGCAATAGAACCCTCTCAATCCCAAGAACCAAAACTAAGACCATCGGTGAACGCTCCTTCTGCTTCCATGGGCCCACGTTCTGGAACCAGCTCCCCTTCCATCTCCTTCATTGTGAAACCTCGTCCACTTTTAAAAAGTCCCTTAAAACCCATCTGTTTAGGTCCGCCTATGACCTGTGATGCACCCTCCTTGCCCTGCCTCATTTTCTGTCTCGGGTTAATCCTGTAATATAGGCCAACACGTGCCAAAGTGTCCTCGTTTTATAGCCATTTTAATTTTTTCTATAGTATAGTAGTTACTATCCTAATGTCTCATTTTTATTTTAGTTAGTTTACATGTTTTTAATAATTGTAAAGCGCTTAGAGCTTTATGGTAAGCGCTATATAAAAATGCCTAAATAAATAACAGCCGGATGAAGGGGTCCATTCATCTTACAGCACTCTTGACGTCATATTCCTTGGATAGTTCTTTATACATGTTGATTCCCACGGTCCGCCAAGCTACCAGTGCACCGACACAGACAAGATTATGGGGATAAGTGCCACTACACAGCGCAGCCCCGTCCATCCGAACCTCCATGGGTTGTCGCTGTGAATGATCATGACCGCAGTATAACGGTATTGATTTTTTTATTTCCCGTTGTGGGTCTTCTTACCCGGCAATGGCTCCTTTTAGCACTGGAGACGTGGCCATGAAACGTCATTTCTGGCTTTCGGGAAGCAGATGTCGGCTCGATTTACCTTTTGTTTTGGTAAAATTTTTGTGTATGCTCCTGATTTTCTGTGAACCAGTTTTAGGTGCGTGACTCTTTGACATGGAAATGGTTTTGGTGTTGAGAGTATGTGTGTAGCAGTTCCTGTGCGCTTGGTATTTTGTGACGTATTTGGGTTATGGGAAAGGACATTGTGATGGGGTTATAGTTTTGGATAGCAGTGATGGATTAATTATATAATGAAGTATTAGAATTTCTGAGTTGTTTGTTTAATAAGGAGAAATTTTACATGAATCAATGGTTTGTGGAGTTATTGAATTATCCCTCTAGACAACGAAGCTATTGAACTGTGGTAATATCGAGATTGCAGCACTGGAGTTTGTGATTTACATTGTTTTAGTAAACCTTAGACAACGGGGAGTCTACTGCGCTCAATGAACGTACCTTACAGCGGGAGCTGTTCATGTGGGAAAGAAGGAAGATCCTAACCTGTGCCAGTTATTAAACTTTCGGATTATCGTAACACAGATCTCATTTGGGTCTTCCACTGATTTTAATTTCCCCTGGATTTTATTTTCTCAGTTTGTCCTTGTGACTATGCGGACCATATCAGTTGAAAGACTAGGCCTAGAGACGCATTAACGTTATGTGAAGTGCTGCTTCAATCGATCTACTTTTGCTTTCACGATTCAATCTTTTGAAAACAAGCGTATTTTTAACTACGGACTTCATTTATCCGGCTGACCGATTCGTCTTGTTTCTGTTAAGAAGTATCTTAAAGAACTGCTAATAGGGGATACGCATTTTAATCGCTCCGTTAAGTCTGGGGGTAATTATTCGATAAATCCATGATGAGTATGACATAAAGTTCTATCCATGATGAGTATGACATAAAGTTCTATCCATGATGAGTATGACATAAAGTTCTATCCATGATGAGTATGACATAAAGTTTTATCCATGATGAGTATGACATAAAGTTCTATCCATGATGAGTATGACATAAAGTTATATCCATGATGAGTATGACATAAAGTTTTATCCATGATGAGTATGACATAAAGTTCTATCCATGATGAGTATGACATAAAGTTATATCCATGATGAGTATGACATAAAGTTCTATCCATGATGAGTATGACATAAAGTTCTATCCATGATGAGTATGACATAAAGTTATATCCATGATGAGTATGACATAAAGTTTTATCCATGATGAGTATGACATAAAGTTCTATCCATGATGAGTATGACATAAAGTTCTATCCATGATGAGTATGACATAAAGTTCTATCCATGATGAGTATGACATAAAGTTCTATCCATGATGAGTATGACATAAAGTTCTATCCATGATGAGTATGACATAAAGTTCTATCCATGATGAGTATGACATAAAGTT
>CAXITT010000011.1:1067054-1081219 GCA_964033795.1 Lymnaea stagnalis
CATCAAGCGGCTTGACGGGGGGGGGGGGGTAAACATGCAAATAAGTTTGATATGTACAAAGGGAAATTGCGACAAGACCAAGTAAATTAATTTTAAAAGCCAAATTCTGCACAGCAAAAGATATTCACTAGAACGGGGAAGGGGGTGTCACGCTTAGGGGAAAGGGGGGAGGGGGTGTTCGATAATTTGTGACGTTTTGTGACAGGTGGGGGGTGTTGTCAAAAATTTGTGACGTCACAATTTAATTTATATATTTTTTAAATCTAAAATTGTCTTATTTTGAAAAATATTCATTCAATTAATTTTAAAAACATTAATTTGAAAAATAACGCATAAACAGTTGTGGCCATTTTACATTCGGCTCTGAATTGGCAGTTTTGTTTAAATTGCTATGGGCTGTGATGCCTCCAGTAATAAACAACTTAACTAGCCGACAAAGTTACAAAGTTTTGGTTTTGCCCCCTCATCCCCACCCCCGTCGACAAAACCTGAAATATCGCCCTTGGGTAGAAATTCTCTTGAAAATCTTTAATGAAAACTGGAGGGTGTGAAAACATTATATTCAAAACTTATGGGGCCATAGACACTCATTTTATTTCCATTATAATGGTAAACGCTATACCTCGTACATTTTTCAACAATTTTGATTGGGAGATTTTTTTTTTAATTTTGACTGTTTATTTGATGATTTATTTAGTGTCCCTATCTTAGTATTAATTCCAACGTAACCATATAGAAAGGGTCCCCGCCGGGGATACGTCGCGAGTTACGGCATTTTGTTTTAGATGCCTTGGTATTGAATTAAATGTTTACCTTCAAAGTCACTTCAAACTTACTTTGAACGTTGTTTTTTTTCAAAAAGATATTGAATTTTTCAGCAAGTTTACCATTGTTCTGTACCGATAGAAAGCTTATGAAAATGTCAATGGGATCTAACATTGTATCGAAATTTTAGTTTGAATAGATTACTCTACTTTAATAAGAATTTTCGTGGTGTTGATCGATTTATCCTTGTTTTAAGTTTATTGAAGTTTTTCTTATTCTAGATCGTTCGAATTTTATAATTTTTTTTTAAATTATATAAACGTCCTTTTTATGTTTCTTATGTTTCTGTAATTCTCTATCATTTAACTCAAATAGTAGGATATCAGATTGAAAGATGTTCTTGAGGTTTATAGAAGTTCCAAATGAGCGTTGGAGGTTATGCAATGTACTTTCCATTAAACAGCCAAATCTATACACGAAGGCTTAGGTTACAGAGCAAGCTTCTAAGTACATTTTTTGCATCTTTGCCAAACTTGGTAAACGAACGTTTCGTAATACCTTTTAAGGTAAAGGTGGATTTCAAGTTAACAATTTCCAAATCTATTTTTTTGCATCGGGTTTCCCCATTTTATTTTAAATAAATTGCTTTATCTTTGGTGTTGTTAAAACGATTTTAATAGGACGACTTTTAACATCACGGTTGTCCATTATTCAACCTAAAATACTTAAAATTGAAAATTATGTTATCTTAATCTATTTTGGCGCCGGGGGTCCCAATAGTAAAAATGTAAAAGGAAAAATCTTTTCGAATTCCTTTCCGAAAATAAACCCGGGAAAATCCGGGTATATTGGCTAGTTTAAAATAAAAATAGGTCAACCATTCTTTCTTTAAAGTTTGCCTCCATGATCATATAATTAATCAAAGAAAAATCTTGTATAGTTACACTTTGGCTTATTGAATCACCACTCCATCCATTCGGGGAACTTGTTTATTTTAATCAAATTTTTTTTTCAAATACTCTATGAGCCAACGCAGAGCGTAAATAATAAATTTTGGGGCTTTACATTTTCGAAGTGGCTATTCGGACCCGGGTCCGAGAAGTGAGCGGTTGGATTAAAATTTGTAAAAAAAATTATTGTAGGGTTTGTGAAACAAAATTTGGTATCAAATGAAAGATAATTGAATGGGCGATATGTTTGTAAATTTACTTCTTTAGATTAACTCAAATAAACTACCATAAATGACATTGAGTCTAACAGAAACCGGGTCCGAATAGCGGCGATGCGTTTCCGGTTCCATTTTGACTAAATGCTATTGGGATGTCATTTGTGGTTGTTTATTTTAGTTTAAAAGAAGAATTAAGTTTACAAACATATAGACCATTCAGTTATCTTTCATTTGATACCAAATTTGTCTTACAAACCCTACAATAATTTTTTAAATATTTTTTAATAAACCAAAACTCTCACTTCTCGGACCCGGGTCCGAATAGCCGCAGCCTTACATTTTACTGACGCTGGAAGACACCTGCCTTGCATCTAAACATTTATTGTATTTCGTATTTACAGTTAGTCCCTTTTATGTCGCTGTGTGTTGTTTTTGTTTTGTACTTTGGACGTTACGCGGCAAAATATTAAGTTATCTTTTATTATAAATTCTCGGTAACCATTTGAGCAAGAGTAATAAAAGACACATCATTGCTCTCTTTGGCTCATCTAAGTGCATTAATATCTTTTTAAAAAATTAGTTGCAAAACTAAATGATCGCAAAGATCTAAGTGAAGGAGCATGTCATTGTGTAATTTTTTGAATCATTAAATTCACCCATGCAGTGCGTTTTCTTTTAAACAAGCGAGCCGTCGAAAAGTGTTCCAAAGTCCTATCTTCTTGCCCATTAAAATACCAATTAAAAAAGGAAAAAGAAAAAAAAGAAAGCTAAGATTTCCATAAATCAACGCTCCATCACAGAGGTTCAAACCTGGAAACTCCACTGGTTCACTCCGAAGTCATAAATCTTTGCAAAAACGAACTCGAAGTTGGACAGCCACTATACCAGTGGTCGGCAAAATGCGGCTCATTAGTGTCCTGAGCACGGCTCGGCCAGTTGGCCACAAATCGAGTTTGACTGCGAAATACGTGGTTCTTGACAGATCCTTTACAGGTTCTTGAAAATAAATTTGGCTCACAACAAAATTTTTTAGTCGTCCTGCTGCGGACTTTTGACTCTTTTGACAAGTCTAATGAGTTTGCTCACCACTGAATTATATCAAGTATAATCAAATGACACTTTTTAGTTTGACATGCTAGAAATAATAACTCTGTTAGCATATATTTATTGTCTTCCTGATGTCTGTAACCAAACTGAAGTTGTCTGATGAAATCCAGATAGTTGCAATGATTCTTATTTAATGATGTAATTTTACACCAACGCTCTGGCAGCCAGGGTGACTCGTACGCTGCTTTTGGTCTGGAAGCGAAGGGAGAGAGTCTTGAAGATTATATTGATGACTGTTCAATTGAACTGGTTTTAAATCCATCCGTCGGTGATATAATGCTATATGAGTATTTTTCACATTCACTCTACGTTTAAATATGTTATATGCATGCAAAAACAGCCAGGAAATGGCTCAGAAGTAAAGTATAATATTTTGACAAGGTTTGCTTGTAGCCACGGACAGCTTCCATCTTGTGGCCTGAAATATTTACATCTGTGTTCAATATTTAGTTTTAGGAAGAGCTGAGCTTGTCAAGCTTTGACACCTGCGTTGTCCTTAGAACTTCCCAGACAATGTATCACAAATGGGGGTGGGGGGTGGGGAAACAAGGACCTTTTTCTTAATGAAATGCGTGGTGTATTACTGATTTTAAATAAAAGTGTTATTGAATTTTGCACTTCACGGATACTTTTTAAGTCAACTAATGGTAACAGGAGTATTTTAAAGAAAATAATCCGACACGATTACTACTAACTTGAATGAATATTTCCTCTTGTTTCAGTGGTGCTGGGCTAGTGAAACTAAACCCTTGACCTGTGATTATACTGAAGTCATAAGTGTTTTCCTTAAGAAAGGAAAAAATCCAGTGTCGAATAACACCGATGTTATCACTTCTTTAAATCCTTGACTTCGTTTTTGTTCGCGTGTCCTTCTTTGTGGCGGCAAATTATCAAACTTTCTGGAAAATTCTAGATTGGATATTATTAGTTTTAAATCCACCGATTGTTCAATATGGACTAGGAAGCCTAATGAACTAAGATAGGCTTAGATCCATAAATTCACATAGAACCTGTACCGTTGTGTAGCCCTGTTGATATTCATATAACTTATATAAGGAAAAATGAGCTGGGGTCATCCGGCCCCAGTGAAATGGATGATATGAGTTCAGTACCTTCGGTATTTGAATATGGATAATCATGCGTATGTATAATGAGTTTGGTCAAGATCCAACCATTCATATAGGAGTATTAAGCCTTTTGATATTTATTTGGCTTATATAAGGAAAAATGAAATGGGTCCCCTGGCCCCAAAAGAAT
This sequence comes from Lymnaea stagnalis, assembly GCA_964033795.1. NCBI lineage: Eukaryota > Metazoa > Mollusca > Gastropoda > Lymnaeidae > Lymnaea > Lymnaea stagnalis. The sequence continues at coordinate 1,071,352 of CAXITT010000011.1, forward strand.
GGATATTATGAGTTCAGTACCCTTCGGTATTTGAATTTGGATAATAAAGTATTTGTGTACTAAGTTTGGTCAAGATCAATCTACTCATGTAGGAGTATTTGTTTCTAATTTTATTTATATAGCTCATTAAAAGGAAAAAAAACGAATTCGGGGCCCCCGGCCCCAAAAGGAATGTTATAAAAAGTTCATAACCCCTTAAGATTTCCTTCTGGATAATGATGGATATATGTGCCACGTTTGGTCAAGATCCATCAATCCATGGAACAAACCCACAAACTAACCCACAAACTTTCACTTTTATATATATGACTAGCCAATATACCCGGCGTTGTAGGGGATTGCATTAGAACCCCGATCCCATTGGGACCCCAATCCCATTCTGACGCTGATCCCGGCGAAATCCCTTTTTCCAGGTGTGATTCCGATCCCGGTGGGATCCAATTTTCTTATGGCTCATGATCCAGGGGGATTCCAAATCCCGTCGATATCGCGATTCCGGTGGAATCCCGATCTTAGTGGATCCCGCTTCCATTACGATACCGTTATCTATGGGATCCCTTTTCACCTAGGGACCCTCTTTTTAAATTTTGTCCCTTTTCTCGATAGCATCCCGATCCCTGTTTGAGCCCGTTACCCGATGAGATCCCGTTACCAATGGGTTCCAGTGTACTAATGGATCTATCTCCCGCTTAGGATCTTATTCCTCTATGGGATCATGCTCAGTGCCATTTTGTACGAATCAGCTTTTTAAATCCACCGATATTTCAATACGGACTAAGAAGTGTAATGAACAAAGCTAGGCTTAGATCTGTAAATTCACAAAGAACTTATACCGTTGTCTCACTCTATTGATGTTCATATAGCTTGTATACGGAAAAATGAACCGGGGCCCCCGGCCCCAGAGAAATGGATATCATGAGTTCAGTACCCTTCTATATTTGAATATGGATGATCATGTGTATTTCTAATAAGTTTGGTCAAGATCCATCCATTCATGTAGGAGTATTAAGCCTTTTGATAATTATATAGCTTATATCAGGAAAAATGAAATGGGGCCCCGGGCCCCAGAAGAATGGATATTATGAGTTCAGTACCCTTTGGTATTTGAATATGGTTACTAAAGTATTTGTGTACTAAGTTTGGTCAAGATCCATCTACTCATGTAGGAGTATTTGTTTCTAATTATTTTTATATAGATCATATGACAAAAACGAATTCGGGGCCCCCGGCCCCAAACGGAATGTTATGAAAAGCTCTTAACCCCTTAAGATTTCCTTCTGCATAATGATGGATATATATGTGCCAAGTTTGGTCAAGATCTATCAATCCATGGAAAAGCTTTTGTGGAACAAACCCACAAACAAACACAATTTCACTTATATATATGTATACGCTTGATAAATGAAAATGAGATTTCAGAAATGAAAACCACTCCCTAGAATACCACACTTCCAAGTAAATAGTGGGAAATAAGGTCGAGGTAAACGTTACTTAAAACAGTTTTCATTAAAAAATTACCTAAACCCTTAATCCAGGGGGGGGGGGGGGGGCGACCAAATAGAAGAAAGGGCAAAAAGGAAATCGCTTATGAAGTTAAGAATAAGGTGCCACACATAATTTTCAAGATGAAATCAGCTGTTGGTAATTTCCATTCTGAATGCATTGAAGTTCCATCATGACTGGTAAATGTCGGGCAACGGCTGAGTGACAGATGCTTGTGCTTTCTAATTTGCCACAACTCACCTATTGAGTCTCTCCATGAACAAGATGGCTCACTCATATAATCCTCCCAGTTTATTGGATGAAGAGTTATGAAGATAACCCGGCCTTCACGCGTATATAAACCCCATGAAAACGTCAGTTTCAAGCTGTTAGACAGTCATATAAAAGTATATGTGCATACTGGCTCATGGCTAACATAGGGGCCCGTAGTGCCCGGCAGGTCATTTCTAAGTATGTCTTGTCAATGTGTAACGTCGGATGATCAAGCCACAATCATTTTAGCGTATGTCTCGTGACTTTAGAGGAAAGAAATTATGTAGAGTAGGTAATGGTATAAATATGTTATTTTAAAAACTGTATTACTGGGTCTGTTTTAATTAACTCTACTTAACTCACTGACTGGAATCGAGTTTAGAAACAACAGGCATGATCTTGGAACCAACCCAAAGTGCTAGAGTCTAAAAGAAAGCGGCAAGCACGGCCAAACTTATATGTTTTTTTTTTAAATTTGCACTTATCCCTTGGTCCCATCTTGTTTAGTCTATGTGAAGATAAAAGTCATGTTTTGTTTGGTTTATGTGTAGTCTATAGCCACATGTTGTTAATTGTATGCATAGTATATGCCCTTTAGTTTATGTTTAGTGTTTAGTCAAATATTGTTTAGTCTGTGTACCATATAGTCACATTTTCTTTAATATATGTGTAATCAATAATCACCAAAAAAAATTTACGAAATATTTCAAAAACATTAATTAATGATTAGTGAAACTAATGTTAACAACAATACCCTTGAATAGCAGACGACAATTTAAAGGGGCCACTTAAGCCTGAAGTCATGGGCCAGTGAGCCTTTCGTACCTTCGGGACCTTGTTTACAACGCTTGATAATCAGACGCTCTTCAAATTCATTCCAGTCTTGCAAGTTAACAACACTGAATTAAAACATGAATAAAATAATTAAGTGTCCTTGATGCCATGGTAGAGAAATCCCCCCAAGCTTTCCTTAATTTATTTATAATGGTGTTTTGTTAAACACTCAATCGGTCCTCAGTTTAACTTTCTCGTAACAGTCTAGGCTAGTGGTCGGAAAACTCATTAGTCAAGAGAGCCAAAAATCAGCAGCTAAACAATTTGAAACATTTTTTAACGCCAAATTTCTTTTCAAGAACCAGTCAAAAACCATGGGGTTTTTTGTTTGGAGTCAAAACCCATTTTTGGCCGACTGGCCGAGCCGCACTCAAGTCACTCAAGAGCCGCAGTTTTGTAACAGTTTTATAACTTTTAAGAACTATTCTTAATCTCATAAAACTTTTACATGCCCCTAAAATGCATTTTGCGCAAAATGAAAAGACAAATATTTCCTTACACTTACCAAAGAAAATCTTAACCCCTGAGCTGTATGTTCGGGAAAAAATGTTGTATCCAGTTTTAAATTTTAAAGTTTAAATTTTCAGTTCTGTCAAATTATTGGGGTTTTAGTTGCTGTTATCCACACAAAAATGTGCCCACTCTCGTTCTGTCACATTGTAGATGTGTACAGAAGAAATACGGCGAGGATTGAGATGGATTTGAGGCAATAAGAAATACACAAAAGGGTGTAGGAAAACTCGAAGGCCCGAGAAACGTCCCTGCCCACCTTCGCCCACCCGATCTCAAATAATTGCTCATCGCCCTTGAAATGTAAAAACAGTAAGATGTAAACTAAATAGTTCACTGACCTAAGCATATTAGGCTAGCCACTCACTAACCGGGCCATCAAAAGATAAACTACAAGATCAACAAGGCAGTTTTAAATCTGTAGTAATATAGTTGTGTGGATGCAAGCTGATTGGTGACATGTATTCAAATGAACGAAAGCATAGTCATCAATAATATTGGAATGCCAATGGCGCTTTTCCAGTAGCCCTCCCCCCCCCCTTTTTTTTTTCCTACGCATTTAATTGTATTTGCTCTGGCTCTTTGTCCTCTTGGTAGTGCCAAGGGCTGAGGCTCCGAAAGATTCCCTCCACTGTCTCGACTTTGACACGTGAAAGACTGACCGGATAGATAATGGATTGAATAGATTTGCTGAACAAAATTGTTGGCCAATTCACAATCTATTTTTAATCTTTCAGTCGTTACCTCCCCTTCTTATGGCATAATTTCCATTCAAATGAATCTACTGCACAACTCGTTTAATGAACTAGGTTTAATCCTTTAACTCAATCTAAGAAACAGTTGATCAGACTTTTTTTTTATTGAAATCCTTTACTTAGAAGATGGCTGAAATGTTTCACGTTTACTAATAGAAACTTAGCCAGCAGTAATATTTATTAAGCAAGACTGCAGTTTGCAATTAATAAGCTAGAATGAAGTTATTAAGCAAGTAATTTATAATATATCGTTATATTACAAAAGACCCGAGTCCATTATTTTAAAAAGAATAGTTACCGAAGGTGGTCAGTTAGTCTGAATAATTAATGAAAATAGTGTAACGCCAACAAACATTTGAGTGTTATATTCTATGTCCAGATTTTGAGAGAATGTTTGTTGCCCGCGTGGGACAAGGAATGGGGTGGTACTGATGTCGTAAATAGGTCAATGGGCTGAGTGTGTTAAGGCTAAAGACTTGACTGACTTTCTGTGAAGTGGTTGTCCAGCGAATTCTCCACTGATATTTAATCGAAAATATCAGATTTTCTCTCGGGGACCATTGACCCATGCGTGGTAGGTAACAGCTATGAAAGACATTATAATAAATCAATTTATTTCATTTTTAACCTACTCGTCTCTACCGCTCTGAATTTCCGTAAGCCACAATGCCTCGGGGCTGGTCCAATAATGAGCTTCGTTTTCTTTGTTTCGGAAGGTCACAACGCAATTTAATCGTCGGAGACAGGATGAACTAAACGATACTTCTCGGTGGGGATAACATCAACACTCAAATTTAACTAGACTTTGATGTAGCTACACAGAAGAATAGTTCGTGTCCATTTAAATTGTACAATCTTATAAAATAATAAAAGGAATGGACTTGAATGTAGATAGAGTCAGAGGTAACGGCGATCTGAGCGACGGCGTCCCTCGAGGGTTTAACATTCTAACGATTAAAAATAAACAGTAATTATTTCATTCAAATTTAATATTCATCTCTTTCCGTAAGTTTTAAAGAAAATTTTGGTCAAATAGAATAATCTACGTCACATTTGGGTTACAAGACCTCTTGTGTGAGCTGATTAGCGTAGCCTATAATTTTTTTAGAGGATATTATAATCATTACTAATTTAAATATCAGCGTAGTAATGTATTCTATGCTTATGAATTTGTATTAATATTATTATTATTAAAATTATTATTAACATTAAATTAAAACATCAGGACATAAACCAATTTATTATTTTGATGCTAACAATAAATATTAAATCTAACATTAACAGCGTCACTTTCTTTCCTTTCGCGTTCCCTTCAACATCAGACAACCGAATATGTCTAAAGAATTGATTTTTACTCCCAAAAGATTCATTATCCCTGCAGCCAATTACACTGCAATCACGATTTGCATACATGCCATAAAATCCCTTTTTGATGATCAAAAAATGTTACCGCCATTTCAATTGGAAAAAATATCAATAACTAAAACAATAGATGAACCGTTCATTACATTCTCGACATTTGACGGGTTGTTGATCATTTCGTTTAAGACATGGACGTGAATATTTTGTATTTTCAATAATTGAACGATTCTTTACAAAACTATCTCATGGTGGAACATGTGCAGCGCGACAGAGCTCACAGGAAGTGTGTAGAGCGACACAGCAAAAAGGAAATGTGTAGAGCGACAGAGCTAACAGGAAGAGTGTAGAGTGACACCGCTCACAGGAAGTGTGTAGAGCGATAGAGCTCACAGGAAGTGTGTAGAGCGACACAGCAAAAAGGAAATGTGTAGAGCGACAGAGCTAACAGGAAGTGTGTAGAGTGACACCGCTCACAGGAAGTGTGTAGAGCGACAGAGCTCACAGGAAGTGTGTAGAGTGACAGAGCTAACAGGAAGTGTGTAGAGCGACACAGCTCACAGGAAGTGTGTAGAGCGACACAGCTCACAGGAAGTGTGTAGAGTGACAGAGCTAACATGAAGTGTGTAGAGTGACACCACTCACAGGGAGTGTGTAGAGCAACAGAGCTAACAGGAAGTGTGTAGAGTGACACAGCTAACAGGAAGTGTTTAGAGCGACACAGCTCACAGGAAGTGTGTAGAGCGAAAGAGCTCACATGAAGTGTGTAGAGTGACAATACTCACAGGGAGTGTGTAGAGTTACAGAGCTAACAGGAAGTGTGTAGAGCGACACAGCTCACAGGAAGTGTGTAGAGCGACACAGCTCACATGAAGTGTGTAGAGTGACACCACTCACAGTGAGTTTGTAGAGCAACAGAGCTAACAGGAAGTGTGTAGAGTGACACAGCTCACAGGAAGTGTGTAGAGCGACACAGCTAACAGGACATGTGTAGAGTGACACAACTCAAAGGAAGTGTGTAGAATGACACAACTCAAAGAAAGTGTGTAGAGGGACACAATTCAAAGGTAGTGTGTGAAGTGACACAGCTCACAATTTAACAAAACGACAGTAACAGGATTGACTCGTGTTTTTGTTCTTTCTTTGCTCGATATTCATTTTTTATTTTTTTATTCACTCTGTTAATTAATTTTACCTAACTAGTCTTACCGTACCATGTTTATTTTAGCGGCTGCTGTAAGGAATCAACAAGTTAGGATTTTAACAACTATTAATTAACTAGAAAATATCACCCGATGTTATCGAGATAATAATTGCAGGTATTTTACGATAATTTTTACCTGCTGTTGCGAAAACTCATCACAATTCCTTATTTTAAAAAATAAGTATTTTTATACTGATATTTACTTGTTAACATCATTAAAATTTTAAATAGTATTTTTTTCTGCCTATCTTACACATTTTTGCATACCTTAACTTCATTTCACAAAATAAATCATTATTGTCACTAAAGGAATTTATTGACAGAGATACTCTACATGTCATGTGAGGAGCTGACTTGCAAAAGGTACTAAGTCCAACCAAACTCATTTTTCAGGAAAGTGTATTTTCTGTTACAACATAACTGGCAATGTCTTAGACATTATGTCACAGAAATTGTCTTATACAGATGCTAATACTTCATTTAAATGTAAAAAAAAAAACTACAGGATTTGTTAGTAGTCTTTATTAATTAAACTTTAAAATTAATAATAATAATAATAATAAAGTTTATTTGAAAAACACGCTTCATCCCCAAAAGCTCGAAGCGCGGTACAAAGTCAACCATAGTATAAAGAGAAATAAAAACAATCTAAAATTTACCACATTTAAAAAACAGACGCAATAATATAAAACTACATACGAGCATACCAAGTCAAAGGCGTTAATCCCGTTTCAACCACAAGCAACACAAGCCAATATACATTAACTGAAAATGATGGTAGATAGCATCACCCCAGAAGGGGTTTGCGAAATAGATGTGTTTTTAAATCGGTTTTAAATGACTCCAGTGTCTGGCTGTTTCTGAAAGCGACTGGAAGAGCGTTCCAAGCTGTTGGGCCGGCAAATGCAAAAGTGCGTTTTCCGTAAGTCTCAGGGCGAACACACGGTATCGATATTTTGCCACTATAGATGAGCGGAGCTCTCTAGCGGGTACATAAGGCGGCATGAGTGCTTTGAGATAAGATGGCGCCAGGTCATGTAAGCAGCGGTAGCACAAAGTTGCAATTTTGTACTCTATGCGAGCGCGGACCGGCAGCCAGTGCAGCTCTCTCAGAAATGTAGTAGCATGTTCGAATTTGCGTTTGCGAAGAACAATGCGAGCCGCATTATTCTGTGCTCTTTGAATTTTATCCACGAGCGTAGCTGGGAGACTAGCCATGAGAGCATTGCAGTAGTCCATGCATGATAACACAAATGCAGACATCAACCTCTTTGATGCGTCTAACGTTAAGAAAGGGCTGATATGACTAATCCTGCGCAGCTCTAGGAAAATTGCCTTGCAAAGCATGTTAATATTTTTTTCCATAGTAAGTGTTCTGTCTAAATAGTCAACCAGGTCTCACACTGTATGAGCAAACTCAATCTGCATACCTGAGAGAGTAAGTGATGTTGTGTTTTTTACAGATTTTTGTTTCTGAGCAGTGGGAATTGGCATTGCACTTAATATCTTTTAAAAGTGTATGACTGAGTTAGTACTTTTGGCCAGTGTACCTTTTTTTTTTGGCTTTAATGCCAGCTCTTTAAAATTTTATGTCATTATAACAGTCTCTTTTTTATGAAGTATATTATAAAATAATAATTATTAATATTTAATTTTTTTTTTAAATCCATGTAAATTATGTAGATTTGATCAGCTTTTCTTTTAATAAACAGACACTATTCAGTTCCAAGTCTTCAGTGCCCAATCTTTTACCACCAGTAGCCCATAGGAATACAGAAACAGAAAATAACTATAATAACATACAAATATAAACAAATCAACAGTAGAAAAATATAAAATTATTTTTTTAAATCATTTTTTTTTAAATTTCAGTAATATTTAAGTTTGGGAGATAAGAAATTGGCCGCTACAATGTGAAATCCTATCCACTACATTGTCTTCATCAAGGCAATCACACTGCTCTTCACTGCCCTCTTTATCTGGAGAATCAGGGGCAGTGTGTTCACTTTCATCAACAACTGCTGATGGAAATTCAAATCAATGGTCAAGCTCCCATCCTGCCCCTGCGTGTTCCTGTAAAAGTTTTTTAATGCCATTTCTCTTTGCTTCAGCCACTGGTACACCAGATGAAACGTTTGAGGGAAATGTATCAAAATGGTGGCCCTTTTTTAGTTATAACTTGAGGAGTGTTGATATAACTTCTAAAGTTGGGCTCTGCCTGGACACGAGGAATGTGCTTTGGTCCACGTGCAATAAAGAACCTTTTTGTTCTCTTGGATTTTTTTTAGGCAGTGGCTTTTTAAAAGCTGCATCTGACATGACCTTGAAGTCGAACACGGTCCAATCCTTAGGGGAAGTTTTTACAGTTTCATGTCGACTATACACATCAGTGTATTCTTTAGTTGTATTGATGCGTTCAAGCTTTCACAAAGTTTTTTTTTTTTCAATTGTGCTAAAGACACGGTCACGTTGTGTTTTTAAATTGTTAAATTTTAGGCCCGCCCTACCACTTTTCGTGCTCCTAAACTAAATTATTTTCCTCTAAAATTGTGAAAACTTAACTTTAAATTTAAAACAAAAAACTCTATACACCATTTCAAATAAATTTTATATTAACGGAATTTGAGAGACTGGTATCTTCATTAAATATTTAAACTCTTGTCTTTGTTTTCTACTAAAATTTTCGGAAAATCCTAAAACAAAGAATATATCTAAAGAAAAAACCTCTTGACCGTTGGTTTACGTCTGTAACAGCATTGGTTGTCTTTTTTTAAAGAAATGTTATTGATATCATAACAATATAAAACCACGTTACTTTTCGCAAAGCAAAAACAAAACAAAAAAATTTTCATTTTTTTGAAAGCAAAATCTTTGCCCATATCCATTTTTCAAAAATGTAATTTACCCATGTGTAAAATGATTGGGTTTTGATATTAATAGGTACACTTATGTAAATGTACCCACAATTTGTTAACGCCGTTGATTTTCTTAATTGGTAAAAATGTGTTTATTTGTAAAAGGGAAATGTAACATTTGTTCACAATTGTAATATCATAGGATTTAAAGAGATTGTCATTCACGTAGAAATGTACAACAACCTGTTTCCTACCCCGATATCTATGTAACTAGGAAAGTTAATTATTTATCAAATTCATTCATTTATTCTGAGGCGTCTTTTATGATGTCTGGGGAAAATGCAAGTATCGACTAAAATAAGTATTTACTAAAAATAAAAGCGGATATATTTTTTGGGTGCATTTAAAGTGATTCAATTCCCGTAAAATATTAGAAAGTCTCTAGTATTGTTTTGAACGTATTTATATCGCCATGTCTCTTTGGCGTTATGGTCAGCCTAGCCCATTATTATATATATATGTGTGTGTTTATATATATATATATATATATATATATATATTTATTTATATATATATATATATATATATATATATAT
>CAXITT010000011.1:1085754-1104223 GCA_964033795.1 Lymnaea stagnalis
TTTTTTTTTTTTTGTTTTTTTTTTTTTTTTGTGGGGGGGGGGGGGGGGTGGTGGTATTGCAAAGGACTGAAAACCGGTGTACGGTAGACCTTCTATTAGTTCTAAAAAAAATGCCATCGGCTGATGAAATTTCTAGAATTTCTGTTCTGTACGGTCTCAGCTTTTTCTCTGTAAATAACACCGTCAGCTTTCTGGGTAGGGAAAGAGATTTTTAATAACTTTAATTGACATTCACATGACGCCGTATAAGAACGTTAAAAACGTGAACTCTTTGTGTGAGTGTGTCTGTGTATCAATACTTGCATCTTGCGAGGATTGTATACTTTTTCACTTGCTGTTCTGTAATTTGATTTAGTTTATATTTCTGTACATCTGATTAAATGGAATAGAGTTATTATCACTAGCTTTTGTATGATTAAATTTGCAACACCATATCAATCAACGGTATGCAACAGATGGATACGATGGAGTGTGAGGATATAGGTGGATAGTTCGAAATGATAGGACAGTGAATGACTATAATGAAATGTTAGGATCGTTATTGGAATAATGAAATATGAAGTTAGGTAGGGTTACATGGAAATTTGAATATAGGGATAGTTATGCTGAAATAAGAGATAATATTTGTTATTTTGAAATGTGAGGCTAGTGATTGTCATATGGAAATGTGAGTACCATATGGATGGATAGTATGAAATGTGAGGCTAGCAATGGTCATATGGAAATGTGAGTATATGGATGGATATTATGAAATGTGAGGCTAGTGATGGTCATAATATGGAAATGTGAGTACCATATGGATGGATATTATGAAATGTGAGGCTAGTGATGGTCATATGGAAATGTGAGTACCATATGGATGGACATTATGAAATGTGAGGTTAGCGATTATGATGAAATGTGAGGACAGTAATGGTTATATGGAAATGTGAGGATGATGATGGATATAATAAAAATATGATAGAGTTGGTTAAAATGAAATGCGACGACGCCTCTTAAAATATTGCTATAAGAATATTGAGTTGGCTTGTGTTGCTGTTTTTTCTTCTTTCAAATCTCACCTTTGCTGAAGTTCAGTGACATGCTAGGACAAGGATTTTTTTTTTTAAATGCCCATAATTTATTATCCAAACATAAAGGGATGAGACACGACACTAAAACGGGACGCATGGTTAAAAGATATTTCATTTCAATGAAAATTAATAACTTTATTTGCATAGAGGTTAAAACACGACGTTGCGCCTAAGTACGAAAACTGTGAGAACAAGCAGACTACTGAAAGATGCGTGCCACTGTGAGAACAAGCAGACTACTGAAAGATGCGTGCCACTGTGAGAACAAGCAGACTACTGAAAGATGCGTGCCACTGTGAGAACAAGCAGACTACTGAAAGATGCGTGCCACTGTGAGAACAAGCAGACTACTGAAAGATGCGTGCCACTGTGAGAACAAGCAGACTACTGAAAGATGCGTGCCACTGTGAGAACAAGCAGACTACTGAAAGATGCGTGCCACTGTGAGAACAAGCAGACTACTGAAAGATGCGTGCCACTGTGAGAACAAGCAGACTACTGAAAGATGCGTGCCACTGTGAGAACAAGCAGACTACTGAAAGATGCGTGCCACTGTGAGAACAAGCAGACTACTGAAAGATGCGTGCCACTGTGAGAACAAGCAGACTACTGAAAGATGCGTGCCACTGTGAGAACAAGCAGACTACTGAAAGATGCGTGCCACTGTGAGAACAAGCAGACTACTGAAAGATGCGTGCCACTGTGAGAACAAGCAGACTACTGAAAGATGCGTGCCACTGTGAGAACAAGCAGACTACTGAAAGATGCGTGCCACTGTGAGAACAAGCAGACTACTGAAAGATGCGTGCCACTGTGAGAACAAGCAGACTACTGAAAGATGCGTGCCACTGTGAGAACAAGCAGACTACTGAAAGATGCGTGCCACTGTGAGAACAAGCAGACTACTGAAAGATGCGTGCCACTGTGAGAACAAGCAGACTACTGAAAGATGCGTGCCACTGTGAGAACAAGCAGACTACTGAAAGATGCGTGCCACTGTGAGAACAAGCAGACTACTGAAAGATGCGTGCCACTGTGAGAACAAGCAGACTACTGAAAGATGCGTGCCACTGTGAGAACAAGCAGACTACTGAAAGATGCGTGCCACTGTGAGAACAAGCAGACTACTGAAAGATGCGTGCCACGTGATTCGGGATGGGTTTTTTTTTCATTCTCTTTCCAATGATGGAAGTTCCTCAAAAATTCAAAAAACGTGTGCTTTTTTTTGTTTTTCTTTTTGTTAAAACATGTTTCTAGGACCTGCGGTGGTTCGAAAACCCGTTTTCCTGTTGTGTCAGCAACAATGTCACTGACATCACAAGGACAAGTCATTGTTAATATGACAAATTAACTTCATTTAACAGAGTGGGGAAACTTCACGCCAAAAAATGCTGAGGAAAGATATAAGGCGTTCAACAAGTTTTAAAACGGCTGTCCGGCTCCATTGGAATACCGGTTCAACAAAGTAAAGTAGATATATGTAGTTAAATATAATGGGCACAAAAGTCTGAAAGAAAAGGTGGGGGATTTTTATATGTTAAGACGCAAACATTACTTACCACTTGAGTAATCCAGAAACGTAATTTCTCTGTTATAAGTTGCTTGCATTTTTGTTATATTCTTAGCAAAATTACAGAAGCGTCAAGGGGCCATAACTGTCTCCCAGTGAAATGAAATCTTGTTTAGCCTCTCGTTCCGTCCTCATGTGACGTCACGGATTGATTCGGAATTTGCACGACGAGGACGAAATGAGAGGGCCCCACCGGCGCGTCTGTCGTGCGTTGTCACGCGAGACACATCCAATCAGTTGACGGGAGTTTCAGATAACCGATTGTTTACGAATGTCAAGCAGGGAAAGCCCCTATATTTTTAAGCAATCAAATTAATGGTAAGGTTTCGTCCATAGGAAACCTAAAAAAAAAAAAAAAACAGTTTTAAAAAAAAAGCATATTCGTCCAAAGGAAACCTAAAAAAAAAAAAAAAAAAACAGTTTTAAAAAAAAAGCATATCCACTATCCGGTCGATCTAGCAAATATCCACTAGTGCTTTCCTGTATCCAAGTCACTTTAAATTGTCATCGTTGACAATTACACAACACATTTATTAATTTATCGACTAGTTAACTGTAGCTCGTTCTTGGTGTCAACTTTTACAATGGTTGCATGTTCAATCCTTTGGTTTGGCAATGCGCCCAGAGGCGTAGCGAGAGTGTTTGGCGCCCCGGGGACAAGATTTGCGCCCGGGGACAAGATCCATTTTAAAGCGCCCCTTTTTCTTTTTTTTTCAACTCTCAAACCCATTATTTTCATCAATAAAATAATATCAAAGCACATTTGGGCGCCCCTAACTTGCTGGTACCCGGGGACATCTGCCCCCCCCCTCGCTACGCCTCTGAATAAGCATGTATCTAGTTATAGCGATTAGAAATTATAAAAAAAGCTGTGAGCAAATCAGTTTCAAGCCTAGAGGTCATCCATACATGATGCATGCAATTTTGTTTAAGTTAAGGGGGTGGGGGCCGTATGACATGGGAACAAAAGCGTGAAGGGGGAGTGATATAGAAGATTTTGCAGAAGTTACGGTAAGCATGCATAATAACTAGCCTATCTTTTCTTTCATGCAGTCAGCATTTTTCTTACTTTATTTAAATTATCTGAAATCATTCTTGGCTCTTAAATGCAATCATTTATCAGCATGCAGTCTTTTAACTCGGGGCATCTTTAACGGGGGTCTGTAATTCTGATCTTTGGTAGGTTCCGTTATCAGCAAGCTGTCTTTTTAACTCGGGGGTCTTTAATTCTGATCTTTGGTAGGTTCCGTTATCAGCAAGCTGTCCTTTTAACTCGGGGGTCTTTAATTCTGATCTTTGGTAGGTTCCGTTATCAGCAGCTGTCCTTTTAACTCGGGGGTCTTTAATTCTGATCTTTGGTAGGTTCCGTTATCAGCAAGCTGTCCTTTTAACTCGGGGGTCTTTAATTCTGATCTTTGGTAGGTTCCGTTATCAGCATGCGATCTTTTATGTCGGGGTTCTTGGACAGGGGTCTATGGTAGGTTCAGTTATCAGCATGCTATCTTTTAAGACCATGGTCTTTAACTCTGATCTTTGGTATAAAGGTGAAGCTTTCAGTTTTAGGCAGCCTTGGACTCACGATACATGCCATGTTATATCCTGCGTTGCGTTACAAAGTTGGAATTTGCCTGTTGTTTTTTTTTTGTTTTAGCCCCAAGCAGCAGCCCCATTTAATACGAAACTGGAATATGACTTATATGATAAATACGTATTTTTGAGTCTAAGTTTTTAAAAATATTTTTTTGAAAACTTTACTTTTTAAAAATCTATAATATAGTAATTTAAAAAATAAAATACATACATACATAGTTTTTTTTTTCAAAATCAGATTTAATTTGAGCTTTAAGATACAGATCAAAATGAAGAGTTGAAGAATTGCAGAAATAATTTGAAAACAATGTTCTCTGAACTCAGTAATGCTGAAGCTTAAGTAAAACATATCCAACATTATCCCCAACATTGAGTTTCAGTTGTAATGATAAAAGTATTAAAAGTCTTCACCAAAAAATACTTTAAGTAGTTAAAGTACAATCAACTTCGATATCTTGCAAATTTTAGACCTTCTAAAAATGTTCTAACATTTTCCAATAACAAGGTAGGGTTAAAAAAACACTTCTGATTGGAAGAGTTGAAGGGAGGGAGGGAGAGAGAGAGAGAGAGAGAGAAAGAGAGTAAAAGATGGGGCAAACTATAACAAGGGGGTAATCATGATTTAAATCATTTAGTTTGATATAACTCAGAGAATGACAGTTGACATACAAAAAATATGGCATGACATAAAAGGAAATAGCACAACTCACAGAGACATTGCATAAAACACAGAGCCATTAGATATAGGGACATGACATATATTGGCATGGCGTGACCCGTGGGGCCATGGCATGCCACGGAGAGAAAATATCATTCCAGCATAGTTACCCAAGTTGTCAAAATGACTGCTTCTTTCATTCAGACTGTTTGTACCAGACACTGTTAGTGTTAGAGGAAAACATACTAAATATTATATTTACTTTTTAAAAAACTAATGAGATCTCTTGCAGCTCACTAACTGCTAGTTATTTTTTTAAGAGAATAGCAGAACAAGGTATGTGGAAGTTTAAATAGAAAGACAGGACCATGGCGGAACAAGGTATGTGGAAGTTTGAAATAGAAAGACAGGACAATAAAGGAGAACATTTAAGCTAAGAGTCTTCCTCGGCAGACAGGACAAATTTTTAAACACCGTATTTCATAACGCTAATAACGTTAACAACGGCACAGACAGCTGGTTGTAGGAAAGATAACAAAACCGCTGAAATCAAGAGACAAACCAATTTAAGAACATTAATTTTGAAGATCTTACATTAAGACCAGAGTGAAGAGTATTTTAAAACATGGACTTCATTCATTGGCAAGTATTATACTGAAGAAAAAAAAAATTTCATATATCTATAAGTTAACATGAATAAGCAACAGATTGATGAGCCTGGGATGTTAACAAGAAGTTGATATGTAAATGCAAAGTATAAATACTTTAAGTCAACGCGACTGGCTGCTACTGGAAAGTTCAGATATAAAAATAAAAGAAGGTAAAAGAAATTGTACTCCAAACTTTGCCATGTTTTTGATATTCCCTTTCTACAGCTTGAAGGCAGTCTTCACATATTATCCTTATGTTAATGACCGTACAGCAACTGCTTGAATTTTAAACATCCAATAACATTTATGGCGAGTTCATTCTCACCCAGCACAATTGTGTCTCATTGGTAAATATAAATAATACTGCCCATGTGGTTTTGAGTTTACAGGGTAAAAAAAAATATCATATCACAGCCATTCAAAATTGGTAACCGTGATTATTTTTAAAAAAACACAATTCATTTTTTTGCTGAGGCCTAAAAATACATATGAAATTTATATGAAGTGTTAACACTGTATATTTTTATTTATTTATTTATTTTTTTTGTTGGCATCCGTCAATCACATGTGACAATGGTGTGGGCTTCGGAGACCGAAATCCACAAGGCATGGGATTTTTTCTTCAAGGATTATAAGCTGGTTCCCAACAGCAAATCGCCTCTCTCCACGCTGCTGGATAACCCAAGGGAACATCATTGGATGATACAGCTTGGCACCAGTAATGTCGCAGGAGTTGTCGGAATGTTATCTGCCTTTCGAGACTCCATCTCCGGGTTTGATTTCAGAGTTTCCTTCTCTTAGATGAGTTGCCATCCAAGGTTAACGAGTCCTATCTACCTATCTATCTTTTATTAATGTTACCCTTTTTCAGTGTTAGCTGGTTATTGGATTTTAAAATGTTTATATTTTTATTTAGTTTAATAATTTACAGTGAACTTTATTTTTCATTTTTATTTTCAATGTCCTTACATTTCAATATCTTAAACACTACTCCTAGCGATTAGTAAAAATAAAATGCAAATAATTTTATCATTGATGATTAAATGATCAGTTTATAAAATTCCAGTTTGAATAATTAAAATTTAAGTAAAATACAGTTGTGAAAAACACCCCAAAGGCAAATATTTTTCTTTTATGAATAAACTTATAAATAAAAGTAAAATGCAACAATACCAATTACCTAAAACAAATCTGGAAAAATGATGAACAACAACAAAAATAGTTAAATTCACTTAACATTAAGTACTGAAATTGAGTATTTATCACTTAAATGCAATTAATTAAACTGTTTAAAATTCAAAGTACATTCACAGGTGAAAGTGGCATGAACAAAGTCCTTTGAATTTAGTATGGCAGTATTATTATAATATCCACCGAGATAGTATGAAGAAAAAAGAAAAATATATATTTGAACAAAATAATATTTAAGCCTTAAAAATATGCATAATGCACGAAAGTTCATGAAAATACTGATCTGTATTAAGCATATAGTTTCAACGATAGTATCACTGTTATTACTATGCCAGTACCAAACATTGAAGTTTTATTTTACTTTTTAAAGCAAAACAATTTTAACTTACTATCGCCTTTTAAATTTAATTAAGATTATTGCCTTTAAAAAGCAACATTTGGAATGGATAAAACTGGATAATTTTATTGGCTGCTTTAGCAAGAGCTTTTGTAGTTATTCATTTGAACTTTGATTTTATTATTTTTCTTCTTTTTTACTTCTTTAGCACAAAAAATAACATAGAGCAAATATATATTACCAATCTTTAAATTTTACATGTTACTATATTAATATCTTCATCAGTAATACTTCATTTACGCTGCTAAATTATCACAGCTGAATGCAAAAGCACCATGCAATGATAAATGCTATTGTTGCTCAAAGATTGTAGTAAATAAATCAAATTTAATTATAGATTATCATTTGCGACACCGAGTTGTTATTCATAAAATCAAAAACAGGAATAATGGTTGAAATACTTTGTGGGTTTCCTTTACTTTGTGCTATTTAAATATTTTTGTATTCCTCTGGTCTTTATTTTAAGCATAAATTTAATATAGAGCAAATCTAATGTATAATGTTACTCTTGGATATAACACAAAAAAAAAGGTTGTGGAATAGTTCAATAATTAAATGTCTACAAAGTGAGACTAGAAATTCCAGTGGAATAAAATGAAATAAATTAAAAAATAAAATATTTTTAGAATAAACTAAGATACAGTACTGGAATATCATTAAAACCGTAACAATAAATAAAAATCTCGTTTGGAGATTCAACTGGTCAAGGTGAGATAAAAATAGATTCTTTGATCATGTTTTGATGTCTTCATTTTTCTTATAGCTATACAAAACAGCAGCGATGAGGATGAATGTTGCAGACACTGCAAATTCTGCATGTATTTGTAGGCCAAACAAGTAATAAGAGAGAGCTGTGGTGATCAGAGGTGCTGCAGCAATGATAAAAAGACGCACAATGTTATTGTTATACTTCATGATCAAGGAAAATATGATGCCCGTGGCCGCCTGAAATATAAGAAAAAAAGAAGGATTTGAATACCATAAACCATAGGGATTGTGCATAAAGGAGGACTGTAAAAACTGCATTTTTTTTACCCATCCTCCCCTTGTCCATATGTGGTTTTAACCTAACCCCCCACCCCAATCCTCGGTTGCAAATGTACACTTAAGGGATCATACAGCGTGAAATGCCATCTATCCATCCATCCATCCTTGTGATATTAAAACCCATGTGGGGCTTCGGCCAGCCTCACCACTTCCTTCCACTCAGACCTAACTAAGGCTTTTCTTTTCCATGGTTGGATTCCCAGTTGATTTAGATCTTTTTCCACATCATCTTTCCATCTGAGCATAGGTCTGCCTTTGAGCCATTTTATCTGGGGTTTTGGTGGTGCGCCCTCTTCACTCCTCTGTCATTTGGCATTCTCTCTAAGCGTCCTGACCAGCGTAGCCTACCCTTTTTATTATTTCTGCTACTATCATGGGATCCTGATATAGACTCTACAATTCATGGTTGGTTCGTATTCTCTATCCGTATTCATCCTTTGTTGGTCCATATATTTTCTAGAGAACTTTTTTCTGCCATGGGTTTAATAGGTTTTCTGCTGTTTTGTTAGGGTCAAAGTTACACTTGCATAATACAACTGGTCTGATTATAGTTTTATAAATAGTTTTTTTTTTCCTTGTAATTTTACTTTTGAGTATTTTCTGACTATGCAGTATGCCCTGCTTCCGCCGATATTTTTTCTTTTATTGCTGTTAGAAATTCATTTCTTTAGTTTATTAAGGGAACCTAGGTATTTGAATTGATTTACTTTTGCAAAAGTATGATTGCTAATATTAAATGGTTTCTTCCCTTAACATAGTCATGTATTTTGTTTTTGGTTGTTAACTTCCAGCCCTGCTAGTAGTGATGGGTCATCTAACTGAATAAAAGCTTTTGATATATCTTTACTACTTTTCCCTAGCAGTGCTATGTCATCAGTATATGCACATTACTGAAGGGATTGATTGTAGAGAGTGCCTATTGGTTGCGGGTCTTGGATTTCCCCCAGAAAGTATCCTGTTATTTTTCCTCAATTGATAATATAATAATAATAATAAAGTTTATTTGAAAATCACGTTCATCCCCAAAGGCTCAAAGCGCGGTACAAAATCAACCATAATAAAAGAGAATTGAAAAAATCTATATTATACCAGATTGAAATACAAAACGCAAAATTACAAAAGCTACATACGAGAATACTCATTCTAAAATTTTAATTAAGTGTAATAATCAGACCTGAGAATTAGAGAAAACAAAAGTGAAGCCAAAACTGGGATTGTTTGAATGTGTTAATAAATAAAAACCAAATATTTACTGTGGTCTCCCTCTTGAAGTTTTTACTAACCTCTTGGTGTTTTAAGATTATAATTATTTTGTAATTTCAAAAATAGATCAGCTATACATGCTGCACACCATGAGCTTTTCTGAGAATTCTGCGGCACACAAGTAAAAGCATGCAAAAAAAAAACAACTAAAAAAACAATGTATTGAACATCCATAATGACAGGTAATGCTAAAAGGTATAAGATTACACGGTAGTGAGCTATATTAACTAATTGTCCATATATTACTATTTCTCACTGAGACACATTTCTGTTTTAGCAGTTTATGATAGCTGGGTAATGTCCATTTTGTAGTTATATGGTTTTAACACTTTTATATTTCTACATTACTCTGTGCTTTTCCTTCCAGCTGAGGCATTTGTGTGGCAAACCTGGCATCATAATACAGCCCACCAGTCGTGGAGCTCTGATACAGAGGATGTTAGCAATTTAAAAATTATAAACATACTGCAATGCACGCAGTGGACCTACAAAAATAACATATTACAAAATTACAGCTTGTGATGGTCCGCAAGATCCTTTACATAGTAATAATAATAATAAGAGGTCTTATATAGCGCGGTACCCCAGCCTAGGGCTGGGCTCACCGCGCTGTACATAAATATTTTATCAAAAGAGACATAATCATGACATTAAAATAAAATACATTTATGAAATAAAGAACAGCAATGTATATTCACCCACCCCACCCCATAACTTTTACAAGGCAAACCATGGACGGCAGCCAGCAAGATCGTTTATAGGTCAGAGTAGGGGAATCAGTCAGGGTAGTATAATTTAAAAAGATATGTTTTTAGTGCAGTTTTGAAGGCCTGGGTGGTTGGTATATTGCGTATGTGTAGTGGCAAAGAATTCCATTGTTTGGGGGCGCAGAAAGAGAAAGATCGTTCACCATATGTTTTAGTGTATGTCTTGGGAACGGACAGAATACGCGTGTCTGCAGAGGAGCGACGCTGTCAAAGGGGTGAATAGACAGAAAGAAGTTCGGTTAGATAGGAAGGGCAGGAATCCAAGAAAAATTTGTGACAGAGAACAGACAACTTTCTCCCTTTCTCCCCCCCACCCCCCCCCTGTCTGCAGCTGTCACCACCACCACCCATCTTTGAGGGTGTCCTCTATGACTGCCCCTTAGTTCTTTAAATGGGGAAAGAGGAGGCAAATTAAATTACGTAACACCTTTTAATTTTTTTATTTTTAGACAGACTGGTTGGTCTTTGAAGAATACCGGGTATACGAAAAGGGCAACAAAACTGTAACAAATTATATATTTAAAATCAATGATTTGGTTTAAAATCTAATTTTAAAAGTTACTTTCCAGAGATGCATTACATTATTAACTATTTTAGAACATGTCAAGAGTTCTAACCAAAAATGAAAGAAAGTACATAATTTCAGAGTCACTGTGTAGAGTAATAAAATCAGCAATGACTACTATAATAGGACATGGGCACTAACTGTGTGATGATTTCAAACTGTGTAATGATATGATACCTACCTGTGTTATGATTACAGCCCAGGTAAATACAGAGTATCCTTGAAATAGGTAGAAATAATCTGCAATGTAAAACCGAACTTGTGAAAGAAACTTAAAAAACAGGAAACATTAAACAAAAAAGCATCCCCATTTATATATATATATATATATCAATACAGACACAAGAATGAACAATCAAGTTTAAAAGTGAAAAAGTTAATTTTTTTGTAAGTTCAATGGGGAAGTTATTGGAATAAAGGAATAATAAATGTAATTAAATGCTCCTCTGGATCTTTTGAATTTCAATCTCTAGAAATCAAGGGATATTTTAACTTAATTTTATTTATTTTCTTTTAACTTGCATAAATTTTGAAATCAGGAGATCAACTATCTGTCAAACTAGATGAATGATTTGCTCACTAAATAAAATTTCCTGAAAAAATTCAGGACAAGAACAAGTAGGTTAAAATGGCCCTTAAAAAAAGTTGAAAGAGATCGTCAAAGCTTGAGTGATTTATAATAAACAGGATTAACATTAGTTAAGTAAGATTTTAGCATCCACAGCCAAGTGTATTAAATGTACTTTAGAGTTATTTATTATGTTTTCTGTGACTGCTGAGGTGGGGGCCCCATTGTCTTAGACAACCTACATCACACTTTTCTCCATTTTTCTTCACTACTGAAAGCAAGACATAATTTATCCTGTAAATTTAGTTCTCCCCCAAATAAATGTACATGTAGCCTACTTGGTTTTAGTTTTTAAGTTAAAATAAAAAATCAGGGTTCCAAACATTGATAGTGATGAGATCACTTGGTTAGTATTTTGTCAACTTTATATATTTTTTTTTTTCAAACAGAGTAAATTAATTACTCTTTTTTTATCCCCCACAACTTAAGGGACCAATTGGTAGCTGCTGTGAGCAAGCAAGCCTGTCAATCCCAGGAATGCCCCCATGTTCTTCAGTAATGATCAATTTTGCAGCCCTTGTTACCCTGCAACTCCAAAACTAGTACAATAGCATTTCAGAATAGTACTACTCCAAAAAAGAAAGAAGTTCAATTTATGATATATCCAGTGGGTCACGATATTTAATTTGGCCGACTGCAGCTTGGCCATCAAAGCATTAAGCCTAGGAGGCTGATTTTAAACTCCACTAACATATTGTAGTCTAATAACCACAGCAAGCTATATTGGGAGAAGGGAAGAGAATTGCTGGAACCCAACACTGGTATTAAAATTGTACAGCTGCTTAGTGGTTTCAAAAAATAGATTTCAAATGCCGCTCACTTACTCCCATGAGATAAGTCAAAATTGAATGCTCAATCTGATCTGTTTTTGCAATTGCAGCAAATCAACATAGAAACAAAATAATTATTACACAAAATTACATCAAGCAGCACCAAAGCAAATAATAGTGAATGTGTAATAAATTTGTAACTAGGGCAACTACACTAAATTTTACTTTTGCAGTATTTAGAGAGTTCATTGTGAAAACACAAAGCAACAATATGACCATAGTCACTATCATTATAATATGAGGCTGTTATTTTATAGCCTTTTAAAATATTTACACACCTCCCCCATCCACTTCCATGCACATCCATACCCACTTAAGTCAAAACCATCACCAACCCTTTTCTCCTCTGAGTAGGAATGTAATATAATCATGGATGGTCCCCAACCCATGTTATTTTTCATCCATTCACCGCCGGATGTAGAAAGAAGCTACAAACTAACAACCATAAATGTATTTTTTTCATCATAAAAATTATCAGATTATTATTTTTCCATCATTTAAAATCTTAGTTCTGACAGGTCTCATAGCACAATCCTAAAAAAAGTTTTAATCGTAAAAGTAACCAGGTTCGTTTTTAAAGTTTTCTCCAAAATATAATGTCTTGTTTACCTGTGTGTCTAAATTTCTGTGAAACTTTAATACATCTTTCGCAGTTAAAACTGGGTCAGCAAGTCCTGTCTAAATGTCAGCCATTGTGGTTTCAACAGCCTTCATTCCTCCGTCATTTAAATCAGCCATCTTGATTTATTTAGCAATAACATGCTTTTAAAAAATCCTACTTACTCTCATCGGTGGTTGAACTTTTTTGGTAAGCTTGTATAACCCAGAGAATGAAGTTAAATAGGACACCAAAGATGTAGAGTAAGACATTCTGATAGTAGACAGACATCTGGAAATGAAAAAAAACAAAAAAATATCTGTACTGAAACATTAAACTGATTGCCTAAGATGAGTTCAAGCGATATAAAACATTTCAGTTGTTTTTATATAAAGTTAAAGAGAGGTTTTCTGTTTCTCCCCTGCCATCAACACTAATTAAGCTTCACTTATGGTGAAACAGTAGAGCACATCCACATACCTTTATTAATTAATTTCTCTGAACTACTGGCCTATGCTGGGTTGTTCATTAACGGCAGAAGTGAGACAGGTATGATAGTGCACCCCCCCGAACACCACAAACACATATTGGGACTGATAAAAAAAACTGCTTAGGGTTAGCACCAAAATGTTATTTACATTTAAAAAGTTTAGAGTTAGCAACATTTTATGTATAACCTTCAAACAAAAATATCAATCAATGTTGTTGTTTTTTTCACTTGCTAAACCTTCAATAAGTATATATATATATATATATATATATATATTCAAACTAAATCCCCATCAAATGTTAATTGGCTCCACATTAGATTAATGAGACACACAAAATTTGTGTAAATAAAACAATATTTGTTAAGACTTTAATTATGATTACACAACATACAAATTCAAACATTTCGGCTAATACCTTCATCAGTAGAACAAAAAACATTAATACAATTATATATTTTCTGTATTATTTATTTAATTTCAGCAAAAGTTATTGACCTCTTCTCCCCTATCACAAATAGATGTGTTTTTATAGTTGTAATTTATATGAATTTAATTTGTATATTGTGTGATCATAATTAAAGCTTAACATATATAGTGTATATACAAGAATTGTTTGTGTCTCATTAAGCTACTTAAAAGCTTTACCGCAATCGACCCTCCAAATTATGCACACTATTTTACACCAATGGTTCTGGTCACCTTTTGACATTATTGTAATTTATAACAAAAGTAAGCAAAAAGATTTTTTTTAATAGCAATTGAAATTATAGCATGTTTTTAAAATTACATTGTATTTTGTCTAAACTATGTTACATGGCTTTACGTATTTTTAACTCAAATTTTTTTTTACCACTATGCCCTTGTTAAAACAGTTATATCAATCACTAAAGAATATGATTCAATTTGATCAGTGTCTAATCATTTATACTTATGGACTTATACCTCTTACCCATACTTTTGACACAGGAGCTGTGTGAAGGAAATAGTAGGACAAGGTATGTGGAAGCTTGAATCAAAAGACAAGACAATAAGATAAGAACATGTCGGCTAAGAGCCTTCCTCAGCAGACAGGACAGATGAAAAATCAATGACAGTCAATATCCCTCAAATCACAGATGGATGGTTCATTCCAAAAATTATGGGACACAAAAGTGTTAATGTTGAGCTTACGGGCTATTTGAAAATCAAATAATTACTTTAGTCAAAATGGGCATGTTGGAGAGGGGCGTGACACAGGATAGCTGGTTCTGGTTATGCAAAAATTAACTTGAAAATCCAGTGAAATTTTCCTAGTCTAAAACTGTTCATTAGTTCAAAATGATTTTGTTTTTCTTTACTGTCTTTGTTCTTATTTAAAAGTTGAACCTGAAAATGAATGTTTGCAATGTAATCAAAGCACATCTCCAAATTTTAAAAAAAAATTAAAGTATCTTATCTTATTTTTTTTTTTTTTAATATTCTGAACATGGAAGAAAAGAAAATCCCCTCAGCCATGCTGGCTATTGATGCAGTAGAGCTGAGCAGATCTCAATATTGCCAAATTGACTAATAACAAAGGTTAGACTGTTATTTTAGTTTTATAAAAATGATATGAGGAATATAAGGTGAGAGATAACTTCAAAGTAGACAAAACAAAGTTGTTTTTATTTTTCTTCTTCAATAATGTTTGATTTCGAGTCTTTCATGTTCTCAAATACACTATGTTCCTTATTTCCATCATCAACTAATATAATTTTAGTTCAAAACATTAATTTTTTTTTTTTTTAAAGATCAACTGTTAATCAAGCAAAGCAAGCTATACAATCAAGAACCAAAACACACAACAAAAGAAGTTAGAAATTGTAGTAGTTACTAAATGGAGGAAGTTCCAGGGAAAAACCAGTGATGTCAGTTTCTTTTCAAAATTTTTAAGTTATCTCCCATGTGGCTACATGCTATTCAATAGAATAAGGCTGCGGCTATTCCGACCCATTATCAGAAGTGAGAGGTTGGGTTTATTAAAAAATATTTAAAATATTATTGTTGGGTTTGTAGCATAAATTTTGATATCGAAATGAAAGATAATTGAATGGACTATACGTTTGTAAACCTAATTCTTCAGTTTAACTAAAATAAAGTACCACAAATGACATCCTAATAGCATATTGTCTAATGTTACCCGGGTCCGAATAGCGGCGATGGGTGTCCAGTTCCATTTTGAGTGGGGGTGAGATTAAATACTTTAAAAAATATCCTTTAGAGCATAAAAGTGATTGCAATATTTTATTTTAGTATGTGATGCATTCTTATGTTCCCATTTTTTTTTAAATTTACAGAAATGAGAATATGATAAACTAAGAAAACACAAGATTTAGTTAACAACTAAAATGGAAAAAGGACTATAAATCTGATGTGGTCAATGGTTTGAAAATGTCCCAGGAAAAAAGACAAAACGATTTCAACAGTTGATCATGCACCTATGTTTCATCCATAGATTTACCTCAACATCTTTCTTCAAAATATATTCTGTAAAGACCCCAGCAAACCCAGATATAAAGCAGTAGCAAAGGAGAGTACCCAAGCCTAGAAAGGTTATGTGAATTTCTGAGAGAGAAATAGTTTTAGTCTTCAAAGCTGCAATGCTGTAATAAAAAAGAAAATATGAGTTAGAGATACAAAAAAATTAACAAGACTAAGAATATCACAAGCTTTGTTCATCCAGTTATTTACAGTTTAAAAATAGAGAAATTATTTACTTTTTAAAAAAAAAAATGTAATACTCCTTCAGATGAGGGATTAGATAATGTTTTGATTTGCATTTATTCCTTAACAGTCAAAGCTGTGAAAATAATCCAAGCTTATAACCATATTAAATAAAAATAACAGTTCTCTTCGCTCACATTATCTTGTGTTTTTGCATTTAGTTTGCCTGTGTTTAACCTCAGAAATATATCATCAAAGTCCATTTCTTAATTTATTATATATGTAAAAACATAATAAACTGAAAAGCTAATTAAGACATTAAAAGTTTGAGAATTTACTTTATTACAGTGATTTATCATTTAAAGAGTACATCTGGTAAATCTAAGGTGGGTGGCTGGGGGCAAAGCCAAAGGGAAGTCATTGCCAAAAAAGAATTTAAATTATGACATTAACTAAATAATTACTATCAAAATGAAGTGATCTAGTCTTAATAAAAATATTCTTTTTTGTTTCATACATCTTCATTGGTACAATACTTTTTTATGTGTCCAAAGTGAAAGAAGACAGACACTAGGTGAATTTTCTAAAGATTATTTATTCAATAATTCTAGAATATGTAAATTGTTTGTTATTTCCCCAGCGTAACAGTCAGTATAAAAAGAATTGCAATTTTTTTCTAAAAATCAATGTGTTTTTGTTGCCTCTGATTTGAATTCATGTGTATAATATATTTTCTGGAAGAATGCCATTTTAAGAACTATTCTTAAAATTAAGCCCACTTGACTTAGATTTTAATGTATATTTGGTACAAAGATAATAAACTTATAAACTCCGCTTAAACTTCTTTCACAAAAAAATAAGAGAATATAAACTTTGCAGATAGCTAAGTCAGCCAGTTAAAAAAAAACCCATTTGCAGCACTGACATATCCATTATTCACAAGCTGAATGAGTTTAAAAATAAGATGGGTTAATGAGTTATTGACTTGCGTCCCTAAAGAGCTCTATTGATTTTTACAAAGTCACAAGTAAAACAGTGCTAAAAAAAAAAAAACACCACAGACACTTTAACTGAAATAAGCCAATCTCTGTATAAAGTTATTTGAGTAGAAACTGTTCTTGCTCTGAAAGCATTATGTGTTTGGTGTTAGAGTATTTGAGGTATCAAATGTCACATCTAAATAAATTCATGATAAACAGTTGAAGTAAATTTTATAAATTTTTCAATTAGCATAATCTATTTACAAGAGAAGCGTTGAAAAATACTGGTTCAGCTAGTTAGTATTAGCATTTATGGAAAAATGATGTGATGAAAGTAAAAAATCTTTTTTTTTAAGATGAATCATCCTTAAAATTATCCTGAAAGACTGTTACCCACCTATTTATAGCACCACCACAAGTCAGCAAAGCAACAGCCATCCACTGCAACATAGTAAACTGCCTGAGAGAGTATAAATTATCAATGTATATCAGTGGGTGAAATCACAATTAAATCATAGCACTATTTGACAGTCAAATGGAAAATAACAAAGAAAATAGCCCAGACACTGAAAATATTCAATCAAATATGATGAGTCTGCTGTCTAAATCATGTATAGAACAATTTGCTGCATGTAGAATGGGCTTTTTAGGGCCCTACCTACACCTACCACAGCAATGCCTAACCACTAAACTTGATGTCAACATAATGGAAAGAGGAAGCAAGTGAAAAATAAGAAGGCTTGGCAAAAAGCATTTTGAAAGAACTTTGAATTTTAAAAAATGCCCAGAAAATGCTTTAAAGAGCATTTATTGAACAGGCACATGTGGATATCAACTACTGCTCCATGTCACAAACATTGCATGAGTAACAAAGAAAGTACAAGTCCTAACTTATAATGTCAGTCAGACAATGTTTGATATAGAAAATAATAACACTTACCTTATGCATAGTGATTTGACGAAATAAAACCCACTTACTTTCTAATGATGAGTTTATAAAGGATTGCTGTAGTCACAATCTTTAAGTTTCCTAGAACCTGTAAAATGGAACAAAAACTTTATTTCATTCTTAACACATTTGGGTTCAATCCTTTTTTGCACCACACCCCCCAATTACACCAGGAAGTAGAGACCGACCGAAAGTGATTTTCTGATTTCGGCCGAAGCCGAAAATAGGCCGAAAGTTTAAAATGACTTTCGGCCGAAACCGAAAAAAGGCCGAAGGTTTAAAAATGACTTTCGGCCGAAACCGAAAAAAGGCCGAATATTAAAAATGAATTTCGGCCGAAACCGAAGCCGAAGCCGAAACCGAAAATGTAATATTAAGTTATTTTGAAATTCGATCTCGCATACATCTGCATACATCGAAAATGATGAGGGAAAGTATAAATATTTACATTCTTTTTATAAAAAATGAGATAATCGTGAATATTAATAAATAAACATCTAAAATAGGGGTCTCAAACTCGCGGCCCGCAAGCCATTTGTG
>CAXITT010000011.1:1105457-1122635 GCA_964033795.1 Lymnaea stagnalis
TGGCCGAAAGTCTAAGTCAATTTCGGCCGAAACCGAAGAAAAACCGAAAGTTAACTTTTCTCTTTCGGCCGAAACCGAAATAAAGCCGAAAGTTAACTTTTCAGTTTCGGCCGAAACCGAAACTTGGCCGAAAGTGATAAAATGGCCACTTTCGGCGCCGAAACCGAAGCCGAAGCCGAAATTCGGTCGGTCTCTACCAGGAAGACATGCAGAGAGGTTCATTTGGCTAGCAGCAGTACAGTTTGCCTTCATTTGGATAACAGCAGTACAGTGTGCCTTCATTTGGATAACAGCAGTACAGTTTGCCTTCATTTGGAGAACAGCAGTACAGTTTGCCTTCATTTGGAGAACAGCAGTACAGTTTGCCTTCATTTGGATAACAGCAGTACAGTTTGCCTTCATTTGGATAACAGCAGTACAGTTTGCAAATCATCAGTTTTTCCTCCCTTTTTGGTTTCTTGAGCACTTTGTTTCTACTGCAGGCTTGCTGGGCCTTTTGGCTTGCTGGGCCTGTAGCTTGCTGGGCCTTTTGGCTTGCTGGGTCTGTGGATTGCTGGGCCTGTGGATTGTTGGGTCTGTGGATTGTTGGGCCTGTGGCTTGTTGGGCCTGTGGCTTGCTGGGCCTGTGGTTTGCTGGGCCTGTTTGTAGTCTCCTACATTAGCCACAGTCCAAGGTTGAAGAGTCCTAGAGTGCGGATGTTGATTGTTTGTCTGGTTGTCTCTGGTGTTTGAGCTTCAGCCCTCCGGTTCTTATGTCATCCTATGACATTACGTCTAAAGAATTGACAGCACAGCCATCCGGTCGCCCCCACCCCCTTTTTAAAGCAGGGCATCGTCATTATAGGTAGCTTCCAAAGACTTTTTTTTTACTTTATCATTTGTGGACTTGAGATGCCTTACTTAAGATTTGCTTTAAGTACTGAAACTATTATGAAACATAATGGTTTAAGGCTTGTATATTTCTATTTAATATTACAGGCTGGCAATTATAAATTAACGGTGACTACAATTTAAATTGTAAATACACTAATAAAAACTTTCTTACAATCCAAAAAAAAAAGTATCTATTTACGTTTCTGCATAATCATTTTTCTTGTCATTTATTGTAGGAAATTATTAATTTCATCATTATGATTATTAAAATACATGAGCAATAATAAAAGGAGTTGAATTTTATAAAGAATAAGCCAAAATTGGAATGCATCTCTTAGTGATTAAAACAAAAAGTTTCAAAAAGTTTTCTGTACAGAACTCGACCATACTTTCATGCTTATCCATTTTGAAAATTTGAAATTACCATATAAGTAGCTGGATCCATTTGTGTTTGCATGAAGACAGCAAGATTATTGTTCACACAATAACACAAGGCAGGCAATGCAAAAGGAAAGACAAGACTCCGTTTCAGAACTGGCATTTGATCAATTTTTCTCTCAGATAGAAGGACCAACAGGCAAATAAAAAGCTGAAGAAAACAGAATCCTGGGCGTTAAGTAACTGGATGTGGTAAGAAACTAAATAAGGAATAATATAAATGTAAAGATATGTGCTGGGGGAAAATGAAATACTAGAAAAGATACATGTTTATTAGAAAATATTTTTATTAAAGATTTATTTTAAATTATATAACTGTTGTGAAAGCAAAATAAAGTCTAATTAAGACAGATAATAATTTATTTATCTATCTTTTACTTATAAAAATGGATTTTTCTTTTTTTTCGCAATTTACCCCTTTTTATATTTTTAAAACGAATTATTAACAAATAATTTTAAAGTTGATTTCTTTATACCGGGTATTAAAAAGAAACTCACTTTAACTACTTCTGTGATTAAAACAGAGGACGAAGTCAAAAATGGTATTTTTTCATCAACTTTACAAAGGTCTATAAATATCCCATAACTTCCATACATAAATATTCTGAAATAGAGAAAAATAATTAATTAACACTAGGTATAGCATTGTCAATCATATCTTGTATTAACAAAAGTCTGATTGATATTCTACATATCCAAACTCAAATGTACCTAATATCATGAAGAAAAAAAAAACACATAAGAAATTTACTATGAAGAGTGTTCATTAGTGGCAATTACTGCAGCTAGATTATTAAGAAGCATTACAAATGAGAATTTAGTGGACAATAACTTACGCTCCAACAATAACACCTATCCATAGGATTTTCTTCACTTCCATTTTAAACAGAAACCTTGTGGCTTTTTTATACCAAACCATCTTTACATCAGGATGCACTATTGATGTTACACTTTTATTTGTCTCCTGCAACAGAAAAAGTTATTTTTATTTCAACATGTTTAAGTGTGTATAAGAGGGTTGGACTACGCTACAGCTTTTAAGTAGATTAATAAGACATAACAATTTGTGTAAAAAAAAAAACAATAGATGTTAAGCTTTAACTTTAATGATGATTAGACAATTAATAGACAAATTCAAATGTTTCGGTAAATTCCTTCATTTGTACTACAAAAAACTATTAATATAATGAAAAATTAAAGTTACATAATGTATGTAGATCCAACCTATACCTTAAAAAATGAACGAAAAAAAAAAGAATAAGATAGGCACAAGTCCCTAATGAAAACAAACATCAGAAGAAATTCAATGGGTGGAAGTATAATATAAAAACCATACCAGAAAAGGAATTGCAGGTATGTAAAATTGTGAATTTGGTACATACCCTATGGAGTCAACCTAACAAATCTTATTATTAATTTTTTTTCCATATAAATTCTATCAGGCGTATTACTCGCATACAAAATACCAGTAACTGCAAAGTCCAATATTTCTATATGGTAAGCACTGTTAATAAAGTTTAGAAAGTGGACAAATGGGCTTGTTTATTGATGTTAATCTTATTTGTGTATAGTTGTGTTATATAAAAAAAAAAAATATAATAACTTTGACATTTTGCCACTTGCAAGGTGCAGAAGAGTAGCACACATTTGCTGGCTGCCTGATACAGCTGAATCAGCACAGAACCCTGTGAGATTGATTTTTTTTTTTTAAAGTTATTAACCTTAACCCCCTTGAGGCGGAACCTTTTTTGACTATCAGTGCCAAGAAAAACGGCGCCCTTTTCACAAGACCAGTACTTAATTTGCAAAGTAAGTAACTTCTTTACAAATATAAAAGTAGATATATATTATTGTAGGAAACGAATGAAATAATACAATCTTTATGAATCAAGCTGAAATCTCAACATTTAAGCAAATTAAATATCCTGATTTGCATAATTTTTGCATGCACTTTTTTTTAGACTTCAAATAAACATGTCTTACATGCAGAATTTTGGTGAATTTTCTGTTTACGCCTAAATAAGTCCTAACAAACATTTGAATGAGATTCAATGTGAAAAACTGTATTAAATATTTCACATGTGTTGCTTATGCTGTGTAGCATAATTATGTCTAGGATCTATTTTTTAAAGAATTTATAAGGATCATTGGTACGCAAAAAAAATTATATACACTAACAGAACATCAAAGTCTATCAACAGAAGCCACTATTTAAATGTTGAGATGAGAAAGAAATATGAGAAGCCATCTGATTTTCTGGTAGCGAGACCAGACAGTCAAGCTCATGTTATTGGGTGGATAAATAGGCCTTCGTCTTTTTTGACACTGACATTTTGGCCAATATATTGCCCAATTTGTCTCAAAGGGGTTAAAGATGGATAAACATTTTATTTAAGGTGCTGGTGTATTTAAAAGAAAAGTATTGATAATAACTCAATCATCTAAGCTGTTATATTAGTAGTATTATGGCTAACACTCAATGAACACTAACACGTCTGTTCAGTTGCGAGTCTCTATCTTTAATGAATTTATTAAAGACGAGTTCATGTGACTTTTCAACTCATGAAATCACAGGCCACACGCATTGACACAAGGGGATGTAACTTAACAATACAACAACAGTGATATCACAACATAAGCGATTCCTATAGGTTAAACTCATTTCAAGGTAAATGCAACTATATTATTGTGGCTATAGTAAATCCCTAACTTAACCCATATCAAATCTGAGGAAAACAAAATATAATTAACGAAGGAATGAGTTCAAGCTGTGCAAATAAAATAGTAGAACAAGGTATGTGGGAGCTTGAATCAAAAGACAGGCAATAAGATGAAAACATTTCAGCTTAGAGCCTTCCTGAGCAAACAGGACAAATGAAAATACGACAAGAAACAGAGGACAGTAAAAAAAAATTAAGTAAATAATAGGTTAATACTATTTAAAAAATTATAATCTACCTAACAAAAATAGGAACAAAATAAAGTTTCAACAGCATTCTCTACTTTTTAAGTTCTTAAAGTTCTTTTTTTTAAACTTTTTAAAAACTGATTTGGAGCTTTAAAAAACAAAAATATGATGCTTTTGAGAAATTCATGTATTTCTGCCTGTTATGTGTAACGTTTTACACGATTTCCCCGTGCGTGAACTTTGCTTGACCTTAAATTAGATTATTAAGCAGACGCTCGCTTCATAGATGGGCGGGGCTAGTTCTTTTGATCTGTCGTGTTTACCAATTAAGCATGGTTAGACTGTCTCCTAGTATCTTGTCGAATGATCTCGATTTGTTCTAAAAATGTAATCAAATGCTGAGTAGCTTCTGGAAGGCAGGGCTTATGCGTCAGTAGACCCACATATATAAAGGATTGACAGGCACAGAGAGGGGACGGAGATTCAGATAGAAATTATTTACCTTACGAGACGTGTATTATTCTTTGTGTTCTTATATACGTGTTTATTCGCATTCTTCATTCATCTTTATTCATTGGCACATTGTACTAACTGTGTTAACTATGTACCGGTACAAGATCTACCATACTGTAAGTTGATGATTTATAATTATATTTCTTTTGTTTTGTTATTGTATTATTAATAAATTAAATCATAATAATTGTAACTGGCAATTGTTTTGGGTGTCATATCTTTATTATCGTATTTCTATGGTATCGTCCTTTGTTAGGCACTGTTTGAACAAGCAATAAAATTAAAAATAAGAGATTAATTTCTCACAAGAGAAGCCAGTGCGTAACACTGCCTCTTTAGCGATTTGCCCTCAACAACTAATTTTGTGCAGAAATTATTTATTAATAGAGTTCTTTGTTGATTTCACAATTGAAAAACTCAATGAAATTTTTTTTACGTTCTTAAATTTAGTTTGAAATTAAGAATAATTCCACAGCCCCTTTGAGTATCATTAAGGGACCTGATTAAAAACCACTGTTCTGCTGTATACATAGTGTAATATAGTTTAGTAAATTAGTTATACAAGAGTCCTCCTTTCCGCTCCCTAAAATCAGTTACTTGGCTCTTGTTCTGTCACAACTGCCAACATACAGATATTGCTCGTTCTTTGCAAGCGAAGATAACAAAAGGCTATATTTGACAGTGAGTGTGCAGGTGGCTTGAGAGTCCTTTTTGTGCCTGGAAAGCTTGCTCACATGTAGGACACAGGTGTTATATGGTCCTAGTCGTATCCTATTGGAGGCAATTCTGTTCTTGTATGTTGCTAACGTCTATGCTTTCTTCGGGCATGAGCTGTAACTTTACTCTATGAGGAGCGCCCCAACCATGATTCTG
The DNA here is from genome assembly GCA_964033795.1 of Lymnaea stagnalis. Classification (NCBI taxonomy): domain Eukaryota; kingdom Metazoa; phylum Mollusca; class Gastropoda; family Lymnaeidae; genus Lymnaea; species Lymnaea stagnalis. Next base: position 1,111,063 of record CAXITT010000011.1, read on the forward strand.
CCCCACAAAATGTTTTAACTACCGGTATATAAATAGGCCTATCTTGTTTTATATTTTAACTATTGGATAATTGAAAAATTAAAATAGTATTCATATTATTAATTATTTCCCTGGTAAATTTTAGTAAATTAGAACTAAAATAATGTAGAAATAGAAGGTAAAGTATTCCAATCATTAAGTTAAATGGAAATTAGAAGTAACTTGCATAAATGATAATAATTAATATTAATAATAAATAAAAATATAAATAAAGCTTGGATTATGCACACACAAAATATTTAAATGAAAATAAAATTTCGTAGGCCTACCATGATTTGTATGAATAGTAATAGTAATATTAAATAGTGAATCCACTTTTCTGCAAGTCCAAGATGACAAGAATGAAGTAGTCTAAGTCTATGACTGATAGTATTAGTAGGTAAGCACTGGGTAACAACAATGCTCCGGGCTTACCTACTTGAAATTACGGTTTAACATACTAACAAAATATTTAAAATGCCCGGCCAGTTAGTTAGTGGTTACCTGAATGAAAATTGAAACAAAAAAAAATCAATAACTCAATGCAGCAGCTTCCAATTAAATTTCAATGCTTGTTGTATTGCAGTATACATAATCGGCTCAGCAACAGCTTGGGATAGGATTTCAAAAATCAATGCACCGAATAAAACGCATCCATAACTTGGTTTCTTTATCTATTTGAGAATTGCTTGAAGAGAGAAGATTTTTTTCCGTATATTATTGAAAACTGAGTGTAGAAGTACCCTTCCTTGTTCAGTAATGTTTACCTCCATTCTAAGTTTAATGTCTTCTAATTAGGAGAGCTTAAGATTGCCGTGCCGATTTTGTGCAACCGGCCAATCAAAGCCTTTTAAAATAGTCCTTTATTAAAATTTATCAACCGTTACTCGTCAATGGAATACTTGACTTCATTTTGTGATAGTGTGCCTTTTCCAGGCTCAGTGCCACTTTTCGGTTGACTTTGATTTGAACTTGCAATCTTTTTAATTTGTCGCTGGTGCCCCGGCCCCGGGCAAGCTTAACTTTGGCGCCCCTTATAAGAATAATACAAAATTTTGCAAAGAAAAAACTAAGGGTTAGGTAATGATTTTATGAACTATGTTTGTTTGTTTTTTTTTTTTTTTGTTGTTTTTTTTTGTTTTTTTTTTTTTTTTTTTTTAGTTAAAATTGAAAAAAAACATTTTTTTTTTTTTCCTTTCTTTTAAAAAGTATTAAAAAATTGCTTAGCAAGGAACTTTTTTTTTTTTTTTTTTTTTTTTTGTTGTTTTTTTTTGTTGTTTTTTTTTTGTTTTTTTAGCTAACAGTGAACAATAACATTTTTTTTCCTTACCTTGCATTTAAACAGTATGAACAATTAGCTTAGCGAGGACATTTTATTTATTTTTTTTTTTTTTTTTTTTTTTTGTTTTTTTTTTTTTTGTTGTTTTTTTTTTTTGTTTTTTTTTTGTTTTTTTAGCTAACAGTGAACAATAACATTTTTTTTCCTTACCTTGCATTTAAACAGTATGAACAATTAGCTTAGCGAGGACATTTTTTTTTTTTTTGTTCTAACTTTAAGTTCATCGAATCTTTTAATTGCACGTTCTTTGACGTAGGCCTCATTGATATTCTTTCAATGCTTGGCAATATCATTTTCTAAAGACAAAATCTCCAAAGAATTCCTTCTGTCTTGAGACATGAATGATTGTATGTATATATGTTTTTATAAGCTTTTGTTTACCAACGCTTCTCTTGCCATTGGCTACAGTAATATAAACTTTCCAGATTTTCTGGATGCCAAGTGCGGATACAAAGGTTCTCAGATACTGGAACCATACTGGCGGTTGGGGGGGGGGCTTGACTTTTAGCCCCATACCCATCTAGTCTCCGATTAAGGTTTTACGGTGAGACAATTAGCTTTTTTTTTTTCAATACATCCCTTCGTCTAGGAGAGGCATAAAAGAAAACACATATGCGCTGGACAAGGCAACGTGTTGCACTGTCAACAGCCACTAATCACTAAGTTAAGACTATGACATACACAGGGCATATAAAAGGCTCGTGGATTTTCGTTCATAATCCGTGCGTACATTCCTTTGTGTTTCCCTCTCTATTGGAAACATTGTCGTGGTCCTGTCCTCTGCAGTTGTGTAAGTCTAGATTGCTTTTTTTCCAAAAATCATTTATGCTTTCATGTGATCCTTGACGTTTTGCTTCTATAACAGTCTTATAACCAAGAAAATGTTCTTTTATTAAAGTGTCTTCTACATATAAAAATTGTATGGTAAATGACAGCTGCTCCACATGACTAATAGCTGGGGTGCAGTCTGCTGCTGATTTAGCCCATTTGTTTACTATGTTTTTGAACGCATGTCCTAACAAATTGATTATTTAGTTCTGAACATTTTTTTCCACAATAGGGACCGCGGGTTTCTTTAGACACAACTTGGCGTAGATGTTTACTCATTGTTAAATCGAATTTTCCAAGCAGCTCAATAATACCTAAACCATCCCATTGTTCGGTGTAAATAATGTGTCTGAAGTTCCTCTTAGAGTCTCAGAACCAACTTTCGGTCACATAAATATTGAGTGACGCTCGTTAGATTAAACGTTCTAAAACGTTCTACCAATGTTTACCGGTACGTTATATTTACACTCGTGAGTGAAGCTCCTTATCAAAAGATTTATTATTCCATAATCGCAGCGACGTTTCAAACCCTTAACAGCATATCCTTATAAATGGACTTAAACAAAAACAAAATACAAGAAGCGAATTTTCGTGAGGGGCCGGTCTGTCTTATATATTTTATATATAAAAGGCAGGTGGCAGCTGACAAACGGGCTTATTTTATGGTAGTTCAGCAAATCTCAACGAATTGTAAGATTTTGATCAATGTATTCATAGTGAATAAATTACTCAACTATTGCAAAGAAATATAATTACAAATAATGACCGAGTTGAATTCACTACTCAAATCACGAGTAGAATCGATTTACTTTAATCTATCATTTTATTCTATAAACATTAAACTAAATTTCGACTTTCGATCGAGGTATCGCATCGAGTTTATTCTCACTAGGGCACTGAATATGCACTGTTCTATTCTAACTACGGTGAGCGGCGAAATCGTAGTCACTGCCTCTTCAGCGACGGGCCTACAAACGCCTGTTGCCACCACCGCCAAACGACCAAAGTCACCGAAAATAAGGTCTACCGATAAGCGATACGCTGAAAAACCTACCGTCGTCGTCGCCGCCAAATCGAAGTCGCGGTCACGAAAAACCGGCACCGTGGCTTAATAGAGAAAAAAATCGATGTGCCTACGAAGAAGGCGACTGCCTTTGTCAGCAGCGACTTTCGGCGCCACTTCCTGTGCAACAACATACGATTTATGTAGCATGGCGTACAAACATTTTGCACTAAAATGTATTTTTCTTCCATGGCGCCCTCATACAATTCTTGTTCCTATTTTGGAAGATCATCGATGGTGCCCTAAGCACACGGTGCCCCGGCAACTGCCCGAGTTGCCGGTACCTTGAGCCGGGACTGGGCATTTGGTAATTGCTGCCCTAACTAATTTTCCTAAATGTTCGTCAGTCAAAGCGTTTCTATACATATTATTGTTACCAGCAATGTGTGAAATCCGGCATTGTATAGAATGCCTAGGAAATATATAGAATGCCTGAAATTTGTAGTCAAAGTATGAAATGGTTTTCATTTCACACATTTCCTAGGCATTCTATACAATGCTGAAGTGTGACCCGGCATTGTATATAGAATGCCCCGCCATTCATGTATGATTCTTTGCTCGGCGGTGCCCTACCCCCTGATGTTTTGCAAGATAGACAGACCTAGGAAGAACTCAAAAAATAATAAAAAGCGTAAAAAAGACACAGCATGAAGAAACAAATCACCCGATGCAAGATACAGAGCCTTCTAAACAGAATACTGAAGAGAATGATGAAACCAATAAAGGAGAAAACCAAACTGATTGTGACGGCATGGTTACCGCAGAGCCTTCCACGTCTGCTGTTTGTTGTGTCTGCTTAAGCGTTGGTTCACACTATCAAATTTTCCTTCAAACATTTGATGCAATCTGTGTATGAAACCTTTTCACAATTTTCAAATCATGATTTAATCAAATTGTGATGGTATGCAAATTATATTAGTATTATTACGCAAACTCCATATCACGTGAACCAACACTAAATATAAGTTCGTCAAGCGATGTTGTGTTTACATTGACTACGGTGAAAATTTTTATATTACTTTTTATCAAGGAGACATCCACATGAAAACCCCGTGACCACGCACCATCATAATATGATGGCTAACTATTGTAAAAGCGATTATATTAGAAGTGAAACGCCAGAATTGGAAATTTTGAGTTCTGCCTTAATTACAGTTGTCACGGCAGCTGCTTATGCAATAGAAGATGACAAAATTAAACGTAAAAATCGTAAGAACAGATTATGGTGTAGACCACTGGTCCCCAACCCTTCTTTTTTTTGCCGGGGACCGGTCAAAGTTTGATAGTTTTCCCGCGGCCCGCGGGGGGGGGGGGGGTGGGGGGGGTTCTTGATTGTTTATAGTTAATATTCGTTTGATTTAATAATTTTGATTTAATTGTATTAATTGTATGCATTCAAAATAAAATACAGTTACCAAAAAATGAAAATAAAGTAAGTGATTTAACATAACTTACTAGAACGCTAAATCAATGAAAACCATGAGCTTGTTTTTCTGCAACGAGACGGTTCCATCTGTGGATAATAGGAGACTCATTGCAGAGAACACCGCTTCCCACAACTAGGATGTCCGAAATGGTGGCAATAGGGATCTCAGTGGTGTGCTGGCAATGTCAGGGTATTCTGACATGACTGTAATCCAGAACACCGGCAGAGTTGTTTTCTCGAACACAAAATAGTGCCTTCAAACACGAATTGCATCAAATGTTTGAAGGAAAATTTGATAGTGTGAACCGACGCTAAAAGAAAGCAGCAGTGCCCATCATGGGCGCCCGCAGGTAGGGGCAAGGGGGGGGGGGCACTTGCCCCCCCCCCCCCCCCCGCCGGATGGGACAAAAAAAAAAATAAAAAAAAAAAAAAAAAAAAAAAAAAAAAAAAAAAAAAAAAAAAAAAAAAAAAAAAAAAAAAGGAGGGGGAAGGGGGGGGGGGGCACTTGCCCACCCCCCCCCCCTGGATTGATTGGATAAAAAAAATTTATACAAAAATAGACAAAAAATTTATTAAAGTAAAGAGAAAATAAAGAAAAAGTAACTAAGCTGATGTCCTGTCCGTTCGTTCACCATACAAATACGCTACAGTAAATTAAAACTATTTTAAAACATTACTAAAAAATGTTTGCCCCCCCCCCTGGAAAGTTAATCGATTTTTTGCCCCTCCCCAAACGTTTTCTGTGGGCGCCCATGGTGCCCATACATGCACAAACTGTCACCGTTATGTTCATGTTATCTGTGGGCATGCTGCTAAAGACGATGGATGTGACGTGACGTACGTTGTCTAGGGGTCGGTCCCCTCTGTACTAGCCATAGAACAATTTTTCAAGGGTCTAGAACCCCTTTATTTCTAGCTCCGACAGAGCTGACTCTTGCTCCAAGTATCAACAAACAATTCAGAGATTCAGGTTTTCTTATTTATTGGCTATGTGTGCCTAACAATGGAAAATTCATTAGAAATAAGCTCTGGTGTTCAGAACAAAAAAAATTCCACATACTATACTAAACAGTTAAAGTCACACAAGTCCTCTTCCATCTGTAGAAAAACTCACTGCCTTCACAAGACAAAAATCATACACCATATCCACAGCACTCGCCACTGTTCACTCCTTAAAAACTCAACTCACACACTTTTATTCTCACGTGGTTCCTCCCGACACAGCACACCGGTCATACCTTGACCGAGAAAAATAAAACTCGTGGGGCACACGGGGAAAATAAACTCACCCACGATTGGTCAAATTAACATTATAAAAGTTGACACAGAAAAGCTCACGGCGATCTGACCGTGACACGCCCCCCTCACGAGTGACGTTTGGTGAAACCCAACGTTGCGAGTTTACAAAAACAGCGGTCAGTTCGCGTGCATATTCTGGTAAACTGACATCAATATTTATAGCATAAAACATATTGATATTTTAGTAAATTTTCTCATGAAAGGTCTATCTTAAAACACTGCGCTATCAATCATACTTTGAAAGTCACTACTATTGTTATGGCAATGCATTGTAGAATTAAGACATCTCTAATGAAACATACATGGTAATAGATAAAATAATTACAATTTTTTATCATCTGAATATTTTCCTACAATCAAATTGAGCATTTATTTTAATACCTTGTCACAAATATTTAAATGTTTACAGCACATGATTTCAAAAAATCTTAATTCAAAAATGAAAAAGTGAAGAAAAACAAATGTCAACATCTGAGCATGTGTGGACAGCCATGAATTGTCCCTTCAATGTTTACATACAAGACGGTGGAATGTTTCGCTTATCCCCTTGTCTTAAAAAATCATGGAGGTTATTTGATCCGCCCAACTCACCCCTCTCTCTTCTCAGGTTTGACCTGCACGGTCTAGTAGGCAGGAATTCACCCAACAAGTCCTTTACACCCCAAGACCATTTGGCTTCCCCCCGAGCTGTCCCTTCTCCTTTGTAACAAATACCATCATCGTTGAAAAGCAAAACACGTGTTACATTGTTAGACGTGTCAAATTTATTCAAATCAATTTTCCCATCGTCTCGGGGCAGAAACACTTCACAGTCTCTGTGAACTGTGACATGTTCAAAAATAACTGAGACGTACGCACGAGCACGCCAGAAGACAACTTAGGGCGGGTAGGCCATCACAATTTAGGTACAGAGATGGACTTTTAGTGAGAGAGTTTTGTCATAGTAGCAAGGGTCAGAACAATGTTTCAGAACAATTAGCTGTCCCCAAGTCGTTACGAAATATAGTGCTAGAAATAGCGCATGATAACAGCTTATCTGCACACATGGGGATAGCCCGAACAAAGGCAAGAGCCTTGGAAGAATTCTGGTGGCCTGGCATAGCGAAAGATGTAAGAAACTATTGTAAGACGTGCGACGTGTGTCAAAATGTGAAAAACCAAAGCGCTGGAGGAATTCCCCCCCCCCCTGGGCAAAATGGAGTTAATCGACAAGCCCTGGGGGAAAGTAGCTATTGACCTCGTTGGCCCCATAATACCAACATCCACAAAGGGATATCGTTATATCCTCACTCTTGTGGACACCGCGACTATGTGGCCAGAAGCAATCCCCCTTAAAAGAATAACTGCCGAGAACATACAGGAGCACTTCTGACAATATTCACTAGAATGGGGTTACCAGACGAAATTTTATCCGACAATGGAGGTCAATTTAAATGCGATTTGATGAGCCAAGTCACTAAACTGATGGGCATAAATCAACGTTTCAGTACCCCGTTACACCCGCAAAGCAATGGCATATTTTGTCCACCACTGTTAGTGCGAACAGACTTTCATAGGTCTTCTCTGACTTGGATAATTCAATCCACCTGGCTAGGTAATGACTGATCCTGTTCGCATATGGCATCAGGCCCTCGTCTTTGTACGGTGTCATCTTTGCCAGTTTATCTCTGTAGCCCTGAGCTGTAAGCCTAAACTGTTTTGAGAGTGCCGTTTTTACCTCATCATACGTGGCCTCCGTTCCTGTCACACGCCCTGCGAAACAAACGGAGTAGTTCGGGTGGCATTAATTTTCTTAGTTCATTATTCCAAGTCTCGATTGGCCATTTGTTCTGTCTTGCTTCATCCTCAAACCGTATGAGAAAGAAGTCCAAATGGTCAGCACGCCCGTCGAACATTGGTATTTTGTTTTTAGAACGTCCTGTGTCGGTCGATTGTTCTCTATCCTTGTTTTCTCCTTTCCCCTTTTCTAACTCAGCCATTTTCATTTCATGTTCTTGCATTCTTTTTTTTTCTTCCCGCTCATATGCACGAATGACCCTTTCCTCGTCGCGAATCTCACTTTCCCTTCTTGTTATCCATTCTTTCGCTTCCTCCCCTTCTAATCCCAAATCTATTGCCATTTGTTTAATTTCGGCAATAGTAGGTAAGGACATTTTTATATTTAAGTCTTATTTCAATATATATGTTTACAAAAAAATTACAAATAGAAAATGGATCAAATGAAATGAGTAATAAAACAATAGAAATTGCAAATCTAATAGCTAAATGATTTACTAAAAATAATTACTTGCGATGGTTCTCTTTATAGGTGGTACTGGGGTTTCGAACGTATTGAGAAGTATAATCCATGTGTTCATGTGTATTCTCGTAGGTAGATACTGTTGGAATGTCTGGTGTCTCCAATAATCCAATGTGACTAAAAGTTAAGATTGGTATAGCTGTCTGGCTAGTTTGCACGGCTTTCCTATGGACTGGTATGGCCGTGATGATTGTTTTGAAGTGCTGGTGTGGCTGGTTGGTCAGGCCCTCTCTGTGATGGATGGTAGGCTGGTAGGGTTCTTTGGACGAGATGATGTTGCTTTAACGGCCTCTACTGTGGTGGATGGTCCGGCATGGTTTATTTGGACTTAGCTGAACAGTTGAACCACATATCAATTGATGAGCTGGCATGGCTGGATCGTGCTCTCACGGTGGCAAATTGCAGGCTTAGATGGCTGCTCCACTGTGGTGGATGGTTAGTGCTGCATCGAACGGCCTCCCCTGTTGCTGACTGTAGGCTTGGTTACTCCACTGTGATGGATGATTATGGTTGAAATGGCTGCTTCGACAGCCTTCCCTGTGGCTGGTGGTGGGCTGGGATTGTTGCTTTGATGTTCCTCAACGATGGCGAATGGTAGATTTGTATGGTTAATCCACTGTGGATGGTTGGTAGACTTGGATGGTTGTTCCACTGTGGTGGATGGTAGACTCGGATGGTTGCTTTGATGTGCTACGACGATGGCGAATAGTTTATATGGTTAATCCACTGTGGATGGTTGGTAGACTTGGATAGGTGCTCCACTGTGGTGGATGGTTGCTCCACTGTGGTGGATGGTAGACTTGGATGATATGGCTGCTTCGACGGGCCCCCACTGTGACGTGACGTACGTTGTCTAGGGGTCGGTCATCTCTGTACTAGCCATAGAACAATTTTTCAAGGTTCTAGAACCCCTTTATTTCTAGCTCCGACAGAGCTGACTCTTGCTCCAAGTATCAACACACAATTCAGAGATTCAGGTTTTCTTATTTATTGGCTATGTGTGCCTAACAATGGAAAATTCATTAGAAATAAGCTCTGGTGTTCAGAACAAAAAAAACTCCACATACTTTACTAAACAGTTAAAGTCACACAAGTCCTCTTCCATCCGTAGAAAAACTCACTGCCTTCACAAGACAAAAATCATACACCATATCCACAGCACTCGCCACTGTTCACTCCTTAAAAACTCAACTCACACACTCTTATTCTCACGTGGTTCCTCCCGACACAGCACACCGGTCATACCTTGACCGAGAAAAATAAAAACTCGTGGGGCACACGGGGAAAATAAACTCACCCACGATTGGTCAAATTAACATTATAAAAGTTGACACAGAAAAGCTCACGCGATCTGACCGTGACAATGGAGACGAGGAAATAGAAGGTTATGGTGTTGGTATTTTGTGCAGCATCTGTTTCAAGGTTAAGAGAGCTGTAGAATTAAGGTAGAAAAGAATCTAAATCGAACCTTGAAATCCAGGCGAAAAAAAAAATGAAAATTTGTTAGGAGTCACTGGACGAGTTCCTATTCTTGACATTGACAAGGGACAGGGTGACTCGCACAATCTGTTGGCAATTGTTTTGACAGAAGACGGATTTTACCGACTTGAAACTTCATAAGGTATCTTGAAACAATTGTATTCGAGATCACATTTCGCTGTGTGTCAATTACTCAAAGGACTTGTTGAGAGTTGAAGACGTCCCTGACCATGAAATACCTCTCCGATCTGCTGCTGTCTCTCAGTCAATAGGAAGCGGTCTCAAGGAGGTGTATGTGCATGACCATGTTCCAAAACACGAAGTGTTTTTGTGTGAAAAATAAAATTAAGTGCAACTCAAAATGCAACTCTATCCTTACTTGCTGCAACAAGTAGCTCGATGCCACCTTCGCTTGCCTCACTTCCTGCAACAAGTAGCTCGATGCCACCTTTTTTTTTCCAGTTTCGTTGTTAAGAACGTCCTCTAATTATTTCATATTTATTCTTTCGTTTTCAAATATTTTCTCCAATAGAAACGTTTTCATTACGCTCCTTTGAAACTTTGCCTGAAGTCTATTGGTCATTATGTATAATACCTAGGCAATGTATAAAATGCCTAGGCACAGAAGCATTGCAAATCCCATCTGCATGCTTAGCCCCTTAGGAGCCAAAATGATCAATAAATTGATCGTGGGCCCTTAAGACATAGAAGAAGAAGAAGAAGTATGTAACATAATGTCACAGATGGGATGGTATTATGAGGTAATGGCCGTACTTATGGTCATGTACCACGTGGTTTTGGTGGTGTTGTGAATAGTACTGGGCCGTTCCTCTCTCTGATGGTTCACTAATCCAGGCGTCGAGAAGTACGACCAAGAGAACACAGAACACGAATTAATGAATAACCAACTCCTCATTAACAGTTATAAGTAAAAGATATATTGATCACTATAATAAGATTGTAATGTCTCCTTTCTAACTGTTAACACTTCGCTATCTATCCATAATTCTATCTCTGACTACGGCTAATAATACTACGTCTGTTACAACAGAACGACCGTCCACGAATCTCTCCCTCTGTCCTATGTCACGAAGAGTTCTATGTTATATGCAATTCTCTACCTCCCTAGGTGGTCCAGGAATGCTGGCAATTAACCTATCTATACCCCCCTCATTTCCGGTCAATTTGGAACTTCCGTCGTCAACCCCAAAGTTGTCACACGAAGTCTGGGAAATCCGAGACATAATGTTTTGGAAAGAAGCATCCCCTTAATCTAAAAGATACGAGAATGTATTAGCTTTACCCCCATACGCCCAACAGTTCCCTCCCTAAGATCACAGCAATTTCCGTCCACCCCATAACTTATCTGAAGAACAATGGAGCTCTGTTGTTAACCCCCGACCCAGTCATTTGTGACACATAATAACGAAAAGAAAATATTTCATACTTTGCCTAAAAACTTTAGGTAATCTATATAATTCCTAGGCATTCTATACAATACCTGCATTTCACACATTGCCGGTAACATATACATTACATAGAATCCAGCTGCAAAGACGTAGGTGCTTCCAAACATCGTCAAAATCTTTTTACAACATTTCGATAGTTGTCGGAATTCATTTACAATTAACTATTCTACTATTAAAGTCATTTTAATAATGTGGTAGTTCTTTTAATTGTAAATTTTATATTTTAATACTGTTAAATAGTGAAGTGTGTTTTAGATTAAATTTTAATTAGGTGTTAATTTTTTTTTTATTTGTTCGAAAATGTGACGTACTTTAAGGGGGGGGGGGGGTCGGGGTTTTGGAAGATTTTGGAA
>CAXITT010000011.1:1122664-1194076 GCA_964033795.1 Lymnaea stagnalis
AGTTAAAAGTGGTCAAAGATAGCGTTACGTAATTTATGGACGCCCCCTAATAGTAGGATATTGTTTTAAAAATTTAATAACTAGAATATATGACCTGATTTTATCAGGATAATAATGGTATGTCCTTTACGATAATTTCTATCTGCTATTACAAAAATTCTTCACAATTCCTACCTTTAAAATGAAGTATCTATGTAATGATATTTAAGTTTCTAACATCATTAAGTTTTGAGAAGTACTTATCAGCTATATATCTACATTATACACCTGCCCTACTCCAGTTCACTCCAGAGCCATTCTTAGGAGTTTGGGGGCCCTAAGCATGGAACGTAGGTTGGGGGCCCCGGAAGGGGGGGGGTCGGGGTAGAGCTCCCTCGAGCTGAGGAGAAAACACCACCCACCACTGTGGCACCTCCATTCTGCCTTCATCAATGTTTCTTCTTTGCTCGTGTGTAACCACTAACCATATTGATAATTCCGCCACTAGAGAAAATGTGTACTTCTGAAATATATGGACATGCAGGTGGTAGTGCGGCCCTAGCCGGTTGCCTAGTTTGCCTATATGCCTATATGCCTAAGAATGGTTCTGGTGGCACTTATTTCAACTCAGAATGATACATTTCAGAATGAGGAAGGTAACGTGAGTGACACAGACGGCTGCAGTGCCAGTTTTAAAAAGCTGGGGGATCGAGGGCGCCTCACGGGGAAGAAAGTTATTTCAAGAAAAATTTGTGAGCGATATTCGATGGGAACTATCAATACTATACCATTATCGGCAGGATGTTGTTGAGCTCCGTGCGTGCTCATGACGTCATTTGCGTTTTTATTCAATATTGATGCAGGAGTCATTCCCCTTTGTTTATTTTATTGTTAATTTTCACTGGACGAAATGTAGTGTAGTTGTAGTGTGTAACGGGCTACTGTTGTCAAGCACTAGTGTGTTGTATACAGCCTACCGGAAATCTTACTCGTTTTTACTCACATCACGTGACAAAATAATTGACTAAGATGGACGAAATGTAGTGTAGTTGTAGTGTGTAACGGGCTACTGTTGTCAAGCACTAGTGTGTTGTATACAGCCTACCGGAAATCTTACTCGTTTTTACTCACATCACGTGACAAAATAATTGACTAAGCGACTCCCATTAACAACGCACTAAAAACGCACTAAAATCAAATGATGTTTGGGTTTCCTTATAAATGTGATTACGGTGTAATTCTTTGATCATAATTTTGTATATGTTTTTTTTTTATTATAAATTTCAAACGCATATAAAATGCTTAAGATCGTTCCTTATTTGTTACTTTAAATGTATTTGTACTTTATAACAATACTACTTAAACTTTTACGAAAATATAAGCGGATATATAATATTCTTTGTGCTTGACCTCGAAGAAATCTAATCTCGAATTCGGAGTACCCCAGGGCTCGGTCCTAGGCCCGATGCTTTTCACGATGTACATTCAGCCCCTGGGTGCAGAGATCAGGCAGTTTGACTGTTGTATCACATGTTCGCGGACGATACACAACTTCATCAATCCATGATCCCTTCTCAGTTCCCTCAGCTGCTCAGTATGACACAGAAGACAATGGAGTCGGTTAAGCACTGGATGACCATTAACAAGCTCAAATTAAATGATGATAAGACTGAGCTGCACCCCATTGCAACCCCTCAGAAGCAGAAATCTGCAAATAACACGACATCCATTACTCTCTCAGGTGTGCGTATTGAGTAAGCTCAAACAGTGCGGTACCTGGGTGTCTACCTAGATAGAAGACTAACTTTTGAAAGTCATATTAACATGCTATGCAAGGCAATTTTTCTGGAGCTGCGCATGATTAGTCACATCAGGCCCTTCCTAACAATTGATACAACAAAGAGGTTGATGTCTGCATTTGTGCTATCACGCATGGACTATTGCAATGCTCTCATGGTGGGTCTTCCAGCTACGCTCCTGTATAAAATTCAAATAGCACAGAATAATGCGGCTCGCATAGTTCTCCGCAAACGCAAATTCGACCATGCAAAAACACTTCTGAGAGAGTTGCATTGGCTGCCGGTGCGTGCTCACATAGAGTACAAAATCGCAACTTTGTGCTACCGCTGCTTACATGACCTGGCGCCGTCCTATCTGAAAGAGCTGCTGACGCCTTATGTACCCACTAGAGAGCTCTGCTCATCCGATAGTGGCAAACTCTCGACACCACGTGTTTGCCTTGAGACTTACGGAAAGCGCACTTTCGCATTTGCTGGTCCAACAATTTGGAACGCCCTTCCCGTCGATCTCAGAAACAACCAGACACTGGAGTCCTTTAAAACCGATCTAAAGACACATCTATTTCGCAAATACCTTCTGGGATGATTGTCTACCTTATTTTCCAGTTAATGCATAATGGCTGTGTTGCTCCGGACTAAAGACACATCTATTTCGCAAATACCTTCTGGGATGATTGTCTACCTTATTTTCCAGTTAATGCATAATGGCTGTGTTGCTCCGGGTTGAAATGGCTAGAAAGACTTTGAGATTGTATGCTTGTAATTAGTTTTTGTATTGTTGCGTTTGTTTTAAATGTGGTAAATTATAGATATGTTTTTGTTGACTTTGTACCGCGCTTCGAGCCTTTGGGGATGAAGCGTGTTTTTGAAATGAACTTTATTATTATTATTATTTAAATTTATTCGATTTCCGTAAAATAATAGAAAATAACTATTATCATTTTTAAGAATCTGAACGTATCTTTTCGGTTCTTCGGCGTTATGTCTGGTGTCTTTAGTAAACAGCCGTAGAAAAGCATTTGAATCTTCAAAAAGATCAATATCCGTGGCAAATGTCTTCTTAAGACTTGAGTGCGACATGTCTAGTGATAGCCATCGATACTTTATAGTATAGGCTTACACAGCAAGCATCGGCAACACACTAATCAAAATCTTTAGCAATCTCAACAATTTATAGTGTCTGAAATATTCGACTGCTGAGACAGTGATTGTATTCTAACGTCTTAAAGACGATGTTGAATTACTTTTTATCTGGAATTGCAGCCAATCGCTAAATTATTTTTTGAAACTTTTAGCTTTTTGGCCATTAGAGGAGCTATGAAAAATAAGACATTTGGCACTACTAGTGACACAATGAACAATAAGACATTTGGCTCTAATGGTGACACAATAAACAATAGGACTTTTGGCACTAGTGGTGATACAATTAACAATAAGACATTTGGCCCTACTAGGGACACAATAAACAATCAGACATCGGGCACTAGTGGTGATACAATGAACAATAAGACATTTGGCACTAACGTGTTTCAATAAACAAGTTGAACACGGTACCGACCAGTCGTTGACCTACTCTGTTCACTGTCTATACAACTTAAACTAAACTACCGTCAAATTTACGGGACTCTTGAATCTAGATCAATAACATTATTTTATTAAAAGCAAAGACATAATAATAATAAAACCTATTGCCAGATAAATGTCCCTACCTGACCTGTGTCAGTGCGTGCACGGTGATACCGATCTATGCCAAGCCGCGAGGCATTACCAGCTAATGTGAAAGAAAAAAAGAAGTTGTCTTGTCTGGAAACATGACATTAATAGCGTTCAAATGTTTTGCTGTTGTTTTCATTTTTCTTTTTTTAGCGCAGAGTAGACAAACTTAATGTTGTTGTTTTGTTTGTTTTATTTATTTCTGGGTAGGACCGATCGAAGGGAGGGTTGAAGAGAGCACCCGCCTCGGGGCGCCATCTTTCCAAGGCCACAAAGTCATCATTTTTTCCATGTAAAATATATTTACTAATTTTTTTTTAAATTTGCGGGGTGGGGGTAAGAATCGCCAAAGTTGAGAGTTTTCACCGGGAAAGCTTTTGCTTACCATGGTCCTTTTTCTGGGTAATGGTACAGTGAATGTGTGTTTAAAAAATCTGTTAGTGGCGCCTTTTTAAGGTATCCTTAAGTCCAGTTGTCCGTGGACTTCATACCGGGATCCCGCATGATTTTTAGTAAACAAATGACTTCTCGGGAAAATCTCCCATACCGTTTTCCCTGGATAAGCTCATTTCCCGGTCCCTAGGGGAAGAAGAGGGGACCAAACATTTTTAAAAAAAAATATTATTCCTTTTGTTCAAAAGCTTTCGTTTACTGTTAGACCATAGCATTTTCTGTTGTATTATTTCATTTCGGGTATCGGACGTCATGTCGTTACGTGCCTGGACTGAGAGTCTAAGAGACAAACTACGAAAAGCCTTCCTTAAAACTTATGTATCAGTTATACTGGGGTATCATAAAGATATTATACCATTTATTGATAGGCGAAATGTTTATCATTAAAAATAATCTGGAATGTTAGAAGAATTAATAAATAAAAAAAGAATACAAGAACTAAGCACACCACTCAAGACATTTAGGCATCCGCCCGTTTCAAGGAGACGATAGAATAATGTGGTTTTTGCTGGACGAAATCACAAGGCTTTTGGATTTTGTTAAGGTTCCCTGTCACCATATTTTTCTGTTGGGGGTTGCCTCCCTCAGCCTTTTACCATGGGTTTGTAGCCTCAAAGCACCCGATGCTCGCGATCAGAGTATCTCTCCTCCTAGGTGAGCTACCATCCACGGTTGATGTGTCCCATCCAATCGGAGTGTTTGGGGGGGGGGGTCTCTGTGTATTGAACCACGTATATTGCCTTTATGGTCTTAACTAATATGCAATCGTGTCAACATGATAGGAGCTATGTTTAAAAGAGATAAGGTCGTTCCATGAATATAATCCTTGATTTCGACGAGTGAAATTTCACCATTATTGATCTATAAATAAAACTAATTACAATACAAAGGTGTGGGTGTAATGGGCTTGATGAGTCACTAATATGGAGGTTTATCCATACGTTAAGTAAGAACAAAAAAATAACAACAAATTTGCACACACCCTTCCCCCGTTGCACCCGAACGTTTTGGACCCCCCCCCCCCCCGTGCCCCCCAACCGTTTGGGCCCCCCCCCCCCCCATGCGTACGTACAAACTAAACATTTCACCTCCCCACCCACATGTTGCAATTTATATGACTTAAACACGGCATCTGAAGTCCCCACAAACCGTGTCAAAAAGATATCAAGTGTTTTCTCCGCTGACTGATGTAGGATGTGGGCTGGAGCGCTCTCGTGGCCGTTGCTTCCTCATGTGGTCTCCCCAAGATATTAGCCTACATGGATCTCATTATTTTATTGACATTTTCAAACCAACGTGGTAGGACGCGACATCTAGCGGTCCCGGGGCTCTAATCAACACGTCTGCAGTGTCATACCGAGTAACAGGCGCTGCAACCGACCCCCTGGATTTATCCGGGGGTACAGCGCCACCATGTAGGGGGAATCTGTGTGTGAAGACACGAGACAAGGATCTTGCGTAGTATCTGCGTCAGAGAGAGAGAGAGCACAGCTGTATGATAGCTACCCAGTGCAGTGGAAGATAACAACAGAGACAGGTCGGGATCATGATTACTAGTTGCCGCTAATGGACGGGTGGGTTGTGGCAGCCCATGCCCACGATTCTAGCATACAGTACAGCCTTTGAGGGAACTGTTTCTAGGCAACCGTTTCATCCCAGCTACTTAGTGAATTATTCACGGGGTAGAAACCATCTTGAAACCCTATTAGAGGGCGTCTGACGCCACTCCGGAGTGTGAAGGGGTGTATAATTAGGAAGTTAATATATCCATCCCAGTATTAGAAAACTCGATTGCTGGTGTTGCGAGAGGCGTACTATCAACCGACCAGGTTCTCCTTGGTTGATATCGTCCCACTTGCTTGGTCAACCGAATGGACGGAGGCTGGGGCTGTCTCGGCGGCGGAGTGCTTCCGACGTGCCGCTTTGCAGCCATAAATTTTTTGATTTGGGTTGGGGAAGGGGGTACGCTGGGAAGGGTTTAATGAGCTTCGCCTCAATGAATTGCTGTTTTTTCTAAAAAATATTATTTAGCAGACTCGGAGCAAACCAGTAACTCACTTGAGTAATTATGTTTGCAGTAGGTTACAAATGGTTTCCATTGCTGCCACATAGTGACCTACAAACTTGTTTTTTATTTATTTTTCCCTTAACCCTTGAATTAAAAACAAAATATTTGATATTTTGAATTGTGCTTGTTAGAATTTGGCATAGGACGCCTGGGAAAACGATAACTAGCTAGATTCGATTCATTATTAAAATTCAGTTCCTTGCGAAAAACTCTTAGCTTTGCTGTGGGTAAAATACTGACTCAACATCAATATTTTTTGTAAGTTCCTTTCCTGTAATCTTTGTCTCCTGAAAACCTTTCTCTCAGTGTATTAAAAATGTTTTTTTTACTCCATAAGTTAATAACATTTAAATAATAGTCTTTAATTAAAATTTTTTATCAAATTATTTAAGCAAAAACAAATTGTTAAAAATAAGAATTACAATTACATTAAAAGATGATCTGCTGTAACAATCTCATAGTTTTTTAAGTTGTGTTTGTATTTAGTGTGTGTGTAACATTAAAGGTCTTTTTCCTACGCCTTTCAAACCCCCAACTTTACAAAGCTTTTTTTTTTTTTTTTTTTTTTTTTTTTTTTTTCCATTCAGGTATACATTTTTCATTGGTTTTTTTTTTTTTTTTTATTTTTTGTTTTTTNCTATGTTGTCAATATGATCACCACCACCACCACCCCTATGTTGTCAATATGATCACCACCACCACCACCCCTATGTTGTCAATATGATCACCACCACCACCACCCCTATGTTGTCAATATGATCACCACCACCACCACCCCTATGTTGTCAATATGATCACCACCACCACCACCCCTATGTTGTCAATATGATCACCACCACCACCACCCCTATGTTGTCAATATGATCACCACCACCACCACCCCTATGTTGTCAATATGATCACCACCACCACCACCCCTATGTTGTCAATATGATCACCACCACCACCACCCCTATGTTGTCAATATGATCACCACCACCACCACCCCTATGTTGTCAATATGATCACCACCACCACCACCCCTATGTTGTCAATATGATCACCACCACCACCACCCCTATGTTGTCTTTAACTTAAATCAGGATAAAAGTTTGAGATCAGTTCTTTTAAGCTCTAACACAGTGTTTGTGATAGTTAATAAGACTAATAATTTTTGTTAAAAAAATGTGTATATCACATCTAAAAAATTTATTAACACTTATTGAATATCAAGATTCATAATTGTAGGGTAGGCTACACTAAAATTCTATTAGTAATCAACCAATTCTGAATGACAAAACTTGAGAATCTTACCGGTACATAGAACATCACACAAATCAGGCTTTATAGTTAAATATAATTTATTTTTTATTTCTGTATTGGTGAATAATTGTACAAATAAATTGATATCACTACAGTAATTACTACAATAAAAAATTCAAATCCTGGTTGCAAGTGGAAGATAAAAATGGAAAGGAAAGTGGCCACCGGTATAGCTGAGGTAATAACAAAGAGGCGCACTATATTACTACTGTGTTTCATTATAAGTGACATCACCAAACCATTTACAGCCTGTAAGCAAAAGACAATTATATTTATATGATAATTTTCATTAGTTAAAAATTCTGATACATGATATAACGACTTAAATAGAATCTTTCGCTAAATTGTGGATTATATGAAAGCCAACAGTAAATCAAAGTGATTATACTTTTTCTTGCACTTGGGGCAACCTTTTCAATTTTAAAGTTAACAGTGTTTGAAAAAAAAAAATTAGACCCTAAAGGAATCTGGGCTAACTTGATATTAACTGATTAGGAAAAATAAATTACTGCTCAAAGTAAAGACACCAAAAGATATATATATTTACCCATTTTGTTGTAAAATAACTAGAGTGATTTTATATTATTTAAGGATTGATATGAATTTCTCATCACAAGATTTTAAGTAAAATGGGTATTAACAGCTTCAACTGGGTTTAACCTTGTAACTAAGATTGAAAACATTGATTGTAGGGTTGTACAATCCATTATACCTGACAGACTATAACAATCCATGTATACTTTGTATATCCTTGAAATAAACTGAGAGTTTCACCTGAGAAGAAAAACATGAATATTCAAAATACAATACATAAAAATAACCATCAAATATATGCCAACTAAAGTAATTAAAGGTAAAATTATTGCACACCACATATTAAAGTTAAAAAAAATGTAAATATCTCAGTCCTTTAAAAGTAAAATTGGTGAATAAAAGGTTGACATATGATTTTTACAGGGATACAATTTTCTTTGACAATGGTGACTGATTGTATATATTTTAAAATCAGATGTAATGTTAGCATGAATTTTTATATCAAGGAGGAATATTAATTCTGATTTCATTTAAGAAATATATAATGAATTTTAAAATAGAGAAGAAAAAATCTCACCAGCTTGAAATATCCACATTAAAAAATTTAAAATTATGCCAAAACTATACAAAAAACAACTCTGCAGAGGTAATGATATCTGAAAAAATAGATAAATTGATTCTTATAAGGCAAAAATCTGACAAAGACAGTATAATCTAACACCGACATAAAATTGTATGATAAAAAAAAACAAGTGTTTAATAATATTTCATTTTAAGACTCTACTCTTCAGGTGACATTCTGTTAATTGATGAAAAATTTGTAATCTTCGCAACTTCAGAAAATTACATTTTAATAATTGCAAATTTCAATTCTCAGCAAGCACTTGGGTAAATGTATATGAAAACTATAGACAGTGTATATACCTTGATATCCCGCTTGAGAATGTACTCAGTATACACACCAGCAAAACCTGATATGATACAATAAAGAACTGCCATGAACAATCCAGTAGAGGTGACATGGATTTCTCTCAATGACAAGGTCTTTTCTGTGTAGCCACTGTAGCTAATAACAGAAATAAATAATGATGTTATCATAATACTCTGACTCTAGTCAACAACGATTTTTCTATTGGAAGTAAAGCATATATGTTGTGTGTATTTTAAAGCTCTGATTCCATTATAAAGTCCTAATCTGCCCGGCACATCTAGATTTTAAGCTATGCATGCATCCAAGAAATATTAATAAAATGGCCGATGTTGAGTAGGGCGACACAAGCCTGAGAAGGTCTCATGGTGAAGTTAGGTTGCTGATAGATTCCTGATCAGTGGAGACTGTTTATAGACTCCAGCAAGTTGAGCTTGAAAAGCTGTGTTGTTGCATAATGGTAATGAAAAAATCCTATGTTCCTATAGTTATAGCTCACGCTCTAGGCCCCAAAGAGACATATGATCCAAAGAAACTTACTGTGAAAAAGATCAACTGCTAAGAACACAACTTAAACATCTATGCACATAAGAAAGTGGTAGGATTCTTCTAGGATTTCATCTGGTTTAAAAAAAATAATTGTGTGCTTTTTTTTTCTTGTGTAACAGTCCTGTCGGACGGCACAATAGTCACGTCGAATGTCCCTAAAATGCATTTCTTTCATTCTCATCTGGAGTTTTACAAACAAACTTGATTAATAAAAACAATGAGCTTTGAGAGATGTTGAGATTAAGATGTTTTAGCCTTGGAAACAAAGGAATCAAGCCACTGAAATTCCAATATGTGGGGCTTTTACTGCTGGTTTCTTCAGAGGGCAACATTAACAGTGTGTGCAACCGGGCAAACAAGACCCTGGGGTTCCTAAGGCGCAATCTGAAGATCGGCAACTCAAGCGTGAAAGAAAAAGCCTATAAAGCCTTTGTCCGACCTATTTTAGAGTATGCTTCTACAGTCTGGGACCCATTTACCCAGAAAAGCATAGACAGGTTGGAGGCGGTCCAGCGACGGGCAGCACGCTTTGTCATGAACCGCTACAGAAGCACCTCGAGTGTTGGCAGTATGCTGGAAACACTGGGCTGGTCGACATTGGAAGAACGACGACGACTATCCAGGCTCACCATGTTGTACAAGATAACAAATGGACTGGTGCACTGCTCCGGAATCAAACAGAAACTCGTTAATCTTCCCCCCAGACTGCGACGAAGTCACGACAAACAGTTCCGGCTGGTAAAAACAAGAACGAAGTACAGAAGCTCCTCATTCCTGCCGAAGACAATAGGGGACTGGAACAAGCTTCCAAAAGCAACAGTTGAGGCGGCTACACTCGATACATTTGTGTCTATTGCCTCCTGTATTCCAACCCCCAGTTCATAACACCACTGCTGAGTCGCCCTTGCAACCAGTGAAGTATCCCATTGAAACCCATGGACAGTAACATCGCAAACCTCTCTGAAACATAGGAGCCAGAATGATCAATTCATTGATCGTGGGCCCTTAAAATAAAGAAGAAGAAGTATTTCTTTTCTGGAGGGTTCTAACTTACTCCCTATAAATATAAGCCAGCAGCTTTCTTAGATGGGAGAGAGCTTTTTGCTTTTGCTTTTTTTCCTAGACAATTACAAGATGTAATATTCTTACACCATTGTACTCTTTATTTCTGTGCAAATTAATATTTGCATCTTTCTAGTACATTGTATTCTACTTTTTCTATTACTGTGAAACTTGATATATTTTTTATTTCTGTCTATTTGTTTTTGTATTTATATTTAATAGTATAATTAAATTGAATATTTTATTATCAGTGCCTGCGCTAGACAGTTTTAGGTTGGGTGAAAATAGGCAATTGTCAACCTCTGGAAAATTATGGGAAGAGTTCAGAAAATTTTTTTTTTTTTATTTCAACAAATTTTGACGCCTTTGGCGGTTTGAGCGCCTGTGTGATGATCACTCATCATATCCACCTTGAGCCAGCCCTGGTTACTATCACTAGCTTTGGTATTGTTTTTCTTTGTATATTGGTTTTCAGTCTTATGTTACGTACTGTTAAAAAAACAAGCCAAATCTTAAAACTGATTAAATTTTCAAAACCATATAATGGTACGTAAGACATACATATGTTTATATTATATTTAATAAAATTGCCTTTAGATTTTTTTCTTAAATTATATAGTATATACTTTACTCAATTTCGGCATGTTTTTATTAAGACTTTATATGGAATTCTTTTTTTATATTTAAGAAATCAAACATAAAATGTCTTATTGAAAATATTTTAGTTTTTTATTATAATTCAAGCTATAAAAGAATAAATAACACCTATTGAACGTTATTACTATACTGAGTATAGTGAAACAGTGATAAACAAATATTAGTTCTGTAATTTGTTAGCATGAGACACAATTTAATTTTCACATGAAGCTGTATAACTTAAAATCCTGATGTGCTACACAAAATTGACTTCAGATATGGAATCAACAGACTCTGTTTTGTATATACCACACAAAAGATGCCCAGTAGTAGATAACATTTTTTGTTGCTGTCCAGTGTTATAGAAGGGTGAGTTATCAATCTATGATAAATTAATTCATACTGTTGTACGAATACATGAATATTTAAATAACCTAAAAGCTTCACTTGACTGATTAATACGTGTGAAATACATTGTTAAAATTTGCTACCTATTCAAAGCTCCTGCAAATGTTAAAAGTGCCAATGAGATCCACTGTAAATGTCTTAGATTTCTGTGAATAATATAAAATATGATGGTCAGCCATCTAATATAGAAAAAAAACATAAAGGGAATCTAAATAAAAATAAGATTTAAAGTACATTCTGTTAATCTCATTATCCCAAGGCTGATTCGCTGCTGCTTTAGCGGCAATGAGGCAGGTGAAATTTCTAAGTGACCAAAAATTAAATTTTAGAAATTAACATAATATTTTGTATGCTTATTATCATTCTTTCCCATATGTCTACAAAAAAATCTGATAAAAAATAAATTCAATTTCTGAAATTTGTATTAAAAAAACTCTCATCATACTAAATTCTATGTTATAAAAAAAAATTCTGCATAAGTAATCTTCTACTGCCTTCATTACCTTCTCATTATTATTCTGTATAACAAGGCTGTAGATGCTATCTTGAGATTGCATAAAACCTATAAGTGAAATAGGTTGTATTTCAACTAGCAATTTTATTGTGAAATAATACCTTTTGCATAATTTGTTTTGCAAAAAATTAATTCTAAAGGATCATAATACTGACTGAAATAATTTGCACGAAGAAGCATAACTTCATTATAATATTATTATGGCAAGTCACATTCATGTGATATTGAGTGAACAAGAAAGAATTTTACTTAGGATACAAAATAGGTTTTGTCTTAACCCTTTTTCTAAAGTAGGTCTTTCAATAATACAGATGTTTTTGCTATATCATGAGTCAAATGAATTTCCATTTTTTAAAGTCATAATTTAAGATGTTCTTTAATTTTTTTTACTTTTGAAGAAAATCAAGGGAATTCTGATTAATGAACATGAGCATGGAATATACAAATCAAGTTCAACAAAGTTCAAGAACTAATTTTTACTTAATGATAAGAAAAAAATTAAATAATAATAATTTTTTTTACAATTTACATTTTTAAATTTGTGAATTAAACACATGTGCCCAGATGATTGAATTATATCCTTCAATTTAATGTAATTTGCTTTGTACAGATAAGCACTAAAAAATCTAAATAAATTGCAAATTTTTTTTTACCAATAATGTTAACAGATTAGATTTTGTGATGAGAAAAATTTATGCAGGAAAGCGCAATGGTACCCTCAATAAAATAATTGCATCCTTCTTTGACAATTTTTAAAGAGTGCCATACACAATTCAACAAAGGGTAACAAAAGATATTAATTTTAGTTTTATCAATATTTGGCCATAATTATTTTATTCGTCTTTTTAAATATGAACAAATATTAAGACAAAAAATTTAAACTAACTTGGAATGTGGCTGGATCCATCTGATCTTGCATATATACAGCCAAGTTGTTGTTGAGACAGTAACAAAAAGCTGGCACTGAGAAAGGTATGACATTTTTCATTCTGATTTCTGGCATGCCATGATTAACTATTTCTGGCCAACTCATCATCAGAGCCATTAGAAACTAAAAGAAAAATGAGAAAATAGCACGCACAAGAAGCAGAAAGAAAATGAACACAATGTTACTGAGTAAAAATAAAACTAAACAGTTTTTGTTACTTAAAATGCTAATTACTAATACAATGCTAAACTAAAGCACAGTGTTGAAATTCTTAGTATTGCCAATGGTTTTTGGTAACTTACTTTTATAGTTTCAATACTAAGAACCATCGAGAATGAATCATATTTCACATGTCCATCAACACGGCTTAAGTTAATGAATATACCATAAGTGCTGTAAATAAAAACTCTGAAAAAAAAAACACCACACAAATCAGAAAGTAGGAATAGACTATTTTCTCCATGTTTAATTTTCTCTACCCATAGTTAGAAAGTATCTGGCTTGAAGTTAAAATTAATTTTTGTTTATAAGATATAGACATGGACCTATAAAAAATAATGAGCGTACTGTGTTATTAAAATGATAGGCCACAGCACAGGATTTTCCACAATAGAATGCATGCTGAGTTGACGATGTGCAGCAGGAGTAGGCAATAAGGGCTTCTGAAAACATTGACAAAAAAAAATGAATTTTAGTTAAATTACTTTATAGGCCTAACTATTAGTACATATCTATAACATAGATCCTGTTACAAAAATTTAGAAATGGTAATAGCATTTTGAGGCAATATTTACCTCCATCAAATTATAGTTATAGTTACTTACCATTATTAAAGACTGATGAACTTCTTTCTGTAATTCTGGGAAAGGACATTAAAGGTTCATGAATCTTTAAGAATATTTTTAATGCTGCTTCCTGGTACTGTGCACAGCCAAGTTCTACAAAATACAAAATATTGTGCAGTGCACTGAACAGCGAAAATTTAACCAATTTATAATAAGATGAAAAATAAATAGACAACTGTCATTTAGAAGTTCAGCTGTAGATAGGCCAAAGTTTAATTATTTTTTTTGGGGGGGTTAAATGCTGACTGATATCTTGTCTATGTTGAAAATAGGGATGTTTAGCCCAATTATTCCCCATTTGTAGTCAAGACAGACAAAAAAATTAAATTAAGACTTACCTTACACATGTTCCTTTAATTATGAGTAAAAAACTTGAGGCCAAGCCAGTTCAGGAAGACCATAACAACAAGAACAATTAAGGTTGATGGAAGAAGTAATAAATAATATGTAACATTGTCTGTTGTAATATCCTGGAAAATATAAAATATTAATAGGCCTCTTAATTCCACTTTAATTAATACACAACTGGGCACTTGGTTACTGAAATGCTACAGCTATGAGTGACACTATCACTATGTCTATTCACTATATTGCAAATTATAAAGTTAGGCAATACTATAGGCATACTAGACTGTGCATATAGTAGAGGCCTACTATGAAATGAAAGAGATCCTTATAAAATTTATAAGTTAGGCTGGATTTATGTAGGGCTGAAGCACCCTAAGCATAATTATAAAATTATTAGTAGAGTGTGAAGTGCCCTCTCAATTGGTAGAACACAATGCTTCAGCAAACAAAAATTGTATTCCAAAAATTATACAGTTGTGTAGACTAGTATAGGCTACAGGGCATAGTATACGTTTAAAAACAAACAAACATCAATTGGCTTTAGCTATGAATGTTTTTAAATGCAAGATTGTTTGTATTTTTTTTAATATCTATGCAGTATGGACTGCACCACATCATTTAGTGACTACTCTTTCAATTTTACACAGTGCTCTTACTTTAATATTTAACATTCATATTGCAAGAGCCAGTGCAATCTATGGCGAAATGTCTAAAATGAATAGAGCAGGAGTGGTATTAACACTCAAACATAAATATAAGTATACAAGGTGGCTGTTCTCCCTATGCATTTCTATGCCTGTGAAATGTGGACGATCTATCAAGAAAGTTGAACCACAATCTAATGACAAGCCTCAGAAAAATCCTCAACATCAAATGGTAGGACAGAGACCAAGACACTGAAGTACTCGCACAGGTAGGTCTCCCCAGCATCTTTATCTTTTAATGCAGTGCCAGCCAGCTTTGATAGACAGGACATGTTGTGAGAATGTAAGACAACAGAGGAGTTTCCTGAGGCAGGTTGAGTGAAAATGGTTCAGTTTCTTGGAGTGATGCTGGTAGACTGTCCACGTTCACGTATAGACCTTGATCTTCGTTTCTCATCCGATACCTCTCCTATCCCAAACAGTGCTGCGGAGCCTGCCAAATATGGCACTAGCTTTTGCGAATCTGGCATTCATTTCATCATCATGACGACAGATCTGGAGAGGGTGCTGCCCAAGTAAGTAAATTTATCCACCGCTGTCTGCCGATGATGATATTGGGTTCAAAGTAGGGCTTACTGGGAGCTGGCTGATACATCACCTCAGTCTTTTTTGTGTTGATTGTGAGGCCGAAGTTATTGTAGGCCTCAGAGAAGACATCAACGCTGTGTAGCATGGCGGCTTCTGAGGCAGAGTTAACGGCACAATCGTCCACAAACAGAAGCTTGTTGATGGTGTTATGTTTGACCTTGGTTTTAGCTTGAAGCCTCCTAAGGTTGGCGACTGATCCATCGGTCCGAAACTGGATTGGCAAGCCCATGGTGGAGTCCTTGAATGCATCAGACAGCAGTGCAGAATACATAATACTGAACAGTGTGGGAGCCAGGACAATTGAGTTTATCTTTGATTTCCGCAACTGTCATGGCTAGACTGAAGAAAAGAGTCTGGTCCAATGCTAAACTCACAGCAAGAACTAAGCTGCAGGTATACGAGGTCTGAGTACACTCCTCTATGGATGTGAGTCTTGGACCACATACACCAGGCATGAAAGAAGGCTCAATGGGTTCCACCTCAGATGCCTATGCTGCATCCTTGACATCAAATTGCAAGAAAAAGTCCCCAACATGGATGTTCTGTCTCAAAGATACATGTGAGCATCCCAGCCATATTAATCCAAAGATGCCTGCGCTGGCTTGGGCATGGCAAGTGAATGCAACCTCATCGCATACATAGACATATGCAGAAGAGACATGAAGGCGGCAAACATTGACATCTAAAACTGGGAGGACCTGGCGGAGGATCGATCCACATGGCAGGACATCATGAAAGATCACTACATGCCGAGGAGCAAAACAGGGCAGAAACAGCTGTAAAAAGAGCGAACAGGAAGGCCAGAAAACACTGTTCCACCGCATTCATATGTGGGACATGCATAAGAGACTGCCACTCAAGGATTGGTCTCACTATCCACACTAAGAGCTGCAATCAAAACGGAAAAATGGCATTCATACATATAAAGGGCTCAATTGGTTAATGTGGCACTGTGCATGGGCAATCCAATAAAAACTTCCTGTTTCCGCCATTTAGACAAAAAAGACACTGTCACCAGCAATGTTTGTAAAATAATTTTTACTTTGTCCTTAATTTTTACGCTTTCCAACTGCCACCAGTGTCAGTGTGTATCTAGTCAAGGTTCGACATAAAATTAATTTACAGGCTGAAATTACATCAGCAAGGGGGTGACTGCAAGTCATTGACTATTCTTGCTGTGTATCAGTATGAAGTGGGATATAATTAAGTTGCTATACTATGTACTATTACTATGTGTGAACTAAATTAATTTACAGGCTGAATTTACATCAGGAAATGGAGCAACCGCAGTCCGCAGGTCATTGATTATAATTGATACATCTTGTCTTGCATCAAGAAGGATACAAAATTTTAAAATGCAATAAAGTTGCGACATGACATCTACATTGGCCATGAAATGTATGCATTATGATGATTGTGTTTTGAAGAAAAAATTGCATAGTGCATAGTCATCATGATGATAGATAATGCAGTATGGCATGGGACTAACTTACTAACCTAAGCCCTAAGTAAGCCTAATAAAGGCCAAAGACAACAAAACAAAGCCAACAGCCAAAGTCGCAAAAGTGCCAAGGCCCAAGGCCAGACTCAAACAAAGTAAAGTGTAAAAGTAAAGTGTAAAGTAAAGTTAGTAAAGATAAAGAGAGTAAAGAGTCAAAGAGTAAAGAGTAAAGTAAAGGACAGTAAAGTGTAAAGGTTCACTAAAAAAAAATAAAATTTGTGCTTGAAACATCGGATATTTGTTCATACCATTTTGTTTCAACTAAAAGTTTCTAGATTTCCTGGTATAACAATACTTTTTCCATATCATAAGATAGTACAAATCAATAATTGTAAGGTCGATAAGTAACAGCGTATGTACGTTTAATCCGTTTATTTTATTTTATATTCCTACGTTTTTGATGTAGTATCGGATTTCGCTAAAATACATTCTGGTTGATGTTTTGTACTTTTTGGATCCGACTCCATTAAAGGACTTTCAAGATAAAGCCGAGATTAAAATAAAATCGAATATTTTCTTGTCCATTTATCTATTCAATAAATAAATAATTTAAAAAATGATAGGTAAATAAAAGAGATAATTTTAAATGTTGAAATAATTAATATCATTTTCGTAATTCAAGACGGGCAGCCAAAATGATCAATAAATTAATCATGGGCCTTATTAGAATATTCATCTCAGGGAACAAAAATAATTGACGGAATGGAATTAAAAAATGTTTGCTAAATGATGGATTTCGGAAAATAATTACCAAAACAATATTTTCATCCTGGAACAGCTGAGATATTTTATAATTAACTATTTTTATTTATTTATTTTTTTCAACCAGCCTACTTATAAATTAAAAGAATGTTTAAAAACAAAACTGCCTGGTTTTCAAAAACCTGTTTGGTTGATTCAGCAAGCATCTGGGGTAAAACAATAAATAAAATAATATTAATATTAATTGTCAATAAATATCATTCATTATTATATTATAATTCATGATTCATTCAAGTTTGAAATTAATGAGGTCCAAATCATTCCAAATTCAAATGGCAATGGTCATGGAAAAAAAAAAATGGTTTATTTTATGAAAAAGTTTGTTCATTTTAAAATTTCAAAAAGATTACTCACTCACCTGCACGTGTCACTGACAGTACTTAACTGTCTAAACTCTGAACTCTGAACTAATTACTTATATTTATAATACTAATATTCATTACTACTATTATTACACAACTTTTGAAAAGTTGAGGGCCCCTAGGCCTATCCCTAAACTAATTTACTAATAAAATCATGCCCTATCGTAGACTTAGAGTTAACTGTCTTTGACTTAAGTCTTTCTTCCTCTTTACTCTGTTTTTATTAAAATTAAGAGCCTATCAAATTCAATGGCAATCCGATGCCTAGCACTCAGAATCAGTGTGACTGAGGCTATGCACTATGAACTTTGTAAAACTGATATGCTACCCATGATATAAGACCTTTATACACCATACAAACAATAAAAACAATAAAAATGTAAATAAATTTAAACACTTAGCTGCAATGTAGTATCCAAGAGATAAACTAGAGAAATGCGATAGAACATAAGTAGGTAAGAGAGTTAACACAGTACACAGGCAAATGGAAAGAAAGAAAAATAAGTCCATTGTAATTGGTTGTAGCGAAAAAAAGAAGTGGGAGGAGGGAAATGGTTTTACAAGTGAAGGAGAACACGACATTCAAGTCATGTGTTGTCAAAGACCCATAAGTCTGAATCATTTTGCTCTCCAAGTTCACTCTGTTTGGTGTGTTGGTACAAAACACAAAGGTGGTTATAGAAAAATCCCTTTAGCCCTTGTTGTGGCTTCTGTTGAAGTGTTTTGAGATGGGACAATGCTTATTTTGTGCAATATTATAAAGGTGTACAGGACATCTGTTCAAGAGGCACCGCCCAGTCTCACATAGGTATATATAGTTTGTCCTTCACATGCCAAGATGACCAAGGCTTCAACTTGAGTAGCAGCCTTGACTTGAGCTGTATAAAGTGAGAGAGAGAGTTGTTCAGTTCCCTGCCTATTTGTTCCTATGGCAAGACTAGTCACAACAACTGGAAGTAGACCAGTGTGCAGTAGATTCTCTAGATTTCCATCTGGCAGAGGGTACAAACAGTGGCTTTGACAACATTGCGGCTATTACAAAGGACACCATCCCTTATCTCAAAACTAATTTGTTGAGTCTGGATGAAAAAAAGGCAAGTGTTGCAATGGCTTCGCCCACATTGCTTGGTCCCATAGTGTGAAGGGGCAGCGCAGATACGACTATGTACAAGGAGATCTTGCAGCTTTGATCTTTTCTGAAAACAACAAGAGGTGGGGCTAAGAAAATGTTGTTCGGGATTGGCGAGGAGAGTAGCAGTTTATAGGAAAACATGTTTGGCATCAGCACTAATAATATTTTTAATGCATTTAAGCGCTGATAATAGTACTGTCTCCAGGTATGACCTACACCAGAAATATTCAATGATCTCAAGTGCCTTGTCCCAAAAGTCATTGTGACTGGCAATGTGAAAAAAAAAAAAACTAGTTGAGAACAGGGAATAGAGTCCTTCCAGGATTTAGATTTGGAAAAAGAGTAGATTAAATAGCTTTGGTTGTCAGTAGGTCTAAATTAGGGTGATTGGTATACATACTAGTTTTAGTAGTTAGTATGATTCATTATCAATTAATCATCAATCAGTATAAAAACTATAAAATATAAATAAGCATTTTTTTTCTTATCCATGATGACCAGTAACCAGATAAACCATTTCTTTAAAAAATCTCAGTTCCTATTAATAAGCCTTACTAGCCATAAACATATATCATATCATATATATATATATATACATATATATATATAAAAGTGAAAGTTTGTTTGTGGCGGGATTTGTTTGTTCCACTAAGGGTTTTACAAGGATTGGTGGATCTTGACCAAACTTGGCACATATATCCATCATTATCCAAAAGGAAATCTTAAGGGGTTATGAACTTTTTATAACATTCCGTTTGGGGCCGGGGGCCTCAAATTGTTTTTTTCCTTATATGAGCTTTTTAAAAATAATTAGAATACTCCTACATGAGTAGATGGATCTTGACCAAAATCAGTACACATATACTTTATTATCCACATTGAAATACCGAAGGGTACTGAACTCATAATATCGATTTCTCTGTGGCCGGGAACCCCAGTTAATTTTTCCTTATATAAGCTATATCATATCAATAGGCTTAGACAACACTATAGGTTATATGTTAATTGATGGATATAGGCCTAGCTTTGTAGCAATACCCTCCATTGTCCGTTTTGAAATATCGGATTTAAAAATAATAATAACCATTCTAGAATTTCCCAGAAAGTTCGATAATTTTAAAAAGCTAAATCTATGGCATTTTAAAGTAGATTTTAATGGGACAAATTTTAAATTTTAACTTTATTATTTATTGGAATGATTTTTATAGGGCCCTTTATCTGAGGCATAACTAAATTGATACAGTTATGAAATGGGTCCCGGGGCCCCTCAGTAAACTTAAAAGAAAAAGGGCTATAATTATGGAATTTGTTGAAGATTTTTATCGTATTTGAAAAATAATTAGATAAGTTGTTTTTAATCATGTTTTGAGCAGGCTATTAAATTTAATCTAGAATGTTCCAGAAAGTTCTAAATTGTTCCAAGGGGATATATAGTCGGATCGAAAGGATAATGAAATTTTAGTTAGTTCAATTCATTTCTATACTGCCCTGGAGTTTACTGTTCTCTCAGTACCACTGAAGAATTTTTTGATACGGGATCTCAAATGGGTCGGGATCACATCATAATCTTTATCCCAACGAGATCAGGATCCCATCAGAAAACGGGATCCCATCAGGATC
Source organism: Lymnaea stagnalis (assembly GCA_964033795.1). Classification (NCBI taxonomy): domain Eukaryota; kingdom Metazoa; phylum Mollusca; class Gastropoda; family Lymnaeidae; genus Lymnaea; species Lymnaea stagnalis. Next base: position 1,143,400 of record CAXITT010000011.1, read on the forward strand.
CTTACCTTAAATGGATCTACCGGGATCAGGATCACACCGGGAAACGGGACTGCGCCAAGATCAGTATCAGACTGGGATTGGGGTCCCAATTGAATTGGGGGTCACACCAGGATGGGGTCCTAATGCAATCCCGAGCCGCGCCGGGTATATAGGCTAGTCTATTATATAGCTGGTAAACTGCACCCTGCAGTTATATAAATAGATACATTTGGGAAGTAAGTCAACCACTTGTGATTTTTTTTTTTTACTCATTCCTTTTTTTTTTGTCTTTTTTTTTGTTGTTATAGCTCAAAATGGGGGTACAATTGTCAATATGGATTTAGCTCAGTTCATTTTCAGTGATGATTGGACTCATGAAGATACCAAGGAGTAAGTCTAAATGTAAATGTTTGGATTAAACTTTAAAATAATAACAGCATATATAGAAATCCAGGGCTATTTAAAAACTTGTTATAATAAGCCTATTAGTCATTAATTTAATCAAATAATGGAATATTGTACTGTAAAATTGGAATGCCTGCATTATTTCATTGCCTGCATGTTAATATATACAAACATTTTCCTCCATTCAGTATTTCTAACAGTGAAGCATACTTAAAAGAGCACTTAGCTGTATTTCGCTCACAATATGTTTTGGATGCAGTAAATAACGGAAGTGAAAAATGCACTCTTGGAACATATTTCCTTTATCCACCAGATATCCTTGAAAGTGAGAATTTTTAAATTATTATATATATAAACCAAAATCATATCCTTTAACACTTAGTGAATTTTTTAATGAATTTTTGTTGTACTTTTTAAATACAGATGAATGTTGATATTAATATGTACAATTTTAAATTTGGTATTTATATTAAGTTAATAAATATCTGACAACAGACATTCACCATTTCATTATTCACAGCACTCCAGATTGTTAAACAAATTTTTATCATATTTTTTTTACTGATCTGTTAGTTGTAATTGAAGACAAAATTTTAAGTAAAACATAGTTTAAAAGTAGTATATGGATGTAAGTATGTAACTTAATGAAACATAAATAATACTCAAGGGGAGAAAAACTATTATACAAATATTAATCTTAGACTAACCCAAAATATTATATATTTTAACTTTCTTTAGGTTTTAAGATGAAAGTTTTAGAAAACTGTCTTAAATTATAATAGATTTCTTAGTAATAAATAATTTTGGCACAGTATGAAGAAAATATATTAAGCGTTCTTTGTTCTAAATCATCTTTTTAAATAACTAGCCAAATAAATTAAACTATTTTTTTACAGAAATAAAAAAAAGAGAGCCATCTACTAATGTTGATGCTCCTTCCAAATACGCATCAGATAATGAAGTATCGGTACAGGGACAGATGAATAAAAGAACACATAATGGAAAGAAAACATCTTGTTCACCAAATCTTGAGCCAAAACAAAAGATTTCAAAAATAGCTCCACAATTATCTCATTCATCCAAATCTACCAATTCAGAGGAAGCAAAAAGAGGCACCAATACAAAAGCTGGTACATTATCTTCTACACCAAGAAATCAAGTAAGAAGAAAATTATAGTAAAATTGCTCTTGAAAAAGTCGCTGTTATAATATTTTAAATTATGAATCCTATTTTCCTACTAAAATCTATAATGGGACAGTGCAGCAAAAAATGCAGCCTTGACTGCCATTCCAGGAATGGCCTTGTAAGCCATGCAAAGAGCTGCATAATAAAACAGAAGCTAAAGCACCATCTCAATAAGAAAGAAGAAGCCAACAATTCCAAATATTTATCAATAGCTGATGCATATTTTGTGGGGCATTTTTTTTTTTAAATTAAAGAGACATGATCATAAATAGGAAAAATTAATTATTCAGTAGCTCACCAAGTATCTTGGGAAGACAACTTTCAGTCTGGATAATAAAAGCTTTATATATGTAATGACAATGCTAAGTTATTATTATGAATTCATTAGTGTTGATTAACGAAAAATTTGAATTCAAAATCTTCTGATATTGATAGACAGTACCATTTATTATTAATAGGAGTCTGTAATCCATCATTGTGATCCAATTTAAAAACTATCAAATACCATACTTCAATTACAGTGGCATTAAATGTTCTTTTAAAATAATACAAGTTTTATGAAGTTACTGTTACTAACAGTATTAGACAAGCTCAAAATCGTTAAATACATTTCCCACAGATTAGAAATCTACTGTTATCACATGATGCCATCAAGGATATTGGTGAGAAATTTATTTTATGAATAATCTATAGAGATTTCATTACATGCCTGTATTTTTTTTTACTAAATGAAGAGAAATCTGTAATTTTATATATTCAATTGTTCATGAGAAATAATACCAAATTGATCATTCTATATGTTTTTTTAGGGATAAGGGTAGCACTGAAGCATTCATTTTTTTTTTAAATAGACAAAAGTACATTTTCATTATTATTAGTATTATTATTATTATATTAGTAGTATTATGGCTAACACATAAGGAACTCTAACACGTTTATTCAGCTGCATGTCTACCGTTTTAATGACTTGTTACAAGCAAGATCACATGGCCTCTCAACTCACAAATCAGTGGCCTCACATATTCTTAACAAAGGGACGCAACTGTAACAATACAACGACATCACATCCCCCTCTGTCTGGAAAGAGGTGGCACATCAAACATTGACAACAATACATAGTTTATTAATTAAGATATCATGAGTTGGTTATAATAAAAATCCACTAATTATAAATAAAATCTTTCATTCTTTTTTGTAAGTCTGTATTTCCCATCCTGATCGGTTCTTCGTTGGTTGTGGCATGGTTGCTGACTCGACTCAAGATCGAGTTCTGTTTTATCTGGTAACTCGGGATGCCTGATGTCATGATATTGGAAGTCAGAATTTATATTGGGTTTATTAGAGTGTTTGTATTGATAAGGTAGAGGGGCCTACAAGTGGTTTCTGGAACTCTAATGGATGCAGCAGCAGTCTGCTCATCTATTGGTACAACTCTTCTTAGATGACATTGATTGCGATGATAAACACCACTTTCTGATGCACCTTCATACGATTGTTCATGAATTAGTTTATTGACATCTCTTTTTTCCCATCTCCTATTGCCTTGTGGTGATGGTTTAAGCCTCACCGCCTCAACCTCCTCAAAGGGTGGTAAGTCCTTGGCGTGTGTATTGTAGTAGGTTGCGATCTTGTCTGCTTTTCTCTATGTATTGATCTGTGTTTCTCGGCTTCTGTCATATATGGCTTAAACAGGCTTTGGGCTATTGTTAGCAGTGTTCTAATTCTTCTATTGAAGAATGACTGCGCTGGAATAGTACCCATTTGATTAGGAATGCCATATCTTGCAAACTGGGCCTTTATTTTTCTGATCACCCTTTCTGTCCTTGTATGTTCAAATTCACCTTTATTGCTCACAGATGACTGTATGTGTGCAAGGTATATTTCCTTTCCCTTTTTGTACTTCACATTTATATCATAATCTTGAATTCTCAGCATCATTTCTTGTAGTCTACGAAGAACAACTGAAAGAGGTTTTGCCATTATTGCCCCCAAAGGCTTATGATCACTCTCAATCGTAGTGAGCGAACACATGGCTAGCATTTCCTTTTAAATCTATCCATATTTGGTTTCGGTATATGTCAGAGACAGACTAGCGTGGGCTATAGCCTTACCATTTTGCATTAGTACAGACCCAAGCACCTTTTGGCTAGAATCACATTGTATGGTCACCTTTTTCCTGGGATTATAGAATGCCAACACAGGAGCTTTTGTCACCATCGACTTCAACTCACAGCAGGCAGCGTCATGCTTTTAAGACCATGACCACTGGATATATGCACTTAGTAGTTGCAAATAGGTTCAAGGGTTTCAGATTGTCTGGGAAGAAATTTTTAGAAGAGATAATTCACAAAGCCACAGAAACGTCTTACTTCCTCAAAATTTCTTGGTTTCTTCATTTACTGGATAGCTCTTACTTTTTCTGGATCTATTTTCAAACTTCACATGTGATTCGATGACCAAGTATGAAATTTCCTTCATTTCAATTTCAGCTTTATCCTTGTGAAACTTTATTCAAACAGAAACAGAAGGACATCTCTAATAAACTTTAGACATGCAGCTGAATAGACGTGTAAGTGTTCCTTGTGTGTTAGCCATAATACTACTAAATATAACAACCGGTATTTAATATTATAAAACTATTAAAATGTACCTGTTTTTTTTTTAAAGAGTGCAAAATTTTCCCTTTTCACTGGGGTCGACTCTGTTTTGTATATTAATGGGTTTTTTAATTTAAATTAGAATCTATTCCTGATGTCAAAACCCTTCCAAAAGTAACAGATGAATTGGAGTTTATTGACCTCGACGATAATGATGTCAAAGTATGTATCCATTGAAGAGTCTTCAAATTAATTTAGCAGAATCTGTTTCATCAATACTGAAGAAAAATTCCTCATTTATTTTCATTAATTTTTTGATGGTCAATTTATTTTAAACTATTTAAACTAGTATCAAAACTAGGACTTAAAAAGCGAGTCAACCTATCTTTATCATGCTTTTTCCAATCACAAGCAAAGCATTGAATGCTGCTAAATTAACTGTCATATGGTACTGATGAATCTTGAAACATATTTTCCACAATATCCACATCCTTCTCAAATGCCAGTAAATTAATAAAAAAATTCTTTGTGCCAGAATAGCAGGCAGTTGTTTGATGTTTGTGGTCACCTTAGGGGGAGTAACAAAGGAACTGCGCTTCCTTCGGTGTTTCCCCTGCCCAAGCAACCAGATATTTTCTGTAATTTCTTTACAAGCAAAGTAGCTGACATTCGAGCTGAGCTTGATCGTCTTGATGCCCCTCCCCTTGAATTGCCTCCTTTCCCTTGTCTTACTTCCCATTTTAATATTTTTAAACCTGTTTCAGAACTTGAGGTAAAAAATATAATCCTAAAATCTAAACATACGTCATGTTATTTGGATCCCATCCCAACCCCCCTGTTGGTTGAGTCATTAGATATCTTGCTCCCAACAATAACCCGCATAATAAATGAAAGCTTATATTCTGGCACTGTTCCGCCTCTTTGCAAATCAGCTGTCATCAAACCATTGCTTAAGAAGCCCGGTCTGGATGAAAATAATTTAAAAAACTATAGACCTGTATCTAACTTATCATTTTTATCTAAAGTTATTGAAAAACTAGTCCTAAAACAACTTTTTGCTTACTTAAATGATCACTCTCTTCTCAGTTCTAATCAGTCGGCCTATAGACATTTCCATAGCACGGAGACAGCTCTCTTGAGAGTCAGTAATGACCTCTTGCGCGCAATGGACAGCGGTAATGTCTCCATTTTGATCCTCTTAGACCTCAGTGCGGCCTTTGACACTGTTGACCATGAAATCCTTTTCAAAACCCTTGAAAACTACTTTGGAATTTCTGGTTCGGTTTTGGCTTGGTTTAGGTCCTACCTCTCTGATAGAACGCAAATGGTCTCTGTCGATGGCTGTCTCTCCGGCAGTGCTGATTTGGTGTACGGAGTGCCACAGGGGTCCGTTTTGGGTCCGGTTCTATTCATAATGTATACCAGACCACTACTCCTCTTGCTCGGGAGGCATGCTGTTGAGAACCAGTCATTTGCAGATGATACACAGCTATACATGCATACCCATCCATCTCTTGTCGATTCCGCTGTCCAGACTTTGCGGGGGTGCATTGATGATGTCAAGTCTTGGATGACACTCAGCAAGTTGAAGCTTAATGATGACAAAACAGAAGCACTCCTCATTTACAATCACAAATCATCCTCTACCTCAACTCTTCCCACCTCATTTCAAGTAGGTAACTCCGACATACAGTTTACACCCTCTGCTAGGAATCTTGGTTATATTCTTTCTAACAACATGTCTCTCGATAAACATATCTCTCACATTTGTCGTTCGGCATACACCGCCATCCGTCAGATCAGCTCCATCCGCCACTACCTGACAGTTAGCGCAACAAAAACTCTAGTCTGTGCTCTTGTTCTCTCTCGTCTTGACTATTGCAACTCACTTCTGTCAGGTTCACCGAAACATTTTATAGAAAAACTGCAGAAAGTTCAAAACTCTGCTGCTAGGCTTGTTCTTAAGGCAAAAAAACGCGATCACGTCACTCCACTACTCCACTCACTACATTGGCTCCCTATACAGGCACGCATTGACTACAAGCTGTCTCTTCTCTGTCACAACTTTTTCTCGGATTCCTGCCCTTCCTATCTAACTGAACTTCTTTCTGTCTATTCACCCCTTCGACAACTTCGCTCCTCCGCAGACTCGCGTATTCTGTCCGTTCCCAAGACACGCACTAAATTATATGGTGAACGATCTTTCTCTTTCTGCGCCCCCAAACAATGGAATTCTTTGCCACTACACATCCGCAATATAACAACCACACAGGCCTTCAAAACTGCACTCAAAACACATCTATTTAAACTATACTACTCTGACTGATTCTCCTCCTATAAACCGATAAACGTACATGGGTTTCCTTGTGAAAATGTCTGGTGTGGGTGGATGAATATACCTATGGTGTTGTTTTGCTTATATGTTGTTTTTATTTCATTTATGTATTTTATTTTAATATTATGATTATGCCTCTTTGCTATATATGTACAGCGCGGTGAGCCCAGCCCTAGGCCGGGGTACCGCGCTATATAAGACCACTTGTTATTATTATTATTATTATTAATAGAAATAGAACAAAATAACCATTTAACACATCACAGAATATTAAAGAACAGTTGAGTTAAAAGACACTTAAAATGCTATTTGGTTATCATCATGACCACTCAGTCACAAATTACATAATTTACTAAGCATTCATTTGAAATGAAAACTAGAATTTTCTTTGGAAGCTTAAATAAATAAGAACTTATTTATAACTCGGTATCTAACCACTGATTAAAAATTTTCATCAATTTTTCTATTTTCAATTAATAGATGATTTTGAAAAGTTCCTGAGGGTCCAAGATGAATGAGAAACCTATGGGTTGCAAGTAACCTGTCATTCTTGGCATCCTGTTGCATTGGGATATACTCACAATAACATATTAGAGACCGTAAATGAAAAGAAGACATTTTTAGGCCTATTGATGAGGAGGATGAAATAGAATTAAGAAAATAATAATAAATGTGGTGTGTATTTATTTTTAATGTTAAACTTAAACGTGTGTGTTTGGTTTTGAGTTTGGAGGTGATAGATTTGTAGCAGTGTTTCTATTTTGGATTTGTATTGTTATTTCCACCATTTAAAATTTATATAACATTCCGAAATTTCATTTATAGTCTGTATCGATCTCCTTTATTTCAAACATGCTGAGTGAGCCAATAAAGTTGCCCCATAAAAGATTAAAATTTGGAGAAAAATATTCAACTTGAACAACAAAGAGTTGAACAAACAAATAAATCAATTTCGTTGCTTGATTTAAATAGTTTTAAAATAGTTTGCAAAGTGTTTTTTATTTATAAATTAAAAAGCTTTACAAGAAGATACTTTCATGTTATTTTTTAAGTGCAATTAACCATCCTAAATTAACTCTTTCATAGTGGCATAGGCTTATGAACATGGCTAGCAATTTTCAGCTCTCATAAATGGATTTTAGTACATTTGACTTTAAAATCCTAAATACATATAGAGTTCCAATAATAAAGTAATGAAGTATTTAATTATGACGTAATGATGAAGTATATTAATTTATGAAAAATTTAAGCTAGGTGTAGATAATGAAAGCCATGCAGTAGTTGAAATACATTTTTAAAATTACATTTATTATCATCAATAATGTTTTAGTTAATAAATCATGTACACAATTTACCATTAAAAGTATGATGCATTATAAACAGTATTGGGAAAGCTTGATAACAAATTTTTTTTTGCCTTAAACATTTAAATGTTTATTTACTATAAAATATTAAATAAATTTATTTTCACTGCACAAAATTATTATGCTTCATACACATATGCTTGCACAACCATAATTAATTGTCATAATATGTCTTTTTAAGCTTGTAGTGGTAGCATTCTCAAATGACAGTAAATTTATTCATGCAAGAATAACAGCTCAAACAAAATAACCAATTACCTCATCCCTGATATCAAACAACAGTGGTGTCATTAAAAATAGTTCATGAGGCAATAAAAGTTTTGATCAATTCATTCACTTGGTTAGGCTCATCCATTTGCACCCAGTGGCTGGCATTTTCCAAATATCTGATTGTTAGGTTTTCTGCATATGCCTGGCATGCCTCAGCTTGGCCCCTCTCGATTGCAAGATCACGACAGCCCCAGATAAGAAGCACAGGTTTAGTTACAATTTTGTGAAATCTTGATGGCACTCCAAATAGCACAATTGCTCGTATGTAATTTATAGGACCAGTCAAGGAGCCTAAAATATATTGTAACATTTTTAATCAGAAAAGAAAATAAGAAGTGGATAATTCTAAAATGCTAATACAAACATAAATTTATAATTTTATTGAATACCGTATTTGATTTTCTTCCTCAATACCACGAATGTCATTGTTACTTTTACTTAAAAGCTATCAAGTGTTGTTCAGAGTTATATATTATGAATTTTAATTTTGTTCCCATTTGCTCAAAGTTTTCTAGTACTTTGCTTTAAATGCCCACAAAAATTGTATCCATTGTCCAAATGATTGTATAATCCAAATTAGTTGTATAATAATAATGTTTGTGCTGAGAACACTTTTTCATTGTACCGATTTATTTAACAGCTGATAATAGACTGTGTTAACAGTACTTTAAGACTATCCCAAAGACTTGATAAATTATCATTAAAATATGAATTTTATACACACCATACTTCTGAAATAAGTATTTATATGCCTCAACATCATCTTTAGTTGTAGCTCCAGTTAAAACACCATCTTTTTTCCCAAGAAAAATAATATCAAAGAATTTCATATCACTCAGTTTTATGTAAATCTCTGGCAGGACAGGTATCAGAAAGAAAAACATGTACCTAAGGAATGGTAAAAAGTGAATTTAAGATAAGACAATTATATTTTTCATCATCTAATTGTTAATAAAAATACCTGGTACTATAACAATTAAAATATAATCTTCTATTATAAATTTTGAAAAGCTATGAAATATTTATAATTGTTAAAAGTATACATTTTTTTAAATATGTGAAATAAACCGAACAAAAGTTTGTAAAAAGTTTTGCAAATGCCAATGTTTCCAAAGCCTATTTTTCACTGTCAGCTTTTTTGAAGTTAAAATCTACTAAGTTGCACAAGTGATTCATTCTGCTGTATTTGAGAAACAATGGCATCTGCTCTAGAAACTACCTAGTGTTATTTTGCTAGATTAATTTAGCTATCTGTGTTACCAAAGACGTGGTAAAATCTATAAGCTTTCTTACCATGACTTTTTAAACTGTTCCCAATGAGAGAGCAAATATTTATAGAAACTCTGAGGGTGTGGACAGTTGAGGATTATGACTTTGTCAACCATGTCTGGGTAAGATCCAGCAAATGCCCAACTTATACCACCACCCCAATCATGTCCCACTAAAACACATGATCTATATCCTGAAATATCAAACATTTGAAAAGTATTTTCAGATTAATCTATGTTTCAAGGTACAAATTTTATGGACACTTTTCAGTTTGTTTGAATCAATCATCCAATATTATCATTTTAAAGTAGCTTTATTTAAGTACAGTAGATCATTTCAAGATATCTTTTTTTTTTATTAATCTCAGTGAAGTTACATTTCTTCTTACTTGCATATCTTTAAAAATATTTTATTTAGAGGAGAGAGAATTTGAAAAAAATTGATAATTTGGTATTTTATGTAGAAAGGCCTACCATAAATTTCTTAATTTGTAACTGATGGAACCAAAGCATCCTATAAAATTGATTAGAAGAGACTTTTTGTTAACACATCTATTGAATATTGTCACATTAGGGACAGAAAAAACATCTTTAAAGGCTTTTTTTATAGTGTATGAGATAACTTCAGATAAGTAGTATTAACACTCACCGAGGGCCGTGATTATTTGCTTAACATCTTTTACAAGGTGTTCCATCTTGTACTGACTAATACTAGATGGTTTATCAGAGTCCCCATATCCTCTTAGATCTACTGCTGCCACTCTGTAAACATAAATAAAACTGATATGTATAAATATCATTGGAAAGGTTAACATTTATAACTAAATGTTTTTTATAGTATAGATATTATTGCATAATACTATAATTAGTATAATTATAGAAATTATAGTTATAGTGAGGTTACTATTCATACTATTTTCACCACTACAATACTGAAATGGAAGGTGGCCTGATTGCTTAAAATAAATTAAAAACAAGCAACACAACCTTTATTTTACTAACTGTAACATTATTAGAAGAAGTGCCAAGTGTTAGGAAAAAGCTTCAAAGGAAAGAACAGGACTATCAAATATCAAATGAATGTTTCAGCCAGAAGCCTTCAGCAGCAGACAAAACAACAAGAAAGAAAAAAGGCTGTGGCTATTCGGACCCGTGTCCAAGAAGAGAGAGTTTGGGTTTATTAACAAATATTTTTAAATTATTGTAGGGTTTGTAAGACAAAATTTGGTATCAAATGAAAGATAATTGAATGGACTATATGTTTGTAAACTTACTTCTTAAGTTTAATTAAAATAAACTACCACAAATGACATCCGAATAGCATTCTAATATAAATTTACTTTATTACATGGAATAAAATAAGATATATCATAATGAATAACGGTCTTACACCACAAATATCTAATCCTCACAGTAAGATAAAGAGTACTAACACAAGTCTAAGCTCCTGGAATAAACATGAACTTTAATAAGTACTTGACTTTGATTACTGTACTATTACTGCTAACTGTTGGAGAGCTCTATCTAATACTTAGCAAATGCCATGGAAAGCAAACTATTCATGCATCTTGTCTCAGTGAGTCTTTCTCTAACTCTAGGGGAATACAACCAGTATATATAAAGATTCATTTTGTCTGGTTTAAAGTACACCTGAGTCAACTCTGGAGGCTGCTCCGACACCTTATTTATGACTTGTCACTTACTGGAATGTGATATGCTGACAAGGTTAAGTCAATGGGGTAAACTAACGTGCACCGGGTAACAATATTTTAAAATAGAAGAAATTTTAAAATATGTATGTGATCCATAACTTTAATATTAACCCAGTTGTAAAAAAATTCAATGAAATCATGTAGATGTTTTTACATTCAGCAAACAAAATGGCTTTCAACATTCTATTTGGCATTTACTCCCCACCCCCACCAAACAAAAAAAAAAAAAAGGAAGGTGTGAACCCAGTTGTAAAAAAATTCAAAGGAAACAAGGAGATGTTTTTACATTCAGCAAACAAAATGGCTTTCAACATTCTATTTGGCATTTACTCCCCACCCCCACCAAACAAAAAAAAAAAAAAGGAAGGTGTGGGGGAGGGTCCACACTGGTGTTAATAAGGGTATTTCCATTTTAAAATTACCTGTAATCTTTAGCAAAATACTGCAGTTGATACCTCCATGAATACCATGACTCAGGAAATCCATGTAACAAAAGCATCAATGGTTTGTCATCAGATCCATTGCTGACATAGTGGATTCTAATATCCTGAAAGGAAACATAGTACCCGTGTTTTGCAGATTGCAAAAAAAAAAAAAAAGTCAGTAACTACTTTTAATATGTGTACCACTGCATGTACTAATTAATTTTTTTTATTAAAAAAAATATATGTCCATGAATTATAAATAAAAAGTGTGTTTTTTGTTACTGAAATCTGTTGATCTGTATTTTTGTGGGCTGTAGCAAATCTTTCCACTTCTATTGCACATTATTACCAAATTAGAATATTGATTTTATTTGTTTGATACAGGTGCCAAAACTCACTTTTATTCATGGAATTTTAACAGTTTCTAATAGAAAAGTGTATTTTATTAAAAAGTAACTATTACATGCAGTGGTACACACCCTGAAGTGAGGTGTGATGGAATAAAGACTTCAACATTAATTTAACTATTCTTCCTTACTTTTAAACACTGGACGCAAATATAAATAATCAAGTAACCTATTAGTATATTAGATGGAGATTTTCGGTAGTTAGTAGTTATGGTGTAAATAAATGATAGCAACTTTTTTTAGCACATTACTAATAATATAGTCACCTCTAAGTGAAGATACCCATGTGTACCTAAACTTTTATTTCCAAGGCACTCAGGTTCTTTATCTCTATTTTTCCATTCAAACATCTTGCGTGGACCTTTTCTAACTAACAATATTGCCATGCGCAAAATAGTTAGGACAGCAAATATAAGACTTAAATTAAATATGACCCACAAGTGTATGCAACGGTAAATTAAGTTGACCACCATTTTGTTTGTAATCTGCAAAAAAAAAAAGAAAATATGTATAGTATAAGTATAATACATTATATGAAGGCTTTCTCTACATATATATATATATAGGCCTATATATATATATATATATATACATGTATAATATATATTTATTTTTTTTTTATATATATTGCCCAATTAAATAAAAACAAAAAATTACTCTAATGCTTTTTTAAATTCAAAAAATAAAAGTTTTATGTTCATTATTATCTGGGGTTACTGATACTGAATCTGATTATTTCACTCTTCACTGTCACAATTTCTTAACTTAATTACTTTACTTTGTACCATCTTCTTTCTCTTTATATCCTATTTCATCTTCCAAAGGTTATCATATCCGCATCACCCATGCCATAATATAATATAATATAATATTAAAGTATATACCGGTATATCATATGGAAATCTTAGCTAATTTTCCTTGGCAACAAGGCAAGAGATAAAGAGACTGACTTAGCAAAGACATTGTAACAGAATCAGAGATGTTGAAAACATCCACAAGAAAGAAATGGAATGAGCTGGAACGAATAGCTTAAACTTAAGAAAGAAAGGGATGGAAAAAGATCATGAATTGCTCATAATATTCCTCTAGCCTATGACTCAAAACAAGCAGAGAAGAAACTCATTGACTTATCTTTCGGATTTCAGTAAAGTATTTTGTTTGTTATGCTCCTCAGGATGGATTTTATTCTTCCCCAAACATACATACCAATGTATAAATTAATATTTAATTAAACTAATATAATAAAATACAGTAGTGGTATTAATAGTATTATTATTTTTTATTAATTAAGCCTACCATCAAACTATAATTATTCCATATTACAACATAGATTAAAATTGCATAGACAGCTGTTGCCATTTAATGTATAATTCATATATTTGATATATAGTATGGTAAATTTTTAAGCAATAAGTTGTAGTCTGCATCAAGGACACCGTTTAAATAGGGCGAACAATTTATTCTAAACAATAATTAGTTTGATCAAGTGTTTATAGTTTGTAAATCACAACAACTCGAACGTTTAAATAGGGCGAGGTGGGGCATTTACCCCCCCCCCCCCACCAATTTGTGGGTTTTATTTAAATTTCTATGTACTGTGGCGCCTCCAGTAATAAACAACTTAACCAAGCCCACCAAGTTTTGGTCCCCGCCCCCCCTCTCCCCTGAAAATACCTGAAATGATGCCCCTGGTCTGCATAGGCCATGGATAGATGATAGGCTCATACTCATAGTATAGTAAGTTTAAGGTCTACCCTCTATCATTCATAGTTAATAGACTTAAATTTAAAATAACTTTAACTGTGCCTCTGATTATGATGCTGACTATAATAAACATTTTCAATATGGTACTATAATATAATATATTAATACTATAACTATATATTATAATTATACATCAAAAATATGAAAATGAATTACTTATTCGGTTATAGTATAGTTGTCAATGCCAATAATACCAGACAATATATTTTATATTATTCAATTCAAAATAATATATATTATGATATGAGTATGTAAATGTATATATTATATAGTATAAGTATAAGTCATAATAATAATAGTCATCATAGTATCATAGGCCTACTTTTGGAGTAGTAATTCGTATGTATTAATGTCTCCTGGTCCTGTTGCCTTACTTACATTACATACTAGACTAAGAAAGACTAAGTAAGTGTAAGGTACTTGTAAGCTTAACTTAGTCTTGGTCTTGGACTTGGACTATGAACTATGGACTCGAGTTTGATAATATATTATTATATTATTAATATTATTATGAAGCATAAATAAACGAAAAATATTAAAATAATACTAATTAAAATTAAAAATGAGTAGTCTCCCTGCACGCCGTGTTACCGTGTTACTTGTTGAAAAAATGAGGGTAAAGAATTATAACTCTAATTAGTATATAAAATTAATATACTAAAATATTAATTTATTAATAAGTTACTGTTTGAAATATTGTTTTGTATCATTACCACACTTACAGCTCGTGCTACTTGTAATTTTTTCTTTATCCACTGATAAAAAAAATGAATTATATTCCGACTTCCTGTTTAATAATAAGTTTTAATAAGGCATATAAACTCATTTTAACTGATTGTTGATATTTGAATCATTCATTCATTGATTTAGGGAGTTTAGGACTTATAGAGGGAGTATGCGGTGATGCCCCTCCCACCCCTAAAATTACCACACTTAAGTTAAGTAAATGACTAAATAGCAACAGTGAGTCTGAGTGAACTGAGTAACAGAGTAGACTGAGTAGTCAAGCTTTAAGCCTAAGGCTAGGCCAAGGCCTAAGTTAGTTAGGCCGCCTAAGCAGTTACTTGTGGGTAGTAGAGTTATAGCAGTTAGAGTAGGACAATGACTTCAAGGAGTATGACTACTATAGCTAGCCTATATCATATTACTAATTACTAGGCTGTTAGTCAACACAACTTAGTCCTTAGTCATTGTCACTGTGCCTTCTTAACTGTGCTCAGTGTCAACTGACACTAATCAGTCATTAATAATGACAATAGTCACAATTCAATGAGGACCAGGACTGAGTTTCATAATAATTCCTCAAGTTCCTCTTCTACATGGCTTAGTCACTGTGACTCAGTCTGCGGCTGTACTGAACTATAGGCCTACTCAGTTTTAATTGACACTATCAGACTATCACTACTCACACTTAGTCATTATTGACACTAGTGACCAAATAAAGTAAAACTTCAATTTAAATGTAGTAGAGTGTAGAGTAGAGCAACAAATAAAATTATACATTTTAGAAATTGTTTTTTTAAAAATAAATTTCAAATGTTGTAGTGGAGAAGAAAATTATTAATAAAGGCTTACATTAGCGTAAAGTAACAAATTATATTGGCACAAAGTGAGAAAAAAAAAGTCAAAGATTTAAAATTCATACGGGTACGGTATGAAGAGTTTTTATAGGCTACAAAAAAATTTTTATATTGCTATCCTTGATTTCCAACATTATATTTCATGAAAAATGGTTTTTGGGCTGCAAAATCAAGCGAAAATGTCTACTCCAGATAACAGCTAAGTTGCACCAAGTAAATTGAAACCATAGATTGAGTTAGAATAATGCCCAATGGCAATCACTTCACCAAGCTCAATATATTACATTGATACTTCATCAAAGATTCTTGTCATGTTGGGGGCAATCCATATGTAAAAAAAATGTCCACCCTGTTGCATCTGTACATTTGTTTATCCCCCTCCCCTTTGTACATATAAAATGAGAATCCAAGCTCCGCACCTATTTAAATTTATACATAGAATTAGAATATTATGACATGCACAGAAAACAAAAATCGCCATAAACCATGTTAAAAATAATACCATTGGTTTTCTCCACTGTCTGTTTGCATAATGAATACAATCTTTGATTCAGCCAAACTAAATAATTACATCACAAATTAAGTCACACACATGGACTTAAGTTGCCACCAATGTTCCTTTTAAGCGACACGGCCGCGCAGCTATCTCACAGACGGCGCGCAGCAGTTTTTAGTACGGCGCAGCAAATTTCCATGCAAGTAAGTGGGCAGTAAAATTTTGCGCACAAAAAATTGAAGCTGTAAAACTTTGCATACAAATGTATGATTTTGCACACGAACCAACAAACATTAGAGGGAACATTGGTTGCCATTAGGCTAAATATTACAGCTGCTTTATCTAACGAGTTCATTTGTGAAAACATAAATCAACAGTGTGATGATATATACAAAACCTTGTGTTGATATTTTTGATAGCTTAAAAAATAACAAATCATGGATTTAAACGATTTTTTGGTGATGGCTTTATTAGTAATATAAATAGAATAGGGTATTTATGAACCATCGAAATTTAAGGATCATTATTGCATATTTGTGCCTAAATGTATGTGCACATTCTGAAAAGGACACCCTCCCCAACTCAAACACCATAAATTAATTATACAAAATCAACAATTCCCCCCCCCCCCTCAAAAAAAATTATACATAATTTAAGTTGACTCCTTAGATATTTTCAAGTCTTGCTCAATAATTAGTTAGGCAGTTCATTATTGTATTGCTTTATTAAAAAGCTTCATTTGTGTTTTGATTAAATGTTATACCTTTAGTTGGAATTCTATTCTTTTTACAGTGTATGACAGAGAGAGGGGTGGGGTGGTAAAGGATGGTTAAGGAGTTAAGGGGGTGGTGGCAGGAAAAAGTTTGAGAACCAACAGTACAGACGATAGATAGGCCTATAGTATAATATATCCTAGATACAGTATTTTAATTTAGTCTTCAATGATTCAAGAACTTAATTTTATCCATGTACATTATATAGGATATCTCAATCTGATAAATATCAAATGAAAAATATATATAGTCGAGCTAATAATATAGGCCTAAATGTAACATTATTGATTAAATAAGAGTTAGAATATAACTTATGTCATTCAGTTATCCTTCCCCCAGGCTAGTCTGGTAATTGTTGAATAAAATCTTAAATAAAGAATGTAGTCCTAATCAAACAAGGTTTTCTAACATTGATTTTAATTTATTTTTTTGCAACAGAGCTATTTAAATACACTAAAGCACCTTATTTAACAAGAACATATAAAAAAAAACAAGCAAAAAAACATTTGAATTTCAATGTTAGTTTATCATTTTAAAACTCCAGGGATAATGTTTCTTTATTCAATATAATTTACTGTGCATTCAAATGTTGATGTCTCTACTTTTTATTTCAATTTAAAGGCCCAGCAATATTCTACTTCACTACCAAGGTAACTACCAAGTAATCTGAACTCTTTGATATTAAAAAAATGTCTTATAATGACAAAAGTTGGAATCAACAGAATGAGCATGGTGTTAGTGGACAACATTACCATACTAAAAGATCTTCTTCTACTGATGGTGCTTACAGGCCAACTAATATTCATTCATTGACTCAGAATGGCCCACCACCGCATCAGAGATTCCAGCAGCAGCCACGAAATTTTTGTCACCCACCAGTTTTCGAAAATGCTCCAGGAACAAACTTTGGTTTCTCTGGTTTCAATCAAAGGCCAAGGTTTCCATATCCTTTGAATTTGACACCACCACAACCCTTCCCAAACATGCCACCTGGTCATAGGCTCAACATGCAACCTGTGAATCAATTAGGTCAAAGTCAGGTCATCTCAACTCCTCCCCACCCTTCAGTGATTCAAAATAGCCATCTGGAATCAAACATCAATTTAAACTACACTGTACCTCCTCCAAATTTGATTCACCAGTCTTCAGTCCTCCCCATTTCCCAACAGGGATATGGCCAAAATTTCCACAATCCTCCATTTGTTATTCCAACCAATAACTCACACTCATTTATCAAGCAAAATGTTAATCAACATATGGAATCAAAAGCTGCCAGTGAGAAAAACATACCAGTACAAAGTAAAATTGAACCCCAGCACATTGGAACACAAAAGCTGCAGACTTGGTTACAGAAGGTGGGCAAATTAAAAAAATCAAAGACAACTGTATCTAAGGAGGAAAAAAGTGAACCAAATGTAAGTTAAGATTGTAAAAAGTTCATTTGCTTATTTATCTATTTGAACATAATTTCCTTTTGTCTCTATACATGGGTAAATAATTGTGTCTCAACATAATTAAAATTATAATTATAAGCGATTAATATGTTGTAAAAATCAGAATCTATCATTTTAGACATTTTGGTCTTCAATAAACCAACTCAGAGAATTAGCACATCTATTGACAACTATGTCAACCCAAGTGTATTCTATGGCTGAATCTTGTTCATCTCTTAATAATTCATCTTGGGAGAAGAAGAGGACAGACTTTGAACAATTGAAGGTAGTTAATTATTAGTTAATGATAAATGATATTTAAAAGTTTTGACTCCAATCAACTTAGAGTCACATTTGATTTTTCTATGGTTTTAGCTTTTTTTTAAAATTGATACAAGTTAACAAATACAAACAAATTTAATTTTTAAGTGACTATCGTTTTATTAAGAGCCATACTAATTGATCAATTTAAAATAAATTGTCTTGTGAATTTTTATTCTGCACAGTTCTTCAGATTTATTATTTACTTTCTAAATACAGTTGAAATATTGTAGTTCTGCAACAGTTCTGGAAGAACATTCATTGTTTAACATTTGCAAGAAGTTGACTCAAATAAAAAAGAAAAGGGTATGTTTGCAAAAATATGTTTTCATTTTTACTTCTTTTTTTAAAAATGAGAATAACCCTGTTTCTTATTATAGGTCTAACTTCTTTTTTCACTACTTAATTTTCATATCTGCTATTTATGGCAATGCATTTACTGAAGATACAAATAGAATACAGATGCTTCAACTCATTTTACTTTTAAATATAGCGATATGGAATATAACCAGTAAGTGAATGTTATAAACTTTTCTTTTCAGTAAGTATTGCAAGTTATCACCTCTACCTGTTTCTTGCATAAAATAACTTGGTGTACATGGATGGTGACATCAACATATCCTTTCATATGAATTTAAAAAACAACCTTTTTTGTATCCTTAAACTATCTTCTTGTACAAAGATTCTATTAAATTATGTAAATTTTAAGGGCTTATTTTTAAAACAACAGAACAATAATGAGAATTTACTGAAGCATTTATTGTAGAAATTAATAATTCTTTCAAAATTTTGTTTTATGTACTAACATTCGCTTGTTCCCTTTTCTTTCTTTAGCCTAAACCACTTTTTAATTAATGTTTAAAATGTATTATAAATTATTGTAAAATTATTTGCAATAATTGCAATATTGTCATCTTTTGTCTGAAGCTTTTTAGAAACACTTGGCATTAAGTGTAAACATGATATGTGGTTTCAGTCAAATACGATGAATGAATACAAAAGCTTAAAGCTGGATTTTATAATTGTATACGGAGATTTTTTTATATGTAGAGATAAATGTGCAAAGCTTTGAACACTATAATTTGTTTCATAACTTTTTTGAACAATAACACAAATATTATTGTAAATTCTTTCATTCAGAAAAGGTTGAACAAAGCAGGGTGCCAAAAATTTGAAAGTTGTAGAAGCAAAGTACAAGAACGGGAAGAAAAAAGTCACCAGATTGACAAATGGCAGGAGAGAATTCAAGTGGAAATTAGAGAGGAAAACTTGGTATTCTTCTTTCGTGATAATTTTTACTTTCCTTCTCCTTCAATTTTGTTTATGAGTAATTTAAAAATGTTCTTAATATCTCTGAAGTTTTAGTTACATTAAATGTTATGATTTCCAGTTGTTCATGTCCACCATTTTTTTTTTTAAAGTGATTAATTTATCAAGCAAATCTTTTATCAGAGGAAAGCAAGGAAAGAGGCTGCTGATCAGACTTTAAGCAAAGTAACAAGAGAAATCCATGATGCCAGCCGTCTGATTGAAACTATGCTTGCCCTTCAGAAACTGCGCCTTGTAAGAAGAGATGCTGCTCAGAAAAGAGGTGAAAAAGAAGACACACACACACATATATATATATATTTATATATATATATATATATAAATGCTTTTAAAGCCATCAAAATATGAAAATAAAATGACAATGGAAGCTCAGTATTATATAAAAATGAGATGTGATGACTGTAGCTTTAACATAATAAAGCAATTTACCCAAATCTTTCAAAATGATCATAAAGCAAATAATCCTGATAACTGCTGACATAAAATGCATGTGATTATATCTGTACCTTTTTATTAAAAGGAAATTTTTAAAAAAGGCATGATTTTTCCTTTTGCAGGTGACATTGAACTTGGTGAATCTAGACAAGTATTTGAAGAAAAAATTGCTGACATGATGAGACTGGTTCAGTCTCAATTGGATTGCTACAAGGAAGAAGAGGCCAAGCTCAAGGTGAGCATGTTTTATATGTGAAGTGAAATACTGAAGCTCAAAAGAAATTTTTCATGTACCTGTAAGTAAAAAACCCATCATATTCCCAAATTAAGTTATAACATTAGTACCACTCTACTCAAATTGTGTTACCTAAAATTTCCTTTATTCTTTATTTCAGCAAGTCATTCAATCAGAGCAGGAAGAAAAGAGCAAGAAAGAGAGATTAGTTCAAGAAGAAAAAGATAAACAAAAGCAGCAGGCAGAGGATGAAGAATATAAAATTTTATTGTTTGGTTTTCAAGGTTAGATATTAACTACAGTTTTTAAAGTTTTACAAAAATTTTTATAAAATTCGGATCATTAAAAACATTAATCTTCTAATATACTTTGAAAGAGTATTTAAATAAAGCCTAGTCAGGGTAACTAGTAATTAAAATATTTTGAAGACTCGCTGAAAACATCTTTGAAAGCATTTAACATTGACCAAGGCGTTTTGGGACAGTTCTCAAAGGTTCCATACTCGTGGTGCTCCTCCCTACTCAAGGGCCCAATGCAACATAAGGCCTACAGAAAAGCTACTGCGGAACACAAATGACAAGCCAGAAAAACCCAATTTAACTCTTTACCTGGAGTTGAACTATCCATCCCCTGCACCTTCGGCACCAGAATTTGTTTATGCCAGAATCAGCCTGATCAGCCATCTTCACACCCACTCACAGATTCAGCCCCAGCAAGAAGCCCATGTTTAAAATGGTCATTATTAATTTTCAACTGATGACCTACCATGTAATTGAACTTTGAAGCAGTATCAATTTTTTAAATAATAAATGCTATTTTTGCTCTGCAGAAGAAGTCTCAACTGCAGATCCAATATTTCCTTATGCTGAGTATTATAAACAAGCTGAGGCCAGTCTTCAAGCTTTTGTGCAAATTAGGTAAGCATGAAACATTGATGAATCTGCAGATACAGTTTAATACTATATGCCTAAGTTATTTATCTATCTGCATTGTGCAGTGCACTTGCATTGTGCAATCGACTTGCCTTTATATAACATATGGGCTTTGGTCTGGAAAAGTTTTACAAATAATAACACCACAGTAAGCTTGGGAAATGAACTAGTTCTCTCTAAAAAATTACCCTAGTTACAAAATTTGAAAACCTCATTAAAACACATTAAAAATTATAATTAATAATTTTACCAGTTGATTAATTTATAACAACTTCCAAAAATTAAATTAATTTGAACAAGACTCTTGATTAGAAACATTTTAAAGGTTAATTCTAAAATCTTCGAGCAGCATTTTAAAATATTTTCCCATTTTTTTCCAGGCATGAATGGGACACATTTTTAGTTCCAGCAAATACTCCAGCTGCTAGTCCTATACCTGCATCATGGGTCATACCAGATCCTCCCAGTAGTTTGACATGGGCCCTTGCACTTAAATAAATGTTTGCCTAAGTTCTTATGTTTGTGTACCATTTACATTTAATAAAATTTTATACTTGAACTTTTTCGTGTTTGTTTTGATGGCCTCATCATACTAAATTTTATTTACTTTGAAAAGCTATTCAATCATGGATTGGATGAAATCTCTACATACTTTCTCTACATCTTTTTCACTTTTTGTCAATTAAAGCTTACATGATACATGAATTGATGAAAATTAGTAACTTTTATAGGAACCCAAATATTCAATAATGCAGCATTAAGTTTTTGTTTAGGTTAACCTTCATGATTAAATCTAGTTCTAATTATATTAATATGCATCATTGCTATGTACTTTTAAACCTGTAAGTGTAACTAGAAAATAATGCTACAAGGTTGAATCTTATAATTTGATAGTAAAACTTCACACAATAAATTCTTGAAGAAGTGTACAAAATTTCAGCTGAATTTGAGATCAAGAAGTGGGTTAAAAGTGAGTTGCAAGATTAGATCTGCACAGGTCACTCAAAAGTCAGTGGAGGTCACTATTGACCCTCTGATCATGAAGGGTTGTAGAGCAGAGGGGGGGGGGGTGGGGTGGTTGTAACTGTAATAATGCTTCAGCTCAATTAAGAGTTCAGAAAGTGAGTAAAAATTGAGAAGCAAGGTCTGACCTGCAGAGGTCACTGGTGACCAGAGAAATTCTCCTGGGATCCAACACTACTAATGCAAGTAGCTGCCAGAAGACAGAGAGAGCTTATGTCAATTATTGCTCATACCGACAATGTTTCTATTTTAAGTGCTGAATGGTTAGATGAGAATGATGTTTACTTGTCTGGTATATCATTTCCGCAAGTTGAAAATAATAAATCAGCTATGCCCATTGCTACGATAGAGCAACACCTGGCTACTCCGTGGGAAGATGATAGCAGCTAGAATCTATGCTACAATTAATTATCAGCTATACTGACACTAATCAAATTTCTTCTTCCACAAACAATGATATTTAATCTGTAATAACCTTTTCATTGATTCTGCTTTATAAAATTGAAGCGTAAAAACTTGTTAACTTTTTGATTAACATTAACAAGCTAAAGATAAAAAAAAAAATTCCTACAATTTTGTGTTATTAAAATAGATCAGCACAAAGTAAAATGTAGGCCTATTTAGAGTCTATGTATTTATTTATATTTTAATTCATTTTTAGGTGGGGGGGGGGGATACAAATATTGACATAATTACAGGGGAGGGGGTGTATCATTGAAAGTTTGACAGTTGTTGACAAAGGTGAGGGGGGTCAAAAATTGTTGACATAATTAATGGATGCCCCTTATTTATTAACATTATTAATTTTAGGGGGGGGGGGGGAATACAAATATTGACATAATTACAGGGGAGGGGGTGTATCATTGAAAGTTTGACAGTTGTTGACAAAGGTGAGGGGGGTCAAAAATTGTTGACATAATTAATGGATGCCCCTTATGTATTAACATTCTTAATTGTCTTTGTATTCTTAACAATCCCTTTGTCACAAGTTGTTTAAAATATTTGCTTGTAATTATATAGTGATGGATTCGGAACTGGAATTAGCGTAAAGAATGCAAAACTCATCAAGTGTGAGTTTTTTTTCTATATCCAACTTTTGCTTAGCAAGTCTATTATAGTATTATTACCTAGTTATTCATTACTCATCCTCATGTCCCTTAGTCCTTGGACCGTTGGGGCGCCACAGATGACATGTGAACCATCCTCCTATATTCCTTTCTGTCTTCAGCACTACGCACTGCATCGCCCAGTGCTAGTCCTGTCCACTCTTTGATGTTATCCTCCCACCTTTTTCTTTGTCTTCCTCTTCTTCTCCCTCCTCTTGTGGTGCCCTGCAATATTTCTTCGGTAAGTCCTTGTTTCCTTGTTACGAGGCCGTACCATTGTAATTTAGGTTTTTTTCACAGTCACCAGTAGGTCATCGTACTCCCCACTTGCCTGGCGAACCCTTTCTTTCACTGTATCATTGGAGATATGGTCCCTATAGAAGATGCCAAAAATGCTTCTGAAGCATCTCATCTCCATCGCCTTTATTTTCCTTTCAAGATCGGCTGTAAATGTCCAGGATTCGCAGGCATACAGGAAAATGGAGAGGACTAATGAGCGCATCAGCCTGATTTTGGTGTGGGGACCATTTTGTCATTCCATATTTTCTTGAGCTTTTTTAGTGCTGTTATAGTCTGCGCAATCCTGGACATCAGTTCGGGCTTGGAGCCTTCTTCTGAGACTATTGCTCCTAGGTATTTGAAGCGGCCGACAGTCTCTAATCTTTCCTCCCCTACCTTAATTTCAGTGGTGATGCCTGCGGTATTATTTGTCATCATTTTTGTCTTTTCGGCACTGATTAGCACACCGTAGGATGACGAGGTCTTATCGAGACGCTTTACCAGATGGGCTAGCTCTTCTTCGTTTCCAGCCAGCAAGTCTATGTCGTCCGCAAAGCATAGGTTGGTGATTGTTCTGCCACCAATGCTGACTGTCCCTTCATGCGCTTCCAGAGCATCTGACATAATTCTCTCTAGGAAGATGTTCAATATGGTGGGGGAGAGCAGGCAGCCTTGTCGTACTCCAACCGTGGTCTTGAACCATTCTCCGATGTTGTTGTTAAGCAATTGAAAATGAAGCAACCAGTAGACTAGCCTACCAAGCGACCAACCTTTCAGATAACCTTAGGTGATTTTTTTATTAATTCACTAATTAGGCAATAACAAAACAATTTTTAAAAATATAACTTTTTTATAGTTTAATTTAGTTATAATTTTTTTCATTAAATTTTATCCCAGGATTAGGTAAACTTCATTCCCATTTTCCTGGGATAAGCAAAACCCAGGGAAGTGAGAAACCCTACTGATCGTGAGGGGTTGTATTGTTGTCAGTGGTGGGTAAGAAGTGTGTAAAGTTTCAACTCAACTCGATTGGGCAATGGGAAGAGGGTCAAAATTGAGATCCAAGTTTTGAGCTAAATAAAATTGTGTAAAAAAGGTTGGGAGTGGGAGCTTGTAAACAGTGAAAAGTAAAGGTCATCATAGCAAGGCCAGAGCCTATTGCCAAAATTATAATTATCTGAAAAGTGCAACTAATAACTAATGCAACCCAAAGTTATATTTTTCTGAAAGTCCCAATTCCATCCATTAAATTTATCTTCCTATCATCAGAGTTCATGAGGGGCACAGGGGTTTCCATACAATACACTTGTGCTTTTTATATACAAAATAGTATGCTACTGGTACTAGTTACTACTGACATTAAAAGATCTATTTATAGATTTAAAAATTGATCACTCGATATCGACCATGACCACCTTAGTGACTAGCTTAGTCATCACATTTGTACTAATTGTGAACTTAGCTTTGGGTGTGCAGAATGCTGATGAGACCGATTTTTAAATTCATTGGTTTTGAGCTATCTCAAATATCTCCCTATTTGACACTCAAATTTAATTACCCGTAGTTTTTGTCCGCTAGGTGTTGATAAAATTTATTAAGATTCTTCAACTTCTGGTAAATATGGTTTTCGGGATGCTCACAACGCTATCGGGCTCATACTCATAATTACTTTCAGTTCAGTTTGACAAAGTTCCATGTTATTCTGTAGTTACATTCTATTATCACCACTGCGTCTGGAGAGATTTGGACTATAAACTATTTTTTCATGGAAATAAAAACAAAGCTCATATGTTTGATATGCAACGAATCTGTTTCTGCTTATTTTAAAGAGTATAACATCAAACGGCACTATGAGACCAAACATGCAATTAAGTTTGATAAGTACAAAGGGAAATTTCGACAAGACCAAGTTAATTGTAAATGACTTTTTTTTTAAAAATCTGTACAACAAAAGATATTTACTAGAGTGGGTTCAGACTCAACATGCTGTGCAAAAGTTACTTATGCAGTAGCCATGATACTAGCAAAAATATCGAAGCCATATTCAGATGGTGAAATGGTTATGGAATTTTTGGAGAGCGTCGTTGAAATTCTGTGTGGACGACATTGGAAAACATATTGAAGATAATTTGAAAAGGCGAGCATCCAAGTTTATATTTTATGCTCTAGAACTGGATGAAAGCACAGATTCAGATATGGCAGATACTGCTACAATAGTTAACGGAAACCACATTGAATTTCTAGCAAGAAACCCTTCTCAGGTATGAGTTCAAACTGTTTATTCAGGCAATTCTAGCAGTTATCTTTCCTGAAATCGATAGTGATATTTGCTGTGGCAATACTGAAGGTTTGAGTACTTGAGAACAATAAATGAATCCTTGATCATCTAAACTACTGAAATTTGTATAAATATCTTCTACAGGTACTATGTTTTGTCTTAATACAGCTTCATGCAGTAATAATTTCAAAAGACTGTCAAACATCCAAAAAGTCATTTAGCTACCTAGCTAGATCTGTTTCTTTTCAAAAAAATAAAAATCTGTTCATAAATATATTTGGACAAAGTAAAAAAAAATATATTAAGTGATTGAGTAAAACTTACAGGAATTAACCACAACAAAGAAGTAGATCAAACACATTTTGTATGTAAATGTTATTTTAATGTATTGTTTTTAATATTTAAAAAAAGATTTGAAAAAAAATTTGCTATGCCAATCACAAGTTGTGTAATAAAATGTGAACCCTACATTACAAAATGCACTGGTTCAAAGGCAAACCAAACAGGGGACTACCTATTAGTATTACCCAACAAATGCTACTGCATGTACACTTCATGTTTTCAGACTAACCTCACCTTTTGCGAAAAATTAAAAATCCCATATGATTAAAACATACTGAACTTTAAAATTAAACACTTAAAATGAACTATCTCCACAAACGTAGATATTTACATCAGATCAGTCTGTCTTATTTACTTTATGAAATGGGCTCTAACATCTGCCCCCTTAAAATTAAAAGTACAGCTTTTTTATAAATATAATATAAAATAGAAATTAACTACTGTCTTAATATAGGTAAATAATGGATGCATTATATTAAGATGCTACATATGTACATGAATGACAAAGAAATCGAGGTTTAACACTAGAATTTTATATAACAAAATATTGTGTAAAATATATGCTGTAACAGTAGTACTGTTACAAGTATAGCTTATCTCAAATGACGCATTCTGTAAATAGGAAACAAATTCTGTACAATATTTATAAATTTACCATAATAGTGTGAAGCAAGTTGCCTAAAATCTTGTATATGATTCTTTATGGTTCTTCAAAAAAGAATTTGCTCTCTTCTATGTAGCTGCCCATGGGTAATGCTCAACACATTTTTTGAATTCAAAGACCAACTCTATTTTGCTACTATTCAAAGACCAACTCTATTTTTCTACTATGTTAAAAGGAAATGTATGTTATTCAACCAACTCAGATCATGCACTAACAAACTTTAGAGAAGAAAAAATACTAAAAGCTGTCAAACTTAAAAATTTCAACAGAGTTGATAAACAGAAAATCCTAAGTCAAGTAACAAATATTTCAATTTCAACCAAAATCCATAATTTAATCTTCTAAATTTCTCCTTCCCAGACAAAAATAAATTGGCTATGCCTATACTAAAATGGGGTTAAGTCACCTACAAGAAGCATCACATCACAGTTCACCGTATAGCAACTTTGCATTCAACAATCTTGATTATGATTAAAAGATTAAAATTCTTTATGCTTTGAAAGAAGTATTAATTTTTTTTTTAAATATTAAAACATTACCCATTTAATACCAACATTTGTTTAACATATCACCTGTAGGAGTTACATTTAACTCTTCATACATCTACAAACTCATTTACACAACCACAAGAAAACTTGTTAAGAGGAATATCATAATGCAATATCTTTCAAGGTCTTAGATTTCAGTTGAGGTGAGACTGCAATCTTGAAGAATTTTGTACTTGAATATTTGCTTTTTACAGCCTGTGAAATAAATATAGGGGAAAAAATTTAAACTTGTTAATTAGTAAAACAGGAAATCATCTCTTAATGAATATGTTTCCGTCTCTTGAAGGCAAACATTCTTTGACAAAGTATTACAATGTCTTAAACAAGCCATACGATTGAAGTAGCATTGTAAAGAATATGGAATGGAATAAATGAGGAAATAGAAACCACATAATGTGTAATCTTTTAAAAATATTACAGCACCACCACATTCTAGTCATGAAGCAAGCATTTTCTCCTTTTAATATACTATTAATTTACAAATTTGTTGTTAACAAAGAAAGGTTTTGGTAGACACGTTTGTTGTTTGTGTTGTCCCCGATAATTAAAGATGTTAAGAAAACATGGATATAACCAGCAGCTCAAATTTTGCTTCAACAGATCCCAATACTTTTTGCAATACCGGTACTTAAAAAAAAATGTTTTGAAAACATTGGCTACAGACATCAATAAGGATTTCTTAAGACCAAAAAACTGTCTTAATAATAATAGAGGACTCAGAAAAATTTCTATTAAGATTGACCGGACAGCCTTACATTATTTAACAGTGGTTTGAACTAATGAAATATGACAAACGTGATTAAGAAGTACCTCTGTTCTAGATTTAAGCAAAATCTGCATTCTTTTTTTTAATAGCACAAATCAAATTTCAGTAGGCCTACTCAATATCTGACAATTTCTGTATCTTTAACTTAAGCTCTTTAAGCAGATACATATTTTTAATAGCCAGATAGCATTATCCTGATTTACAACAAAAAAACCCTGCATGAAAAGTTAAGCTCTTTTACAAAGTGCAATTAAAAAATCACTCAAATTTCGAATCAAATGTGTTGCACTCTATAAAAATAATTAAAAAGCAGACCTTTTTACCCCCAAACTTAAAATCAGACAATATCATTACTAAATAGTTCAATACATTATAATAGTAAAAAAATAAACATACAACATATATAATGTGCACACCTCAAAATCAAACATTGTAAGCCAAAATCGTAAGAGTAAACAGGTCTGAAAAAGTGAATTCCACACGTAATAAATTTATACTCACTGTCAGTTTACTTGTTTCAGCTTTGATGATCAATTGTGCTAGCTTTTTAGCCAGAGGCTGTAAGTCATCTTCAGAATAAGAACTGTAGTAACGCAATGTTTGAGTCTAGGGAGAATTCAAATGGACATACTAATGAAATAAAATTTAGAAGCAACGATTATTTCATTTTTACTCCGATGAATTTAAAAAAAATATATTTAGTTTTGGCAGATAGTTTGAAACCGTAGTTTAATACGTTATTCGGCAATAGCAATTAAGAAAATGCTAATCATGTAAATTTAGCGTGATATCATGTATGGTTTATGTAATGCATTGATAAACAATGTGCAGAGCATACAAACATTATGTTGTAAAATAGAATGCTTAGAATTAAGATCAAAATTAATGTATTTAAAATCCTCTTTCAAAGAGGTAAAAACGATATTTATAAATAATCCAGTGGCTTGTTTATGCAATATTACACCTTAACTGGTTTAATTAATAGAAAAACAAGTCATATGTTTATATTTTCTTTCAAATTCGATACAATATTTTAATTTTACCAAAAGAAAGTTGATTAAAAAATCACATGATAACAGGATTTAAAAAAAAAAACACATTTTTTTCCCTCAAATTTTCAAGCCAGTTGCCCAAGGATTTAAATGGCAACAAGGTGATAAGGTTAAAAAGAAGCAAACTTGCAGTAAATTAGTTGGATACATGTTTATTCTGATTTGCATAAGATCTAATTACATAAGGGTTCAAAAGGGTTATAGCACTATATTACTATATTGACAAGCAATTAATTAAAACAAATTTGTTATTTTAAAAGAATAGCATTTATATTAAGCCCAGTCTGCACCCAGGACTTACCCATTTAGAACCATCCAAGACTGTCATAGATAAATAAAGTGCAGCAGCTGCTAAGTGAGATGGTCTTAAATGAATCATATCATATTCTATTGTTGACAGTTCAAGCAAGTATTTGGCAAGCATGTGTTTTGTAGCATCAACCTACAATAAAAAGAAAACATTTATTGCTAAATTTAGTTTTAACTAAAAAATAAGATTGAAACAAACCCTAATCTGACCAATATACCCTTTATATATTTATATATATTTATTCAAAGTATTGATAATAAATTTTCTGTATGGATAAACAAGCAACCTTTTTTGCTTTCCTTAAAGTCTGCTAAATAGTGCACATTTAAAAATTTTAAGATTTTCCCAACCACAGACATTGTTACACTGGATCTCCCAATATAGAGGAGTACAATTTAGTCTCAAAATAGTACTTTACCAACTCAAAATCATACAATACTGCATAGTAATAGTAAATAAATGAACAGTAGAATGTATACAATAACTAGTTGCATCGCATGTCTAATAAAGGTCACTTCTCCAAGTAGATGACGTTTAAATATTTATAACAGTGCATTATTGCAAATAAAAATGCACCCATCACTTGCCGCTTTGATAAATGAATATGTGGAGGACGCCCACAAGTCACCCCAAAAAGTTCATTTGCGATAAATCCAGTGGGCCACAACATTTATCATGGTGGGCTGCGGGTTGCCCACCCCTGCATTTAGCCTAAGAGCCTGATTTTATTTTCGGAATACATATTGTATTTGGAGAATGGAAGAGAAATGCTGGAAAAAAACTTAAATTGTACCAGCTGCTTAGTCACTTCTAAAAATGGATTTCAAATGCCGCTTACTGGATTTTATAAAATGTCAAAATCTAAATTTGAGAATTCATCTTTTTCATACATAGTTTTCTCCAATTTTGCATTTGTCACTGTTCAGCTTAAGAAGCAAATTATGTCACAAAATTACATCATACAGCACCAAAGCAAACAAATTCGAATGTTTACTATTATTTGACACTAGTGCGAATAACCTAAATATTACTGTAACTAGTGAGATTATTGTGAAAACTTAGCAATAAAATGGTCATTACAAAATATGGTGGTGTTGCATCGAAAAATAAAGACATCTCCCCTACCCCTCTCATACACACCCGTACGCTTCAAAGTCATCACCACTCCCTTTCCCCTCTCAGTGCGTAATATGATTATTTGATGGTCCCTAGCCAATCGTATTTCTGTCCATTAACCACAGGGTGTAGAAAGGGTCTAAATAGCAACCGAAATGCTTTATTTATTTAGTTTTTTTCAATTGTAAAAATGACTGGGATACCCGCCTCGACATCTTATTGTTATTAAGTCTCTGCGAACTATCGTAAAAGACATCTCAAAATTATACAATTTATGTCAAGAAAAAAACAGGTCAGTAAAAGTGCTGTTGATTTTGAATTAGTTCAACAATTGATATTCCAGATGGGTCAGAAGATGAAGACAATAGTAAATCTGAATGGTCTCACCAAATGCATCCTTTGACATTGAAAATTTAAGGCGTCGCTGGTCTTAATGTTGACTAATTATAATCTTTTCTCTATAATCATCAGTAAATTTTTTATAACCGGATGAAAGATCGATTTTTAATTTTTAAAGTCAATAATTTATCGTCAAAATGGAGTTATTTCCCTTTGCTTTGTACTGAGGCTAATTTTGGGCGCTTGGAGACTGAAAGGGTTAAAAAATAAAGTGCAAAAATTATTAAATGTGTTAAAATATATTTTTTTAAAATTGCCTACCTGACCAGCTTTGGAATATCTCCTCAAAAAATTGAGGCAAAGAGGTCGACCAAAACTGAAATCTAATGTTCTAAGGATATCCTGCTCCATGTCTCGAACATCTTGTTTGGTATAAGCATTGTCAGTTATGTACACAAAATCAGCCACTTCTGGGGCAAACATTTCTTCATATTTACTTGAAACTAGCATAGCAGTTACTCCAACAAGTTGTAATCTAGTTCTAGAACATGGTTTGACCTGAAAATACATGATTTTCATCAACACTTAGAAAACTAAGCAAAGTTAATGCTGAACCAGTAACTTGCCTACTCTTTCCTCACAAACCTTGCATCCTTTTACATACCATCATATGTCATACAATTTTGAATTTCATAAACGAAATTAATTTATCAATACACCCCAGTTGACTTTGATGTATTATCCATTGAAAGAGGAAGTTTTACAAACGGTAAATTGAAAAGAAGGTAACAGTGTTATAAAAAATAAAGGAATAAACCACATAAGGTTTAAATTATGGTCAAGTTAGACAAAAAGCATTTTAAGAATTAACAAGGATAAAATTGTGGAAAATTATACAATAAATCATATTTACATAAAAATGGTCAAAACTTTTTTGGTACTTCAAGATTAAAGTAAATGTAAATTAAGCATATTCATTTTAAAACACTGCCTGCTGGCAATATATATTTAAACATACCTGTAGATATCTATCAATAACTGACACTGTGAGGAAAAACGTCTCTTGTAGCAAGTGAAATCTATCATGCACTTGACACAACCAGTCGATCAATATGGAACGCATTTTCCCAGTTATGTCTGTACTATCAAGCATGTTTGGTCTGATGCTGTATTTTTTCTGAAGAAACAATTGGTTGCATTTTAAATTTAAACAAAATAGCAGCACATTGAATTATAGCTGAAAACCAATTTTTGACTTACTATCCATGGTTACAACTTAAATACGGTTTTTGTGGTTTTGGCAGATGAATCCAAATGAGACCCATCCAGACACACTTTTCATTTTTATTTTAAAAAAGCAACAAAATCATGTGGCCCTTGAGAATTATGTATGATTCCCATTTGTTTACAAACATGTTTTTATTGTTTCACTTCCAATCTATGTGTGTGATTTCAATTTTAAAAATTCGTTTTATTTTTTCACTTTCAATATACATGTGCTTTCATTAGTGTGTGTCTTTTTGGGTCATTGTTCGTTATTTTGTTGGCAGTTAATTTTTCTTAAACCTAATTCAAATCGGATCCTTCACTCGTTAATATGAATACTAAGCTAAACAAATATTACGAATTTAAATCAATTGCAAATTAGTGTTACTGTCTCTGTTCAGGAATAAAAAATTAATAACAGACGTGGCACATCTGTATGTAATGCGTTAAAGGGCCTGTATATAAATTTATCTAGATACTAAAGCAGGCTACCATGAGTAAATTATGACACAAACATTCTTAAATGAACTCACCTCAAGTTGTCTCATGTATGTGTAGATTGAGTTTACATAAATACTGACAAGTTGTGGATTGTCTTTATCTTCCGAGTCAATGTCCTTCACATCTTCCTTAAACATTAATTTTGAATACCCATCTCTTCCATCATCACTAATGTCCATTGGTGCTGGATGATGGCTTAAAGCGTCATATAAGGCAATGTCACCATCTGCAGTGTGCGTAGCACTGGGTAATAAATTGTGTCCCGGCATCCACTCTACTTTGACAGGAGCAAGATCCTTAAAAAATGAACATTTATAAATGAATAAGATATAGAAATAATACAAAAAGCTAAAACGTCATGGATAATTAAATTTGAATATGCAAAATAAAGTTGAACAGAACAGAAAAAGAGTTAATATTTACCACTTCAGCTTTGGATACTTTAGGATGAACCCTGGTATCAAAAACATCATGCTTAGCTCTTGTCGCATGTGGTATCTCTGTCTTTCCTCCATGAACTTTAGATACACAATCTACAGGTTGCAAAATTTCTTTTTTGATAGCACCACCCTTTGAAGTGTCTATAGTGATGGCAGATACCCTGTTTCCGATTTCACCAAGAGTGAGGCGAGACAAGCCTCGCTCTGCTTTAGACTTCATCTTGTGTCTTATACGAGTCTCTACATCCATTTCAAGAGGTCTTGCATTCATATTTAAATTCTGTGGACAAAAGATATATGGAAAAAAATGAATGTCTCGTATAAATAATTCTATTTTAAAACTACTAAAATATGGTATACATTCTTTGGTTATAAGGTTTTTACTAACAAATTCTAATGAGATATTTGTGACATGGTAAATCACAATGACAAATGGAATTGAATATTAACTCTCTGCAGTCCGACTATAGCGAAATGGTACTTAGAAGTACAATAGATTTTGTGGGTGGTTTATTTTTTAACTTAAACTTTTAATTTAAAAAAGTTATTATATTTTAATAATTTGTTTCATTGGCTTTATTTGTAAAAATATTAAAATTATTAACAATTTTGAAATTACTATTAAAAAAATATATTTTTGAAAACTTATTGAGCGCCGAGGACCCCTTGAAAGCTTCCCAGATTTCCAATATAAGTGTCACAAAAAAATTAATTATAAGTAAGTATATGGTCAAATGATTTTAATTTCCCGATTTATCAAAGAGCTATTTGTTCTTCTAAAAAAATTTTCCCAACGGCGACTCTAATCATAGAATTTATCCCAGTTTGCCTATAAAAGTACCAACTAATGCTATCGTAAACAACTAAGCTTAATTTTAATTATTTCCAGACTATAAAATGCATTATAAAATAACAAAGTGATATTTTTATAATTTTAATTACCTGAAGTATATAATTATATATTATCCATTTATACTGATATTGATATATTCTTTTTGAATTTTATAGAGTTTCAACAATTTAATAATAAATAAAGAGCGTTGCTATGCGAGATAAATATTTTCTAAAAATAGCGGAAAACTCTGGCCGATGGGAACATGCGTAAATTACAAAAAATTTAAAGTTAATGACTTAAGAGTTATTAACTAAATATATAATTTGTTTTAATTATGTTACAGCCATGAATCATCTTCTAAATTTTCTAACATTGCATATTAGAAATGTGTTTATATTTAATTATTATCGCTAGTCACTAGTATTAGAGACTAGACGACAAAATAAAAAACAAAACATGCAGATATTGGATCAAGAAGCCCTTATTCTTTATTCATCCTAAATATTAAGCCAGGACTCCACCCTTTTACTGTGCTACAGAGTTCCTGGATGAATATCTTTGAAGATTTTACCCTAAAAATTGGTGGTAAGTTATTAATCTGACTTGGTAGCATATGCATAAAGAATAAACTCACTATATTGTAATAACATATTATGTTATGATGTATTTCCAATGCACGATGGTTTACTTTTATACTAATTAAGGGATTTGGACTAGGATTAATGGTACTTTTTTCTGATAGCATCAGCATACCATTACTGATACCATTAGGAATTAGTGTTATTTTTTTTTAGGAATCGATAAAATTTTTATTTCACAGGTTCTTTATTGAGTGAATGTTCTGTGGTGAAAAATGTTACCTATGTGGAAATCAAGTCCAGGACAAGCTCTTATTTATCAATTATAATTATTATAATAAAAATGCATACTGTTTAAAGAAATGATTGTTCAGTATCCATAAATATAATTAAGGAATACTGTAGTCTGTAGTTTATCGGCCTGTGTTATGTGAGGATTATAACAAAGATATATAAAAATACCGGATGGGAAAAGATAGATCAGATTAGTGAGGAATGAATCGTATTGGGCATTAATATCAAAATTAGCACTATTGTGCTGAATAATTTTAATTTTTATTAACTTTAACGTCAGGGAATACCGGTATGTTAAAGTTAAAATTTAAAAAAGCAACATAGACTCTAGGGGTGTGCCGGACCCCGGTCCGGAATCCGGTTCCGCCGGATTTTGCACTATCCGGTGAAATCCGGTTCCGCCGGATTTACATGTATCCGGAACAACCGGATTCCGGAATCCGGAATATACCGGATTTCGGAATTTGCCAGATTTTGTGACTCACCGGATCATAATCTGAAATAAAAGTAATTCTCTTTCCCGAATTTCACACGATCACGATACATTAATCGATTGTTTCGAGCGTTGAGCTTGTTTAATGTTTAATATTCCGTACATACCAGAGGCTAGAGTCAGCACCGCTAATAGTGGCCAATAGTGTAGGGACTTTGATAAGAAAATTTAAACTTTTTGTAAAAATAAACCAATGGCATAGTTGAAAAGATGTAATTTTTTAAAGAATTATAACACCAAAATCATATTTTTAGCTGTTGTAGTTTTAAAGTTATGAATTTTTAAAGTACGACTTGGTTTGTCATTTTTTAACATGGACTGCATCTCCACATTCTGTGATCTCATTCCACCAATCCCGTCATGCGCAATGACTATATAGTTTATATAAGGCAACGCATTCCCTGCCTTATCACTAAAATACTGTTTAGACTTAGTTTAAACTTTCAACTTTGGCACATGAATAATTAATTAAAGCTTTCCCTGACCAATGGTTTAATAGTTTTTGCACACGGCAAACTCTTATGAATGAAACTCTGAGGTAGTACTACGATACAGTTATGCAAGTGGCTGTGAATGGTTGCCAATGACAACGTGTTGCACACGGTAAATTCTGATCATTTATAATATGGATTCTACCGGGTTGTTAAAGCTCAAATTAAAACATTCCAGTTTAAATGTCTTTAAATGCATTCTGAAACACAAGTTATCAATTATTTTGATGTAAATAGTGATAATAAATTAATATTTCCTAAGTATCGTCAACTTCCGCCATTAAAAAGGGGGGCGTGGCCAACCCCATGGCGAAATTAGGTTGAGCGAGCTGCATAACCTGCTGCGAACGCGTAGAAACATGGCGTCTCTCGTAAGACACTTATCCAAATGGAACGGAACTCAAATATATATCGAAAGTACTAATTTAATAATAAATAGACACACACATCGGAAAATTAAAAACTCGGATTTTTTGGCGCCGATTGCGAATTCCCATACACAAAAAGTAGTAGTCCACCTTGACTTACCGAAGTATCAACCAATAGTACCAAAATCCGGAATCCGGGAGAAACCGGAATCCGGATCCGGCGGATTTCGCATAAGAAAATCCGGATCCGGATCCGGTTGGAAAAAACGGATCCGGCACACCCCTAATAGACTCCTTTTGAGTTACTTATGTATCATCAAATTTTACTTAGTTATCTTTGACTCAAGAATTATCAAGATATATATTTAATATACAAATCTATTAAGTTATGAGGCCCATTTTTTTAAATATATTACCAACAAAACAATTTTAATTTTTTTAAAATTTACTGCATTTTTTAGGAAAAAAAGACAAAATATAGGTTTTGCTAAAACATTGACAACTTTTTTATTTTTCATAGAATGTTTGTCATCTTTGATTATGAATTGTATTAGATGATGAGGTATATTATTTAAATAAATTTTAAATCTTTTATAACAAGGATTTTTTTTCCTTCATACTGTGAAAATTTTGTACATTTTTTTAAATAAAATGAAAAAAATAATAATTCTCAAATAATATATATATATATATTTTTTATAACTCAAAATAAAATATACAAAAAATATACAATGATAGCTGAGTCAAAGAAGAACAAGTTAATATATATAAGTGATCAGATCAGAGCTATTTCAGATGAGGTAATTATTTTAAAAAATCACCTTAAGATTTGTAACAAAATTGAAAAAAGCATCACACTGCAGAGAGTTAACAAACAATTCTGCTTTATAAATTCTGATATTTTGTTATGCATTTATGTTTCTAGTGTTATAAACATTTATATGCTTCAAAATCTCA
The DNA here is from genome assembly GCA_964033795.1 of Lymnaea stagnalis. Taxonomy (NCBI): domain Eukaryota; kingdom Metazoa; phylum Mollusca; class Gastropoda; family Lymnaeidae; genus Lymnaea; species Lymnaea stagnalis. The sequence continues at coordinate 1,180,692 of CAXITT010000011.1, forward strand.
AATCATTTTAAAAAGTAGTAAATAATTTAACCCTTTTCCTTTGGTAATTTTATGCCAATTTAGAATTCCAGATTCATTAGACCTAAGTTCATTAAGTGTGCCAGAAATCTATAGTGTATAGCTACAAGTCTACCAGCCACACAAGTCTATTGAAAATAGCTCTGCATGCCAAATCTAGCAACCATATCATCCATAATAGGTTGCCAACATCTGCTGGTCTAGACTAGTCAGTTGAGTTATAACAATTTCTTGACCTAGTTCAGAGGTTATAAAACGTTTGGAATGTTGTACCACTCACCTTGACAGGATAAAAGCATAGGCAAAATTAACTTATTTTGACTCTTAATAATTGCTATAGTCAGTATTGCTCTTTTTTTAAATGTACCAGTACCACTAGGTTGGAACAAGGCAATTGCCACTAGTGGTCTAGATTTCATTTAGGAGCTAATCATAAATCATGTCCCAGGATGGGAGGGTTAAAGCTATGTGACTTCACATAAAAAGGCGGAACATTATTTTTTTTAAATTGCAATCATGTCGAAATGTAGTGATAAGAGTCGTAGAAATTAGGGCTACCACATGAAGTGAGTTGAGGGGGAATGGTAAAATGGTATAGTATAGGCATAGGGCAGGGCTTCTCAACCTTTTTTGCAAAGCTGCATATCATGCCATATCCTCCCAAATTCACAACATCTCCCATCCTGCAAACTTACCATCCCATCCCTGACCCCCATATAAATTATACTGTATTAATTTTTAAGAGTTAGAGACAAGAAAAAAAATGCACCAATACAATGAATGGGCAAACAAAATTCACCACATAAACAACTACTATTGCTAATCAAAATTCATAAAGCAACGACAACCAGCAATGGCAGTAGCAGCAAATACAATTTTCTGGGTCTTTCGCAACTTTCACTCTTGGCTAAGAACCAATGTTCTAGTAGGAAATTTCAATTCCTGTGCACTGATAGGGGTTGAGTCGACATAGAAAAAGGTATGAGAAAGTAAGGAAGCTTGAAATAGAATGACAGAATAAAAGATTAACGTTCCAGCTAAGAGCCTTCCTCAGCAGACGGGACAAATGAAGAAACAAGAAATATAAAATAGTTCAAAAAGTGTACCCCATTAATTAATGATTATAGCTGAACCCTTTTACTTTCCTGTCTTAATGTCTTTTTATTTCAAGCTTCCACATACCATGTTCCATTTATTAACCTTGAAATCAACATGAATGTGAATGCCGCCCTTTTACAATGGCTTAAGTCACAGACACTTATTTACTATTTAGGATTTTCTCACGACTACAGTCACTAGTGTAACCAATTTGTGTAGCACACAAACACATGGTTTTAGGTTACGGCATGATTACCGTATTTTCCAGCGTATAAGACAAATTTTTAACCCATGAAAATCTTTTCAAAAGTCAGGGGTCGTCTTATACGCAGGGGGTCGTCTTATAAGCTGGTATAGAGCCCAAACCCTATATTTTAACAGGAAAAGTAGGGAGTCGTCATATGCCCAGTTTTAAGCGCCGGAAAATACGGTAGGTCATAGATTTTAGTTTTGAAGATTTTCTTGATAGTGGCTAGGCCCATTATACTTTGTTATTTATATGACTAATGAAACCAGATCATCACATGACTAGTGTTACCAACTAGGCTTGTCAGTAATTAACTGAGCAAGTCTTATGCTATTACTATTACTAATTAACAAAAATTCTGGTGAAGGTCTGAGATTACTCTCTTATGACCCCGGCTAGTAAATTGGCTTTAAACTCCATCTGTTGCGCTGAGCCATACAACATTTTCCTCACAAAGGGTTCTCCAACCGCCCTGGCTTCCCCCAGGACATCTAGTGAGATCATTCAGTCAACAGGTGGGCTAGTGTCTCCGGGAGTAGGCTGCAATGCCAGCAAGTAGGATCCCTATTGTCTAGACGCCAGAAGTAAGTGCCAATGGGCCAATGCTCGGTACGCATTTGCGTCACTAAGCTCTGATGTCTGCGGCCTAACCCCACCATGGGTCTTGTTTGCTATTGCTAGTTAATACTAATTAGGCAGGCCTAACTAACGGGGCTATTTAAGTATTTTGTTGGGTCACACATAACGTAAATATGGGCTAATTCAAAACAACTGTTAGCGTGGTATAGACTTACGACTTAAGTATGGAAGCCTTAGACCTACTCTTAAATTTGTACAAGGTAAGCTCTAGTCTGTAAACTATAAGACTATAATTTATTTCACTGAAATCACCGCTTAACACGGCACGAGTAAGGCTAGGCCTGTGGCTTTTGCCTAGGCTGGTGTTTCCTAAAACTTAACCCTATTATTATTATAATAATGTGATCATAAAATTAATTAATACAGGGGTTTAATAAAACAATAATATACCATTATGTGTCTTGGTGCAAGTCAGAAAGTGTTTTAATGCATGAAGTAACTCCTGTGTTATGGTTTGAGCAAGCAATGACTCGTCTTTCAGCTATTGAGCTGCGAGCATACAAATCGTGAATTTCCCTCTGCGGGATTGTTCGAAAGTTAAAATAGTGTTTTGATTGGCTAATGCTGTAAAATAACAATATTTGATTGGCTGGCTTTGGAATGTGGTTGCTAATGAAGCGTTTTCTCCGTGCCTATTTCTATAATTTTAATATCATTTTAGAAATTAAGCCCAAATTAGAAGCTGAATAGTTCTTAAAACTATTTTTGTATTCCTATAATTTATTATAACAATAAATTTCTTAAAATTTTCAAAAATAAAAAGATTTATATGTGAAATTTAAAAATATGTGTTTGTTACCAGTTACCGGATAAATCCATGCTATCGGCATGAATATCGGTCACCGGTGAAATCTATCCCAAAAAATTGTTTATATCTGTTCATTATTATTATTATTTATTTATAATTTATGCTCTCAAACAGCGTCGAGTTATGGGGGAAAAGTGAAAGAACGTACCCAAGACACCCTCCACTCCTCTCAAAATAAATGTGTATTACTTAGAAAAAAAAAAAAAAAAAAAAACCAAAAAAAAAAAAAAAAATGTGTATTACTTAAAAAAAAAAAAAAAAAAAAAAACCAGCCAACAACAAAACAAGTTGCCTACTAAAAGTTACTGAAATTGAAATGACTGAGCAATGCCACAATGCCCTAGGAATTGTTCACCTATGTCTCTCAACCCCTTAAAACCACAAGACAAATCATTTTAAAATTATAAAATACCGGAATTCTAATTTATTTAATGAATTGAAAAGAAAAATTTAGAAAATGTTTATTAAATAATGTTAAAATTATATGGACATTTACATCACAATTTCAAAGGGTTTACGGTTACGACGACTTCTCTATTCTTATAACCGGGACCTCCCTTCCAATTGCTGGCGTCCCGGGCAAGCTTAACTTTGGAGCCGCTTTTAAGAACAATCATTTAAAAGATGCAAGGAAAAAGCTTGGGGCTATGTGATGAGTATATTACCTTAGTGTTTTTTTTCAACAAACAATAATATTGTTTTTCTTAATTTATATTTGGGCAGTGACAACACTAGGGGGGGGGGGGGGCAGGTAATTAATGCAGTTGTTTTATCCCCGCGTTGGAAATATTTGACAATTAGATTTTGATGGGGGGGGGGGTGGGGGGAGGTTTAGATTAGTTGACGTCAACAATCATATTTTTTCTATCAAAATTTTAATCTAAAAAATTGACTGGTTCTTACATTATTTTAAACAATTTAATGAGTGTAAATAGTCATATATGTCTAGGCTTTTAACAATATAAGAGGTATTTAATGTGTGTCTTTCTGTGCACTGCAGATGGTTGGTCACACTTTGTTAATGCAAGAGAAGTCAAAAGTTTGCATCTCTACACCTGTCATTTTTTCTCTTAATCCGCTCCATAGAATGATAAACACATCATTGTACACGGTGTTCCATTAACAAAAAACACAAACTTATTTGTGTTCAATAACAACTATACCAATCAAAGACAGAGAGAGCTTATGGCAATTATTGCTCACACTGATCATGCTTCCGCACGGGCCAGAGTTAGCCCGTTTCGTTATGCGAGACCCAGTTTGCCATGCAAATTTTTTTTAAGGGCGAACGTCCGCGTTCGTTATGCGGATTTTTCGTTATGAGGAGAGTTTGTTATGCTGGGACCCACTGTATATTCGTCTTCTTAAAATATTTATTCAATTTCTTAAAACTTCAAGATTTATCAGCTGTTTCTTGTTTTGTATTGTCTATTGAATAAGGCATCTATTCAAAATGCCCTTTTCCTTCACACGTCTTTTCATTTCAAGCCAAAACCTATTTTGCTCCACTATTCTTTCACACTTCTTGAACGCAGTCCATCATCCATATATATAATACACCAGAAAAAATTAGGGCAAGAAGACGACGACGACATCGTAGGCTATATATAGATATGCCAGAGCAAGCAGGACGCAGGCAAACCCTCCCTTCCCTTGCCTGCCCATCATTGGTCTCGAGAGATGCGCACTGCGGTGGAGCTACCGCCCACCCTTCTGCACCACCCTCACTTGCCAGCCATGCGCACACCCAACAAGCTCGCGGCGTGTGCTAAGCCGCAGGTCGGCTATATTTATATAGTTCATGGGCGTGAAATAAAAAGTGTGCAGTGACGAATCATGAAAAAGGGGGGGGGGGGTGGTAAAATTGGCATTCTTAAATGTGCGTAACTTGAGTTCACGTTTTTTTCAAAGTGTGCTAAGCCGCAGGTCGGCTATATTTATATAGTTCATGGGCGTGAAATAAAAAGTGTGCAGTGACGAATCATGAAAAAGGGGGGGGGGGGTAGTAAAATTGGCATTCTTAAATGTGCGTAACTTGAGTTCACGTTTTTGTCAATTAACTTTAGTAGATGGGAAGTTCACGCATTGCTGTCGCCAATGTTTGGCGAGCGATATCTAGTATGCTTTATTCGTCTAACTATTCATTCAGCGCTTTTCATTTTTATTTTAAAAAAAAAATTATGTGAGAAAATTTCAATTAGTTAACGTCTAAAGGCTTTAAAGAGCTGTCAATTGTATCATAGTATTTATGGATTAAAAAAGTTATTCAATGGGAAAATGTAGACGTTTCTAATTTACAAATGAAAAATAAAATTTGAAGCCATTGGCCGTACCACTTCGCCAAAGACACGACATTATGTAATTCGAAAAGTGGATAAAAATTATGACAACATTTTTATTCAGCACCGGAAAAATCAGGTTCTCAAGACAAATAGTTATGTGTCCGGTTCATAATTTTAAGTTATCTGAACGAAAACGAAAGGAGACATACATTTTAAATAAAAAGATTAATCATATTCATTGCAAATTTACCAGTTTTTCACCAACCAAAAGCTAAAAATTTTGATTGTGCCAGTTACCTGAAGCCTATTACATTTTCAACTTTTAGCGGCTCTAGGTGATTTGATATATTTACTTTTTGAAGTTCAAAATAAGTTAGTTTGAATTTGAGTTTGAAGTTAGTTAATGATAAAAATTAAAAATAAATGTAGTTCACTCTTAGTGTAAGACTAAGACTTAGGACTTAGACTTAAACTTAAAAAAATGAAAATGAATGTCAATGTAAATGTGGTCATAGTAAATGTAGTATTAGTAAATGTTGTTTTAAAATTTAAAAGTTTTCAGTTAAAATTTAGTTAACTTAAGTTAAAGTAAAAAGTTTAATAAGTTTTAACTTATAACTTATTATTATATATACTTATATTACTTATATATATAATAATAATATAAATATATACTTATTAAATTAATATAGTCTCTATAGTCATAGTATAATTACTAAAAATTAGAATCTTACTGCTTACTTAACTTAGTATTGGTCCTTAGGCTTAGTCAGTTAGTCTTCATACTTTATAAATCTTAAGAAGTCTTCAGTTTCTTTTGATTGGACTTGTTTGATTCATGATTCATTGTCAATTGTAAATTTAAATTTTAATGAAATGATTGTAAGAAATGATAGCTGACTTACATTTTTGGCTGATGTTAAGGAGGGATTCCACTGTGTCTTTTGTGTGTTTATTATAGTTGCAGTGAATTAGGGTTTAGGTTAGGTTGAGGGATCGATTTAGGGTTCAGGTTAGGCATAGGGATCGATTTTGGGATACATTTGTGAAATTCGATAAAAATGTGGCATTCATCCTTAAAATTTATCAAATTTTTAATTGTAGTTTAAGTTTTTACTTTAGAACTTAAGCTTTTACTTATAATTATAAGTACATAAACTTATAATTTTGTTACTGTCACTGTCTTACTAATCTTAGTAAGTCTTAGTCTCAGATTATAATAATACATTATTTTAATTTTATATAATTACTAAGCACAATTTTTAGGGCTTAGGGCCTTCTAAAACCTATTTACAGTTATAATTAATATAGTCAAAGGGATTACTTAGAACTTAGAAGTAGTGTCCCTTCTGAGAGCCATATACCAGCTCTGAACTAGTGATTAGCACTTTATCATCTTATAGCCCACCAGAGTAATTTTCAACAGCAGCAACAACTGTTCATGTTCTAAATGGCCAAATGAGTGTTCGTTATTTTCTGTCATAGCGATAAATCAACTAAATAACTCTTTTGATATCTATTATTATACCAACATAAAAAATTTGAATTGTTAAAATTATGATTAATGCTAACAATTAAAAGTTGTGGCATATGCTACCAGAGTTGTAAGTTACAGAAGTATCTCAATGAGACTTGGTCCCTCACTGAAAAAGCTGAGCACCTTCTCAATACATGGGAGAGGAAAATCCTTAGGAAAATATGCATTTGGTCTAATGGGACCCGGGTCCAAATAGCTGCGATGCGTTTCCGGTTCCATTTTGACTAAATGCTAGTTGGATGTCATTTGTGGTAGTTTATTTTAGTCAAACTGAAAAAGTAAGTTTACAAACATTTAGTACATTCAATTATCTTTCATTTGATACCTCATTTTGTCTTACAAACCCTACAATAATTTAACAAATTTTAAAAATAAACCTTAACTCTCACTTCTTGGACCCGGGTCCGAATAGCCGCAGCTTTATATTATTGTGCTCTTCTTTTAATCATATTTATAAGGCTCATATAAAAGGATGATCTATCAATTGATGTTAAACTGATGTTTTCTTCTGTTATTCTTCAGGAATGGAGGATCTAAGGAAGAGAATAGTATTCCAAAATAGTGGCGTGCAGATACAAGTAAGGACCAATCAAAATAAAAATTATTTAAGTTTATGGTAGATAACTCCGCAAAAAGTATCATCTTTATTTACCTTGATTAATTCCCTTAGTAAGACTAGGCAAATGTGCATACTTTTTGTTGAAATTCAGATTGCCTGCTAACTGGCAAATTATGTATTGTTTCTTTTTTTATTGTGTCATAATTACAATTTATGCATTTTTTTACTTTCATATTGGAACAAAATTTAATTATTTGTAAAGTATTTAACTAAACTTTGTTTGATTCACAAACAGTACGCAACGGGGGGGGGGGGGGGGGGGGGGGGGGGGGGGGTCCAAATTCCAAAGTCCCCCCGGGCCCCCCAAAGGAGTGTCTGAAATTTTTTTTTACATTAAATAATGTCGAATGTCAAAATGCAGGGGCCCCTAAAGAGACCAAGCCCCCCGGGCCCCCAAATCCCTAGCTACGCCACTGATGCAACTTTCCAATATTGCACTTAACTTTGGCCTCAAATTTGTTGGCATGTTTTTTACAATTTTTTTTAGTTCATTTATAATCAGTTTTTTTTTTAACAATTAAGATATCAGATAATCTAAATGCTAGGGATTTCAATAATGTCCCATTAAAGTATATTGAGTGATCTTTAGCTATAACTCATGGATACCCTTCCATCTTGGAATAGTTGTTATGATAGATTGTTTACCTGATGTTAATTTTGTTTACATAATATTTATAATTGATATTTTTATTTCTAATGTTATAATCTTTTTGAAACTGACTCAAAAAAAGTTTTAAAGGATTAGGAAAAAAAATGTTGTGCCCTTTACACTGGAGTGTTAAAGGGATTATAGCATATGCTGAATTAAATCAGAAACTTTAAGGTTTCAAATTTGTCTTTAACGAAAGACTGCTTTCAAGCTGTGAAAAGGAAAATACATTGCTCCAATATTTCAAATCTTAGTATTAAAGTTTGTGTATTTTATATCTTCAATCTGTAATATGAAATGAGTAATGAATTGATAAAAAAGAGTTCACGATGATATTTGAAATAACAATTTTTAATAAAATCTAAAGTCATTGTATTTTGTTTGCCTCACTATTGTTGGCCTTTTTCAGTCAACTGCAGAGCTTTTTTTTTTTTTTTTTTTTTTTTTTTTTTTTTTTTTAATATTTGAAATAACAATTTTTAATAAAATCTAAAGTCATTGTATTTTGTTTGCCTCACTATTGTTGGCCTTTTTCAGTCAACTGCAGAGCTTTTTTTTTTTTTTTTTTTTTTTTTTTTTTTTTTTTGGGGGGGGGGGTTTGGGGGAAAATTCCAGCCTTTTTTTTTTTTTTTTTTTTTTTTTTTTTTTTTTTTTTTTTTTGTTTTTTTTTTTTTTTTTTTTTTTTTTTTTTTATTGTTTTGGGGGTGGGGGTCTGGGGGAAAATTCCAGCCATTATTTTGTACTATGTACAAACTTTACCAGCAAATTGCTTCCACCATACCTCTTCATGTTAGAGCATGGCTTGCACACCATCTTTAAAAACACTAAATGATTCACAACCAACAAACCTAATAGACTAAAATATATGAACTCTGGTGTTACCAAGATAATAGTAGAAGCCATATAATAAGCTACTTTCCATCTGTTCATGTGAAGTCTCAACATCTAAAACCAATTTTTTGGAATGTCACTGAATTGAGTTTTGCTGTATTATATCCTTAAAAAGAATATTTAAAAAAATGAATTTTCAACGGCTATTAGATGTATGTTTACTATTTTGGAAATAGTAAGTTAGATTTGAATTATTTTCAAAGAAGAATCTACGTGTCTATAGTAACAAGGAAAAAAAAATTAATGATTAAAGAAAAATTATAAGTATTTATCTGAATGTCAGAGGTAAAATGGTTTTAGACAATTTTGACTATAAAAATACGATACCCAATTGTTGGGCATACCTAAATTCCTTACTAAAGGAGATTGACACAAAATTATTACCTGTGTATTACTATTATTAATTTGAAAGCAAATGTGATTTAAAAATTTTAGTAGTTCAAGTATTAACCTCAATGTGAGATTGTAGTTTGTTTAAAATGTATCCTTATATAACTATACATGAAATTAAAATGTAAATATGCTTTTTACCCCCAAAAATGTACTGCTTTCACTTTAAGTTATGGTGACTTTGATGTGCTTATCATCTTATGATTTAAACTAAATAAATTTAAATGGATCAAATGACCCACAAGTCTCCAGCATTAGCTCTTCTTCATTTTAACCGTGTCACAAAACTGTTTTTTTCCCCTCCTTTTAAAATAAATATGATTGCTTGCTTTTTTAAAATTCTACAACTTTGTTTTTAACACACCGCACAAATTTAAGCTTTGTTTCTTAAACATTCAATAAGTTTTCCCTTTTTCCACTCCAAAAGCTTATTAAATTAAATCAGGAAAAAAATTAACGTTTAAAAAAAAAAATTTAAATAGCAAAAACATGATCAAGCAATATTTATTACTATTTCCAAAAAAATAAATGTGTGGATATTTATTTTACCATTTTATGTTTTTACATTTCAAGGGCAATGAAAATTTGGTAAAAGTGGTGGTAGTAGGTCGGCATGGGGTGGGAGTGTTACATTTTAATAGCAGTATCTCCACACACAATTTTGTTACAGATTGAGCTTTGGTATGGATTTTAATTTGAAAATTAATATCATATTCTTTAAAAAAAAACACACAAAATACGACAATATTCCATGCCCATGAGATGTATATTTAGAAAAAGTTCATCGTATTTTCTTCATTTTCAAAAGAAGGAGCCAATTATTAATGTTTTTAATTCTTACATCATTTAGTTTTCAGAAATAAATATGAGCTATAATACCAGCTCCCCTACCCATTTTTGTGCCTGTGAATTACAAAATTAAAAAAAATAATAAAAGATTAAAATCATGTCCTTAAATACACAACAAAACTTCTATAGAACTTTATAAATATATTTAACTTTAATACAATTTGATATATTGATATCGTCTTTAAAAATCTACCCAAACTTTTGCCTCGCCCTCTACTACATATTATAAGAAAATAGTACAACACATAATCTTTACATCCTAAGAAGGATCTCTTAACCGATTTTCATGTATGTAACAGTCTTCAGTTTTTTTTTAAAGAAATATTAATCTCATAAAAATGTACACTTACTTTTAAAACGATAGGGGAAACAAACTACATATTTATATTTTAAAAGAGAATCTTAAACTATCTTTGTTTAATTCCCTTGAACTGTAAATGAAAAATATACATGTAGCTCTATTTATGAAATGTACTTCTCCATTCTGATGTGTATCTTGTGCTGTCGTCCCGGGAAAGGGGGGGGGGGGGGGGGGGGGGGGGGGGTTGGAAAATAAAATAATCACACCCCCTCCCCCCTCATATAAAAAAAAATAAACATCATTAAATACCATCCACGTGATGGTTACCCCGTATGTCAGCAAAGGCAGTTTTTTATTTTTTTATTTTACATGTCCTTGAAATGTATTATATTCTAGTGTCCATCCCCTTTTAACAAGTAATATTTTGTTTTTTCTAAAAAAGATAGTTTAACACATATTTGGATAATTCCGTATGGTATATTTAAATATAATGGTTATTTATTTTTAACATAAAAATCTATGCCACAGTTCAAATCTGTAACAGAATTGGGTTTTGAGGTATTGATATAAAAAGGAACCAATTGCAACTTCATATGGTTTTTTCTTATTTGGATGAGTGATTAGTGAATTAGTGAATGGTATTTAGTTATGAATTTCGTTGCACATAATAGCTTAAACAGCATATTCTTATTAAAAAATTTTTTTAAACGTTTAGTTTTTATTAGTTTATAAAATTGATCATAGCAAATTTTTGAATGAAAAATACGCAAAATTTATTAAATGTTAAAGAAACATAAGTTAAAAATTGGATGGGTTGTATCAACAATTTAAAAAGCAATCAATTCTATTTATTACATTTTTTTTTTTTTTATAAAGGAGAGATAAAATCATCAGTTTTGTCACAATCGGTTGTAAACTCAAAGAAATTTAAAGCTTGTGATGTGCGAGTTTAAATTAAGTTCATATAGGGTTATTCTAATTTTCTTTTCTTTGAGTTCAATCGAAAATTTTAAATTGATAGTGTTTGAAGACATCTGGATGACACAAATCTAAATTTCATTTCGCAATATGAATAACGCAATAATTATTATTAAAAAAATCCTCGGATGTTTCAGTTTTCCTGATAAATCTTATTATGAATTAATAAAAATAATATCCAATGATAATTTTTGATATTTATAAAATATCTTAAATTTCCAATTCGGATAAAATACTTAAATAGTTCTTAAAATATTCTATTAAATGTTTTTCTAAAATATTATAAAAATACCTAAACATATACTCTGATATAAGTAGAAATATCTTCATCACACTGGTATATAAATTTATTCGATTTCCGTAAACATTAGAAAATCCATATCATTGTTTTTAAGCATCAGATTGTATTTAAATTGGTTTTTTAAGTTATCAGTCCCCCGCCCCCCTTCCCTTTTTTTTTTTGTATTACTATGTGAACATGAAGGAAAATTCCCGATAGTTGCGCTAAATGAGATTCTTTAAAAAAAAAATAAATAAATAAATAAATATAGCAAGTGCGTTTGCTGCGTAATATTGTGTTTTGTTTTTTTGATTAGTTGGTGAAATAAATCTGCGATGTAAAAGCGGGTGGGTCATTAAATTATTAATATAGTTCAGGGGCGGGGAAAAAANGGGGGAGGGGGGGAATATTTGAGATTTTTATCAAGTGTGTTCCTTGTATGCTTTTCCCGTCAAATTTTCAGCCACCCCCCCCCCCCCCCGCCTTAACTCGATATAACATTTTATAAAGGATTTCTACGGAAAACTATGCTTTTAAGGGTTGTTTAACTTTAGCGTTATAGAGATAGCCTCTCATTTTTATGGATATAAAATATATATAACAATAAGTAGGCGAGAATTGCCGATGTCAGGGACGAAATAAGTTTTACTTTGATGCATTGTGGTGCTAACTGATGCGGTCCAATTTTTAACATTGATTGCCTTTATGTCAATTATCACTTACTGGCTGAAAATGACCTAAAATGACCTAAAAATGATCTAAAAATTACCTAAACTTCACTGAGTCCATTTGTGTAAAACAAATTCGTGTGGACGTTTTGGGATGATCAGTTAACTCAACAATGCCTTGATTTCCTGATGATCAGTTAACTAAAAAATGCCTTGATTTCCTGATGATCAGTCAACTCAACAATGCCTTGATTTCTTGATGATCAGTTAACTCAACAATGCCTTGATTTCCTGATGATCAGTTAACTCAACAATGCCTTGATTTCCTGATGATCAGTTAACTCAACAATGCCTTGATTTCCTGATGATCAGTCAACTCAACAATGTCTTGATTTCCTGTTGGCCGAGTGGTTCCTTAGAGTGAAATTTTCCTAAATGCCCTAATTATAAACATATTATTTCTATAAGTATGAAATCAAATGAAAACAAACTCAAGTGTATATTGATTGTACAACTTTTTTACTATATGGAATTTCTTGTGATATAAAAAAATAAAACATGACCAACAAAAAAAATGGTGAAGGTGGTTTCAGTATGATACAACATGTTTCAAATATGACGTTAACAGAAATGTAACGCCCTGAAACACAACTTCAATGACCGCACAATGAAACAACAGTAACAAAGACCTCACTATGCAATCTCACTTTTCAAATCTCACCTTAATAAATAACAATAAAACCACGGTTTTCTAATAAAAAATTTTTTTTTGTTTGCTATCATAAACAAAGTTCACACATTTTTATACTAAGTACATTTAGATATTAAGTTTTAAGAGCGGATTGCAGACACGCCCAATAGAGCCATTTAAAAGCAGTCTAAAAGAGGCGAATCGGAAATTAAAATTGTGCCTCGAATCAATTTCCTTAATTCATTCGGTAGAAGCTCTCTATGTAGAAAAAAAAGTGTTTTTCATTAGAGAAGCTCTTTATAAGAGTGTCTCTAAAACCGATATCCACTAAGAAGTATTGGGTGGGCGGGGGGGGGGGGAGGAAAGGGGGGGCCAAAACTTCCTCAAGTTTTAAATATAAATATATTACCAACCGAAATTGAAGGGAATTTTAATTTTTA
>CAXITT010000011.1:1199428-1212773 GCA_964033795.1 Lymnaea stagnalis
CCTGAGTTCCTCATCCCCAACCATTCTGTGACCACCCATGCCTAAGTTTCCCATCCCCAACCATCCAGTGACCACCAATGCCTGAGTTCCTCATCCCCAACCATTCTGTGACCACCCATGCCTAAGTTTCCCATCCCCAACCATCCAGTGACCACCAATCCCTGAGTTCCTCATCCCCAACCATTCTGTGACCACCCATGCCTAAGTTTCCCATCCCCAACCATCCAGTGACCACCAATGCCCGAGTTCCTCATCCCCAACCATTCTGTGACCACCAATGCCTAATTTCCTCCTCCCAACCATTCTTTTCCCGCCCAAGTTCTTCATCCCCAACCATTCTGGGACAACCTATGCCTAAGTTCCTCCTCACCAACTATACTATGTGACCACCTATGCCTAAGTCCCTCATCCCCAACCATTCTGTGACCGTTTATCCCTAAGTTCCTCTTCCCCAACCATTCTTTGCCCGCCTATGCCTAAGTTCCACATCCCCAACCATTCTGTGAAAACCTATGCCTAAGTTCCTCATCCCCAACCATTCTGTGACCACCTATGCCTAAGTTCATCATCCCCACCATTTTTCCGCCTATGTCTAAATCATCCTTTCCGAATTCTGGTTTTCATCTTGAAAGATAATTCTACTTACCAACACGAGTGTTCCTTCTATGTGTACCGTCCTCTATCCGTAATCCGTGTGGTTTGTTGGTCGGGCGGATTAGTTGGGGGGGGGGGGATTATCTAAACTAATTACTTTACATCTGTCACTAAGTTATCTCATTTATCAACGAGGGGGAGACAGACACACTGACAGGCCAGAAATGTTTTCCTCTTCCGGGACGTGGAGTTATCAAATAACGGCCGCCATTATTTCGTTCTGACATCAAAGAGTCTGGAAGCTGGACTCTCTTGGAGTTTTGACTGGCGTCTGAACAACGAAGCTCTATCCCCCCCCCCCACACTCCCTCATCCCCCCACCCCCGGTCGCCACTGGAGACCGTTTAGGAGGCTATCAGACAGCGGAGATGAAAGATTTGAGTCTGATATGATATAAAAAAAAAAACTAAGAGCTCTCAATACAGACGGAATCCCAGGCCATGCTCCGTCTCGATTTCGTCTAATTTCCCTACTGCCACTGACCTCGGTATCAGCGACGTCGCTGATTCCTTGTCTCTAGATACGACTTGCTCACCCAGGATGTCAAGTGGGTTATAGTTCTAGCACCGGCAAACCTTACTACATTGGGATTGGGGCTTAGGGTGGAAGGACGGACCGGGTCCACTATCATAACTAGGTGCTGGCTAAAACGTTTCACTTCCTACGATCCGAATAGCATCAGTGGTCTCAATGATACAAATTGTACCATCCGAATAGCCTCAGTGGTCTCAATGATACAAATTGTACGATCGGAATAGCCTCAGTGGTCACAATGATACAAATTGTACGATCCGAATAGCCTCAGTGGTCTTAATGATACAAATTGTACGATCCGAATAACCTCAGTGGTCTCAATGATACAAATTGTACGATCCGAATAGCCTCAGTGGTCTCATTGATACAAATTGTACGATCCGAATAGGCTCAGTGGTCTCATTGATACAAATTGTATGATCTGAATAGCCCCAGTGGTCTCATTGATACAAATTGTACGATCCGAATAGCCTCAGTGGTTTCAATGATACAAATTGTACGATCCGAATAGCCTCAGTGGTCTCAATGATACAAATTGTACGATCCGAATAGCCTCAGTGGTCTCAATGATACAAATGTACGATCCGAATAGCCTCAGTAGTCTCAATGATACAAATTGTACGATCCGAATAGCCTCAGTGGTCTCACTGATACACATTGTACGATCCGAATAGCCTCAGTGGTCTCATTGATACAAATTGTACGATCCAAATAGCCTAGCCTCAGTGGTCTCAATGATACAAATTGTATGATCCGAATAGCCTTAGTGGTCTCATTGATACAAATTGTACGATCCGAATAGCCTCAGTGGTCTCAATGATACAAATTGTATGATCCGAATAGCCTCAGTGGTCTCAATGATATACATTGTACGATCCGAATAGCCTCAATGGTCTCATTGATACAAATTGTACGATCCGAATAGCCTCAGTGGTCTCAATGATACAAATTGTACGACCCGAATAGGCTCAGTGGTCTCAATGATACAAATTGTACGAATCAAATAGCCTCAGTGGTCTCAATGATACAAATTGTACGATCCGAATAGCCTCAGTGGTCTCATTGATACAAATTGTACGATCTGAATAGCCTCAGTGGTTTCAATGATACAAATTGTACGATCCGAAAGCCTAGCCTCAGTGGTCTCAATGATACAAATTGTACGATCCGAATAGCCTCAGTGGTCTCAATGATACAAATTGTACGATCCGAATAGCCTCAGTGGTCTCATTGATACAAATGGTATTTTGACATGAGCCTTTGCCTCCAATACCCTCTTTTGTTGTCCAATAAAATACATTGTCTCTCAGTACCGTTGATCTCCAAGACTGCTTAAAAATTGAGGATGTCCTTATCATTAAATCAACACATGACAGTCAATATTTATGTGCGCTCATCTCGCCTTGGTGATCTCATTTGATGTTAAGAAAGTAAAGAGACTGATGACCCCGTTAGTATTTTTATATAACTATCTTTGTGGGAAAAGCCTAATTTACAAAAAAAAGTACCTTACCGATGATCTGTATTGGAGTATCTTCTTCACCCCTGGACATATTCTTGACGTCGAGCAGTTAGCTGATTAATCATTAAATAAACCTCCTACTCTTTCAGCAAAGTTCAGCGCATGTACTAAAGTTCCTTTGTTTAATGTAAAGCATGCCTCCACCCCACCCCCACCCCTTTTTTTCCCCCCGCCTATAACTTTATTTCTGTCATATTAGATGAATGCTTTCATGTATCTTAAGATTTGAATTTAGTCAAAGGTCTCAAACCATAACAAAAGTGCCTTTAAAAATTCATTATTTTGGGGGGTCTGTTTCTGAAATTGAGGAATAACAAGTCATATATATATATATATATCCCCCCACACCCCCCCCCCCCCCGGAAATTGAAAAGTACCAAGTAATATACATTTTTGGGGGGTTTTGTTTCTCAAATTGAAGGGTAGCAGGTAAAATTTTGCACGTTTCAAATGCCTGTACTCATCTTGATCATACTCATGTTTAACTTAATTTTCGCCTCTACACATACTAACCCCTAAGCTTGGATGATCTCGAATACTTCCGGTTCTTAAGCTCAGAATCTTAACTAACCTTAAGTAAGGAAAAGCCGGTAATGGATAGGTCAATATCAGCGAGTTGACTTCTAGGAAAGCATCAGGGAATTGTGTAACGTATGTAAATCAATCATGACAATGTCAACGAAGAGGTTCTGCAGGGCACATATTCAACATATTCATACC
This sequence comes from Lymnaea stagnalis, assembly GCA_964033795.1. Lineage (NCBI taxonomy): Eukaryota > Metazoa > Mollusca > Gastropoda > Lymnaeidae > Lymnaea > Lymnaea stagnalis. The sequence continues at coordinate 1,202,859 of CAXITT010000011.1, forward strand.
TCGAACGCTGATACATAAAATCCGTGTTTTTGACGTACACATGACACAGTAGAATGCATGCACAAATAAACATCTATTTCATTCAGATAAGAATAAGGAAAGGCGGTTTAAAGTTAAAGTGGTAAGGTTTTTTTTTTAATAATGATTTTACATTGAGCATACACAACTGTGGCCAAAGTTCACATCGTCATAATACTTAGTAATTGCTTGGAGGAAAAACAAAGAACTCTTTGTCAGCTTTAAACAAAGTGTAGGTACAACACAACCACAGCGACTGTACACAAATATCAAATCATACAAATCATCTCACCAACTTGTGGCAGTGACTCTCAAGTTATCTGATGGGCCGTTGACGGGGATTCTCATATAAACTGATGAACTTTTGACAGTGGCTGTCAATCCATTTTAATTTACTAACTGTCACCGATTTAGAATTTACAAAATGTTAGGTTTCTATAACTTTGTCCCCCAAAAGGAGGGGGGGGGTGTATAACTTTTTCCCCGGTGGGGTGGCCCTGGGGTGGGGAGAAGGGGGCCGAGATGATTCCATAAATTTCCGCCTGTGATGAATGCAAGCAACATTTACCTGTTTCTATCACATTGATGTTTTTAAATTTTGAAAGCCATTCGAATCGGCAGTGGGAACTCTCTAACGTTTGACTTAATTTTAATACGCACAAATGTACTTGAATACCCAAAGAAAGTCTCCACTGTAGATTTAAGGGAAATAAAATAATTCTATCTCATGTGGTTTATAGGCGTCTTTATTATGTAAGTCATAACAAAAACTGTAAAGCAAGAGACGCGACGCACTCGCATCGTTATTTAAACCATCTGGCAGTTGATAGCCGCTAGCGTGTGAGCACCAGCCTATGGAGCCACTAGCATGTGAGCAGCAGCCTATGGAGCCACTAGCATGTGAGCACCAGCCTATGGAGCCACTAGCATGTGAGCACCAGCCTATGGAGCCACTAGCATGTGAGCAGCAACCTATGGAGCCACTAGCATGTGAGCACCAGCCTATGGAGCCACTAGCGTGTGAGCACCAGCCTATGGAGCCACTAGCGTGTGAGCACCAGCCTATAGAACCACTAGCATGTGAGCACCAGCCTATAGAGCCACTATCATGTGAGTAACAACCTATAGAGCCACTAGCATGTGAGCACCAACCTATAGAGCTGATCTCTGGACATACACCAACATTACATATGTAGAATTTAACATAATTTCAAATGTATTTTACTTTTGGCAGTAGGGGTGAGTGGGTCATTAAAATATTCTTCGCCCCTCGCATGCGAAGATGACCAGGGCTTAAGTAGTTGCCTTGCCTTCAGCTGGAAAGTGAGGGCAGAGTTCTCCATTCGTAAGCCTCACCCCCTCGTCCTTGTCTATTTATCCAAATGGATTGACTTAGTCAAGACGGCTGGAAATAGACCTGGATGCAGTAGATGACCAACAGTGTTTGTGTGTGTCTCACTGTGCTCTTATTTGGTCAATGCCATACCGCACACGGTATTCCATCTCCAAGTTTTGAGTTCAGAATGTGCCCTCTCTTAGATGAGTTGCCATCCAAGATTAACAGGTGCTTGTGCTGTGTTTGCTTCTCTAGGCGTTTGCTGGGGATTGAACTCCACTTAATATTATGGGCAATTTATGGGTGGAGTCGGTCGCGTATACAATTTTAAGAACCTCTGTTGTATCAAGGTTAGCTTATACTCCTCCATAACTGAAAAAAATACCTTAGAATACTTTTTGGCCACAAGGTAAAATTTTTCTTCCTGTTTTGAACACCGAAATCTATATTGGAGGCCCTAGTAACCTTTTAACTTTTTAACTATAAAACAAAAATGAAACAAGAGGGTCTGATTGATTTGCACAATGATAAAGATTTTAACCTATATATTCGCCATCTTTGATCTTTGAATTATTTTATCCAAAGCATAGAAAATAATATAGATATTTTTTAATGAACTTAGAAGAAAATTCAAGAAAAACAAAACTTTCTTTACATTATGTAAAAATAGGGTTTTGAATAAAAAAAATGGATTGAGAACCACTGTTCTGTCTGGCACACATTCTAAAGGAAGCTTTAAAATCTCCCGTTACTTCCGGCACAAAAAAAAAAGATAAATCTTTATTGTGGTAGTAAAAGAAAAATGTTCTCAGCTAAGGCAGCCATCTTGGAAATATTTCCAGATTTGGAAGTAAGAACGTTTTCCTCAAGTTTTCGTGATATCACATCATAATTTTAAAACGAGTACACATCAACTCGTTCACATTTATAACAAGGACACATGGAACTCGTTCACGTGGAAGCGAATTGTACGTTCAGAATATACCAATGTAATTTAAATTTATAGCGGTTTGGGGACTCTCGTTTGACCCTGCTGACTTAAAAAAGAAAGAACCCGAGATAAAAATGTGTGTTTATGTCAATAAGTGTGTAAAATTAACCCCCGTGAGACGGCTGGGGTGATCTATGGGCCTAGAGTGTTATGGCGAAAAAACGAAAGGCCTATCTATCGGCCCAATAATAAAAGCTTGCGATCGGCTGGCTGGTCTTCGTACCAGCTAATCAGATTGGTTTCCGCATTTCTTGCCCATCTCGCCATTTAATGACATCGTCCATTGATATTTTACGATGTTCTGTCTTTTTTTTTTTTTTGTACCTAGTGACTTCTAAAAATGCTTTTTAAAAATGTGACCTTGAAATGGGTTTTACGATGTTCTGTTTTTTTTTTTTTTTTTGTACCTAGTGACTCCTAAAAATGCTTTTTAAAAATGTGACCTTGAAATGGGTCACAGGCATAAGCAGCAACAGGGAATACTTTATGTAGTTTTTCACACTGAATCTTATTCAAATGTTTCCTAGGACTTATTTGGGTTTCAACAGTCATAAAATCTAAACAACTTCTGCAAGTAAGCCATGTATGTACTAAGGGTAAAAAAAAATAATAATTTACGCACATCCCATTTGTATTAATGTTGGAGATTTCCGTTAGGTTGTTAAATATCGTATGGGTTCATTCAATTTCCTACAAGAATATTTCTAGTTTGATGTTGGTAAGATAATTAGTTTATTTTTCATACATTTTTTCGCTAAGTAAGCGCAGGTCTTGTGAAAAGGGCCCCCGTGCTCCTGGCACTGACAATCCAAAAAGGCCCCGTCTCATGAGGGTTAATTACTATTGGCTGTCTTACTCTTACGTGGGATATGCATTGGTGGAGTGGCGTGGCCTGTAAGCACTTTCGTCTTCTTAAAACAACGTAATTTAGTCACGTTCTGTATCTTGCGCGATCATTCATTCAGCTCTGTCCAATGTACAGTAATTTAAAAGCGTCATTGTGAACTTGGTTTGGTCGTTGTTCGTTTGTTTGGAATTCTTTGAACGCTAGAGGTACACTTTACAGTCCATGTGTCAACAGGCGCACGCAATCAACAGAAGCGAAGCAAGCGGGTCTCTTCTTCCCGAAAATAACGCGCGTTATCCCTCGTATCTGTTACAACCCCGTTATAAATGTTTTATGTGGATTATTTTTAGGGATCAAGCACCCGGTACACCAGTGAGTCAATGGGCATTTGGAAGCAACCTGTGAATTCCAATGTATTATAGTCTTTATAATTCACCGTTAATTCATTTACCGCTTAGGTCTTATATTATGAGGTCACGCCCTAGTTGCGTCATTCTCAGTCTGTTGAGTACATACGAGAGTGTGAATCTAGGTATCTCGTAATATCCACATCTTTTCAATTATTTCAACTTACTGAACTTTGTGTCGTAAAGCAGACCTCGTATAGGACGTAATAGGCTGGGTACTTCATGCTAATGTTTATACGTAGTCCATAACACTGTACACCGATTTAAACAAACTTTTTTTTTTGAATGAACAAACATGAATGTTGTACATAGTTGTATGATGAAAATATTCACATAACAATACACCGTGTAACCAAAGTTCAGCTCGGCCGCCCTCCCTTAGTGATGGGAGACAGCAGCTTCATGTGGCTGCGCTGTGACGTGTTGGAAAGGTACATGTCACCGGCCTCCACCGAGCCGTTGGAATCCGTCGACTCCCTGGGGGAGTACTTTGTCCTGAGGACCTTCATGTCCAGCCCCACGTCGTGCTCGCTCTGCACTTCCGTCCTGCACTGTTTGTAACCGACCTTGGCGTAGTTCCCGTTGTTCATTGTCTTAAAGTTGTTGCTGTCCATGTTGTGGTGGTAGCTGAAAGACTGGAAGCGGCCCGGCATGCGGCGTATTAGGCACGGGCAGAGCGTGCGGACGAACGTCCGACGGAATTTTTGACCCAACGCGCAGTACAGGATGAAGTTGATGGCGCTGTTGAGCGTGACGAGAATGTTCCGGAAGTTGCTGAGGATGCTCCAGCCCAGCGAGACGGTCACCTTGTGCATGTCTATGGCGTACGCCATGTTGTATATGAGGGCGGGGACCTGGCAGACGATGAACACCATGACAACTGATACGAGCATGATGGTGACGTTGTTCTCGCGAGACTGTCGAACGTTCATGTCTCTCCGCTGCTGTTTGGAGCGCCTCACGGCGACGATGAGGAATGAGTTAAGGATGGCCAGCGAACACAAGGGGATGAAGCACATCACCAGAAAGTACAGCCACCCGAAGTATATTTTGTGGTATATGGAATCCCTCGCTAGCTGTGTTTGTGTGGGTATTATACATGTACTGTTGGAGCCGTCCGATTCCTCTACCACCGCCACCGTGTATTCGAACCATCGAGGCACATTGTAGAGTATCGATACGGCTGAAATCACCATGACAACCATTCTCGCGCGCTGTATGGTGCACATACTCGCCGCCCTCAGAGGGTGGCAGACGGCGATGTAGCGCTCCACCGTAAAGGAAACGGTCAACCACACGGTGGCCGTCTGGGCTGCCAGGCCTGCCGGGTAAGCGTAGACGACAATGTAAGGGAAAACGTGCTTCTGAAACGGGTCGGACAGCTCGTAGAGGCTGATCAGGAGGAGACAGACGAGAAGCACCATCGTGTCCCAGATGGCGAGCGCCGTGAGGAATACGTTGGTGGACGTGTGCATCGTCCGGCGGGTCAACACGATCATCGCCATCGTGTTCCCAACCACGCCCAGCGCGATCACGGCCGAGGTGCTCACTCCATTCAGGTAGAAGTTGAACTCGGACAGCGACGTCCTGGACGGGTGACACTTGGAGGCTCCCGCGGTCGTGTTGCCGCCGGACTCGATTGCCCCGGAGTCGCGCTGAGTATCGTTAGATAATCCAGAGTAGACGTACAGCAGGCTTTCCGAACTGTAACTTATAATCTGGGTCAGATTGACCATGAAGAGAACTTCTGCAGGCAATGCCATTTTTCTCAGGGTATCGAACCACTCATGTAAGAAGTGTTAAATCCATATTCAAGAAATATGTATTCAAAGACGCGTGTAATCCATTACGGTTATAGAATAAGCACTATTCCCCCCAGGCACATTTGATTAACTTCATTAATTTAAAAATCACAATGCTAGTAAATTCCTGTAATGCTTATAGATATGATGTTTGGTGATATTAATGATCACAAGATAACGCATCAAAGCAGCGTGGATGCTGCCAGAGCTCGTTCGGTTGTTTCTAGGCCACCAGTGGGGCGTGGAGATCACAACTGACTGAGCTCAAGACCAGCTCCGCGCTGGAGTACGCGTATCCCCCTAATAGGGCAGAATATGATCCACCGCCCTCAGTACTCTGTGACAGCTGTTAAGTGTATGCCCTTGGATCAGGTAAGTCTGCACGTCAATCAAAGAAGAGGAAATACACCAGGAAAGCAACAATGACAGTAAAGGAACTCCTGAGTAGTCACGTGGTATCTAGGTAATCTATCCCTCCGTCTTTGGTGTACGCCACAGCTGTTGGTCCGCAGGCGCTGATCGATCTTTTGTCGTAGCCACTTCTATAGACAGAGCCTCACCTGGGAAAGACGATATATAAGAGGTTCGTATGAGCTATAAAAGTGTAAGACATTGATATGTATTAGTCATAAGACATCAGTAGGAATAAGTCATTGATATACAGTAGTTATAAGTCATTTCTGGTGTATTAGTTATGAGACTCAGGCATACAAGGAGATTGGACATTTCATTCAATAATGGTTTTTAAACTTGTACCGAATAATGTCCGTTTAGTGTTCAATAAACATCCTCGTTCATTATATTATTTTTTCAGTTTTATAAACAAACAAGCTATAGCTCAGCCAAATAATTGTGGCCGCAATGCACGAACTTTCCATCTATTAAAGTTACTTGACAAAAACTGCATTCAAGTAACTTTATAGGAATCTCAACTATTGCTACCCCCCCCCCCCCTTTTTTTTTCGTATGCCACCGCCCCTGAACTATATTTATATTCTAGTATCCCATCCGCTTTTACACAGCAGATTTATTACACCAACTATTTGCGTAAAAGGAAAGAAAATATTACGCACCAAACGCACTTGCGGTATATTTAAGAATCTCGTTTAGCTCAGTTATTGGGAATTTTATTTTGCGCGCTATTGAACCTAAGCGTTAGTGACGAGCATTGTTATATAGTCATAGATAATTTTGTATGTTGATTATGTTTGTTATGACATGTTCATGTTTTTTATCTTCGCTTTTGTTATTGAAGTTTAACACCACAATTACATGTATATGTTATGCTCCGTTTTGTTTCTCTGAGGATATACCTCATCTTGGCCAAAAGTGCGACACAGTTACTTCGGTAATACAGTAATGTAGAAATCTTTAATATCAACAAATTCCTTAGAGTGCGCCACATGGTACATCGGCTAAATTTCAATTTGTATTTATGAATGCTAAACAAAAAAAATAGCGTATTATTTTCTTATATCCACAAATAGAAAACAGTTTTTCTTTACAGGAGAGTAAGGAAAAAAATAATAATCCGATTCCATTCATTTCAAATTCGTCCATCTCGAACAAAACGTTGATAGCAACAAAACACTGACAGTGGAGTCGGAGTCATTCACGAGCGTTTATTTCTCATAGATTAATTGGACCACTTCTTCTTAATTCTCCGACACCGGTTATTACGTCATTAAAACAATACCTAGACACTGTCTATGAAATTCCTGTGTTTTTATTCCGACGCCATCACGTCATTGATTAAACCCGAAACGGTCAGCCAAGAAAAATAGCTAAGAATGACGTGCTCTATAAACTTAATATTTATTTTAAAAAATATATATATTTGTTATACAAAAAATAATAAAAAAATCACGTCAACTTAAATAGGAAAATTCAATTACCAACACTGTGTCAGCTGGCTTTGATGTATAGCAACTCATAGATATGGATCCATTCGAAGTATTTCATTGAAATGCTAAACGCTAAAAATGCAAGGCCGCGTTCGAAAGTAATATTGAGCTTTGTTACCGGGGTCTTTATGTCGGCCCTGCTGTGTCAGCGAGCGGCTCAGACGCCGGACCGGTTTTTGAAATCCTCGAACGTGCTTGACATCAGCCGAGCCGTCGGCGTGCTCCGATGTCTAAACCAAGCGCCCCACAGCCTCTTCTCGGTGTCGTCCCCGCGGATAAGGTTGACGGGTGATCATTGGTCGACCATGTTGGACATTGTGACAGTATCTGCCGATAGGGTCAACGTTATCTCGTGTGTTACAGAATGCTACAAGGGACATCTCAGGATTTAGCCGCTGGCGATAGAACTGTTGTTATCTATTTGATTTGACGTACAAGAAAGTGACGCGGTGCAGAGGTGCTATTTGGTTCTTTTTTTTCGAGTCATTTTTCTATTTCTTGGCCACCAAATGTATGGGCAGCACTGTCATTGGCTAAGACACTTTGCCCAGCTTGGTCAGTTTTGGGTTTATAACACCCCAGGCCCGCACCGGGGCGGGGGCAACCATGGCACTTGTAAGGGACCCAACCTTTTTCGAGTTTTTTAAATATACGCCCATAATGTCCTTGGTGCGGGCCTGTACCCCCCACCCCCCTTCCTTTTTTAAACAAATCCGCTTTATTACAGAAAGTACTGCCACTGCTAAGACACTTTGCCCTTTATTCTATTTTTGTCAATTTTTAGTTCATACCCCCCCCCCTTTTTTTTCCCCCTCATCAACACCCCCCCCCCCCNACGACATTCCAATGACCACCAGTTCGCTTTGTTGCGTTCGTGTGCTCCTTCTGCCTAGTTGATCCCATTACGGACTTCTCGTAGAAGAACAACATGGTCGTGCTTTTTTTTCCTCATTTAAAAGAAAAGGGAAAAAAAATGGACTCAGCCACTAGGGAGACAACAATGTTAAGTGCTGGGTCCCGCGTCCTTCAACCCCCCTCCCCCTCTCTCCTTTTCCATCTCATCTAAATGTGGATTTACAACCGGTTTTCTGCTCCAGTAGTTCTCAAATTAAACGCGACAAACCCCAGGGAGTGGGTGGATTTGGAGTGTGGAGGCGATCCATCGCGACATTGCCAATAAGTTCGAATAATCCCCCCATAATCATATGTATCCTTCATACATTGGCAATAAGGTTGCTTTCTAGACCAACCCGTAATCATATGCAACTATTTATGCTACGTAGAAGATCTCAGACTTATTTTATTTTGCAGACCCTGGATATTAGAGATTATTGGTTCCCTAGATCAGTTCAGTTTAAAAATGGTTTTCTTCCTAACTCTCTCTTTCGCGTTTTGGGTGCCTTGGATGTATTAAAAAATCTAAATGTATAACGAGTTGTGTTCAGGAATAAAATATCATAGCATCATTTACCATTAGCGCAGACAGAAAGCACACACGTTGTGTTTGTGATACGTGGGTCTTGCTTGCATGGTGAAACCATCTTATCTGATTGAACAATCTTCCATCGCTTCTATCAAACCCACATCCGCCCAGCACCTAGGCTACATATTTGCTTGACATCGATGCGTATAAAGTTTAAGTAAAATATGAATCCTTTGAGAGTCTACTTGACATATTCTCCAAGAAATCATGACGATGTCACCGACAGTAAACGCGGCCATATCACGATTACACAAGTCTTAGCTCAAAAATATACGATGCAGCTGTGTAGAAGGGCATATCTAAAACACGATGCTTCATGTATCCCCAAGTTCTTCTGACCCCATCCTCCTACTCCTCAATGCAGCCGTGTTGAAGGGCATATCTAAAACACGATGCTTCATGTATCCTAAGTTCTTCTGACCCCATCCTTCTACTCCTCAATGCAGCCGTGTTGAAGGGCATATCTAAAACACGATGCTTCATGTATCCCCAAGTTCTTCTGACCCCATCCTCCTACTCCTCAATGCAGCCGTGTTGAAGGGCTTATCTGAAACATGATGCTTGATGTATTCTAAGTCTCCTGGCCCAAGCCGTGTGCTCTTCCCAAAGAGGTCAACTTGTACGAGATGTCCACTCCTCACAACGTTCCCGCTGTGACTGAGTTCATCCACGGTTTTGTCAAAGATGAAATCAAAAGAGGTGTCGTTATCTAGACGAGCTTCATCATGCATAGTGTGTCCGTATCACTATTGTAGTGTAGGAATATCACTCTTTTTTTTTTTCAAAGACCGTGAGGTGTTAATTCAATGTAAAGCTTAACATGTCTAAATATAAACTTAGAAGTTATCAATGAATTGCAATCAACATTTAACAAAATAACAAATAAACCAAAAAAAAAAAAAAAAGCCATTTACCGTTTTTTAAAACCGGCTTATGATTTAGATTGAAAGTAAATATCTACCATCTATTTGTGACAGTATAAATATAATCTATTTGTGACAGTATAAATACAATCTATTTGTGACAGCATAAATACAATCTATTTGTGACAGTATAAATATAATCTATTTGTGGCAGTATAAATATAATCTATTTGTGACAGTATAAATATAATCTATTTGTGACAG
>CAXITT010000011.1:1213411-1274320 GCA_964033795.1 Lymnaea stagnalis
TATATATATATATATATATATATAAATCATGATGCTTCATGTATCCTTAGTTCTTCTGACCCCATCCTCCTACTCCTCAATGCAGCTGCGTTGAAGGGCATATCTGAAACATGATGCTTCATGTATCCGAGTATATATATGTATATATAACACGAATGAGTTACCATCCATCACATAATTACGTGAAGTCAATGGATAAGACGAGTCAATAACATAGCGTGATCGTCTCAAAGAACGCACCAACACAAGGGATACGGGGCTGGAAGATTTCCCTCGTGGTCTGCTGAACCTAAGCTCTGGCAACGGTTCTCTGTCCCAGGAACATCAGGAGCAGCAGTTCTGCACACTTTTTCAGCGACCTTAATTAGAAGTGTCCCATTGCCCTCGTCAAATGGTAATGGGGCATTTTACATTATTTTCTTAGCCCATGTGTCCTCGCATAGAAGGCTTGACGTGCCCCTAAGGGGTACACGGGCACCTGTTTAAGAGCTGCTGATCTACAAAGTGGGGAGAATCTTAAAACCCTTCGAGATTTTCGGCTGTAAGGAAACAAAAGTTCTTTGTCCTACAATTTAACTATTCTTTTATTGGTCGATATCGATAATTTTATACACCATTTATTCGATATGTATGTGTCTCGAACGATATCGTCTAATCTCATAAACATAGGATCGTATTCATAACATTCGCAATTGATCCAAACGTAGTAGCGTGTTCATAACAGTCGCAATTCATCCAAACGTAGTATCGTATTCATAACAGTCGCAATTGATCCAAACGTAGTATCGTGTTCATAACAGTCGCAATTGATCCAAACGTAGTATCGTATTCATAACAGTCGCAATTGATCCAAACGTAGTATCGTGTTCATAACAGTCGCAATTGATCCAAACGTAGTATCGTATTCATAACAGTCGCAATTGATCCAAACGTAGTATCGTGTTCATAACAGTCGCAATTGATCCAAACGTAGTATCGTATTCATAACAGTCGCAATTGATCCAAACGTAGTATTTTCCACCATGGAGCCATTCACCCCCCCCCCCCTTTTTTTAAAAAGAAAAAGAAAAAAAAAAAAAAGCAGCCAACAACTCTTCAAATGTTCCAAAGCATTCATTAATATTCATAAAAGTTAGATGGCCCAAGAAACTGCAAGAGTTACTTAACGCTTGAGGCCATCAGGACTTGTAACATATTTCTTAGCGCATCAAATTCCGTCACCATTTATTGAAATACGTCTAAAGTTGGTGAGAGTTCAATCCTCTTTTGTCATGTTTCTTTTTTTTAACTGCTTGTCAATGAAAGTCTCGCCAACAGTGTATCGAGTATAGGCTTTGTCTTTTCTTAGACCGATTTTTAGAAGGTCGGCGGACAAATATTGCTTAAAACATGGCAGCTTATAGTGTGTTTCAGCATATCTTTCGGACGATCCTTGTATCTAAGAGTTACTGTTACAGTTCCCGTTCGCGCAATGAAGTCGCATTTCAGCAAATAGAAGTAAAAAAAAAATATGTAAAATATTTCGTAAAATAGAGCTGTAAACAAATTTCAAGGACACTTCTCTAACATAGTAATACTGAACAGTGTTGGCATTTTGTCCGCGCTGTGTACCCGGATGATGAGTAATAATGACATCAGTTCTATTAAAAGATTTCCGCCATTAAATGACAAGCCCTATTGGACAACAAAACAAGAGAACTTAAGAAAATACTCTCTAAGACTCCCATGGTTAGGGTCTCTGATGCTCTAATCAGCACTTCCACTCCTTCTGCTTGTGTGATCGATATTGCAGTTACATCTACAACTCAGTGTATTTCATTTTTAAAAATGGAAATTATTGATCATTTTAAATGTGTGACTTTACGCCGACAGCGTGGGTCGGGAAAAGATGTATTTGCACTACGTTCAGTTGATGAAGAAGATAAAGAGCGAATCGAACTAAGCAGGTTAAACTCTTATATCGTTAAAAGCTCGGATAAATTGATTTCTGTTGGTTTAAAGCTGGAGAGGGATTGTATTTTAAGTTGATAGCTGGTGAAGGTGTGTTTTTTGGATTTAATAGCTGAAGAAAAATGTGCTTTATTAGGTTGATGGCTGCAGAAAGTGCGTTTAAAAATGAGTCTTATGGTGTAAGAAGGCGCATGCGTAAATGTGGGCTATGATGTCGCTGATTGTTTGGCTATAAATGTGTTGAATGTAAGGGATCCATGTGTCAAAGAATGTGAGGGATCCTTGTGTCAAAGAATGTAAGGGATCCTTGTGTCAAAGAATGTAATGGATCCTGGTGTCAAAGAATGTAATGGATCCTTGCGTCAAAGAATGTGAGGGATCCTTGTGTCAAAGAATGTAAGGGATCCTTGTGTCAAAGAATGTAATGGATCCTTGTGTCAAAGAATGTAATGGATCCTTGTGTCAATGAATATAAGGTATTCTTGTGTCAAAGAATGTAAGGGATCCTTGTGTCAGAGAATTAAACGAATCCTTGTGTCAAAGAATGTAACGGATCCTTGTATCAGAGAATGTAACGGATCCTTGTGTCAAAGAATGCAACGGATCCTTTTTTCAGAGAATGTAACGGATCCTTGTGTCAGAGAATGTAACGGATCCTAGTGTCAGAGAATTTTAAGGATCCTTGTGTCAAAACAAAATTGATAGACCGCTGTGACATTCTTGGGGTTGAATGAGCCCATGAGAATTCGAGACATGATGGAAGGCCAGGAAGATGAGATGTGTAAATCTGTTAAGAAGTAGCGCGGGGCGTTGATTGAACGGGCCAAAAATTACCTTAGAAATTCTTTTATAGGGATCATTCGGTGACCGGAATATTTTCTATCTAAAGGAGGAGGGGTTCCAAAATCTTCTACCGGAACGCCAAGATTCTTTAAGTTTCGCGAATCTAAGACAAAAATAATAAAACAACCACACACATCGCTGTTTCACTATGCGTGTTTACATTAGACAAATCTATTGACCACTTTGTTGCAATGTATGAACATCTCCACACCCCAACGATGTAGTTAATGTCATTTTGGTTCCCCGAAGAGAATGGGATTGATCCCGTTTATATATTTTCCACCACAGCAGGGCCTGAGGTCTGTGATGAACGGGAACCAGCGCTCTCAAGTTAGTCAAGGTTATCCTGCCACATGACAGCTAAACATACAGCATGAGTAAATAGAACATCATGCAGGCCGGGGTTGTGTTTGGGGGGGGGGGCATTCAGTCATATAGAACATCATACAGGCCGGGGTTATATTGGGGGTCATTCAGTCATATTGAACATCATACAGGCCGGGGTTATATTGGGGGTCATTCAGTCATATTGAACATCATACAGGCCGGGGTTATATTGGGAGCCATTCAGTCATATTGAACATCATACAGGCCGGGGTTATATTGGGGGTCATTCAGTCATATTGAACATCATACAGGCCGGGGTTATATTGGGGGTCATTCAGTCATATTGAACATCATACAGGCCGGGGTTATATTGGGAGCCATTCAGTCATATTGAACATCATACAGGCCGGGGTTATATTGGGGGACCATTCAGTCATATTGAACATCATACAGGTCGGGGTTATATTGGGGGCCATTCAGTCATATTGAACATCATACCGGCCGGGATTATATTGGGGGACCATTCAGTCATATTGAACATCATACAGGTCGGGGTTATATTGGGGGCCATTCAGTCATATTGAACATCATACAGGTCGGGGTTATATTGGGGGCCATTCAGTCATATTGAACATCATACAGGCCGAGGTTGTGTTGGAGGCTATTCAGTCATTTGTGTCTGTATGGGGTAAGATAACGAATGAAAAACATATTTATTTTCGGAGAGAGAAAAGAGCATAATGAGTTGGTGCATATCATTTCTGCTTTTATATTATTTGTGGTTGTCATGGTTTGGCTAAGTAAGCATGGATCGCATGACGTCACCCGTGAATGTAGAGGAAATTATTCAGAGTAAGAGTATATATATTAAAAAAAAACAACCTATATTACTGTGTCTGTTTTAATTAACCTTAACTTACCGGAATCGAGTTTAGAAAAAAACAACATGATTTTGTAACCAACCCAAAGTGGTAAAAGTAGGCGGCAACCACGGGCAAGCTACTCTGTTTTACAAAAATCTGAACGTATCCCATACCGGTATCCGAACACACGAGATGACATCAACAAAAACATGGATCCGTTTCTAGGGCCGAACAAATTGCTTTCGTTCAATAACAGAAACGTACGGTATCCATTATTATTAGCCTTCGGCAATTTGACAAGAGACGATTTCCTTTGCAGGCATCCAGAGCAATATCAAATATTAATGTTCGTGCTAAATTTTGGAGAGGCACTACCGTGAATGACAACAATGATAATTGAATCAATAAGTCTACCTACTCTTTGGCTATTTCCAACAAGAACGAAACGTCAACGTTGGCGAACGATTCCAATTTTCCATATTGGTGATGACTAAGAACTTGAACTTGAGTGCATTCATGGCACTGGGACAGCGGAGGGAGAACTTGAGTGCATTCATGGCACTGGGACAGCGGAGGGAGAACTTGAGTGCATTCATGGCACTGGGACAGCGGAGGGAGAACTTGAGTGCATTCATGGCACTGGGACAGCGGAGGGAGAACTTGAGTGCATTCATGGCACTGGGACAGCGGAGGGAGAACTTGAGTGCATTCATGGCACTGGGACAACGGAGGGAGAACTTGAGTGCATTCATGGCACTGGGACAACGGAGGGAGAACTTGAGTGCATTCATGGCACTGGGACAACGGAGGGAGAACTTGAGTGCATTCATGGCACTGGGACAACGGAGGGAGAACTTGAGTGCATTCATGGCACTGGGACAACGGAGGGAGAACTTGAGTGCATTCATGGCACTGGGACAACGGAGGGAGAACTTGAGTGCATTCATGGCACTGGGACAACGGAGGGAGAACTTGAGTGCATTCATGGCACTGGGACAACGGAGGGAGAGTTTCTTAAAAAGAAAAAGCTTCGTAAAAATATACCGGTATGGAATGTCTCAGAAAAAAAAAAAATTTACGTCAATTTTACGTTCATTGCAATTGATATGAGGGTGTGTAAATGTAAATGGTCTATTCCGATCTGTTATTATTATGTATGAGGTAGCCGAGGAGCTATCCTGGAGAGCACAACTGGAAATCCATTAGTTCATAGCAATTCAACAATTTTACTATTTACATCCGTGCATTATAGTTTAGTACGAGAACTGTTGGGACCTTGGAAAACTATTTCTAGCTGTCTGAAAGGATGCTGTCGACAACGGTGACGGGTAATGGCTGCTTTGACGATTGGACGAGTATAGTGCAAGGTAATGGCTGCGTTGACGAGGAATGGAAAATGGAAGGAACTCTTAAAATGTTTTAACATCTCCGCTTCAGTCATTGTCCCGCCAGGTTTCACTTCCGTCCACTCTCATTCATCTCTGTCTCTGTCTCCGTACATTGACTGTATTCATATCAACCAGGGCGTGGGCATAACTACAAGGTCCAAATAAAACACATGAAAATCCCCTTGATGGCCTTAGGCTGACCTCCTTTTTCAGACAAAAAAAAAATCTTTTTATATGTTTTAGGAACTTATAACTGGCAAATTGTATAGTTGACACATTATTTGGGGATTTTTTGTAGACCAGTGTAGAAAAAAGTTCTGTGTTTGATTATTCGCACATCTGTCCGTCTACTGCTTTGTAAGTCTAATATCGCTCACATAGATTTTCCGTAGTGTCTAGGCTCAGTTGTCTATCTCTACACACTGTCTTCCTTCCTGAGATGTATTTCAAATAAAACAAGCAAATTGTTGAACCGACCGGCCTGCTCTTTCGAATTGCTGAATTTTTCACAAAAAACATGAAATAAAACAGAACAATAAATAATTAACGCGCCCTCCCTGTTACGCACGCCCCAGATGAGTGGGGTGGCTCGATCATTCCCTTTTGTTTTCTTTCATTAATCAATGCAAAGATTGAATTGACCAGCGCAGAGGAAAGAAATGGAAAGAACAAAACAGCAATGAAACAAAATGTTGTTTGATTAGCTTCCATGCATGTTAAACTCTCACAGAGACCTGGGGATTCGCCAACTGTACACATTATCAAGTAAATTTAATGTTTATTTTCTGTGCAGTATGTCGATTAAGGCGTTTTTAACGGTACATTCATGAATGACGGTCGTGGAAATTCAGCCATGGCTGTCACAATTCCTACTTAAAAAAAAACACGTGACCTGTTGTAAGGGATCAGGAGCATTGACCACCTTGGCTTAAAAGGAATGTTGTGA
This sequence comes from Lymnaea stagnalis, assembly GCA_964033795.1. Lineage (NCBI taxonomy): Eukaryota > Metazoa > Mollusca > Gastropoda > Lymnaeidae > Lymnaea > Lymnaea stagnalis. The sequence continues at coordinate 1,219,729 of CAXITT010000011.1, forward strand.
AGATGACCCCATTTTTCACATTATTATTTTGTATTATTTAATTATTCGTGTTATTGCAGTATTTAATATAATCATTTATTATAATCTACTATAGATTAATAATTGTCTTTGTTATAGACAGATATGAATATGAAAAGAGTTTCTTACAATAGGAAGAAATAAGGTGGAAGGGGCTAAAAAAAAACAGTGGCTTGTAGGTGATGAAAAGTTTGTATGTGTGTGTTTGTGGGTGTGTGTGTGGGGGGGGGGTCTTTTTAATGAAAAAAGATGGGAACCGCCGCTTTAAAAAAAAGCAACTATAAAACAATAAGACACGGGTTTTTTTCATTATCTCCACTACATGACAGGAATAAATTAGTTGTTTGAATGGAAAGAAATAATGACGAGGCATCGGCAATGACGGACATGGCTCGCCTAAACATATTCTGTTACAGAGAATTCCTCTCAAAGCTTTAAAAAATTCCGATAATGAAATGTACACAAGAAAATAGCTGAACAAATTGATGGGGGGAAACAAACAGATCTTATCCCAATCAACGCTTTCTAGAATTTGCATGTTCCAATCTGTTTTTCTCCAACGTCATCAAACTCCACGAATCTCACCACGCTGGCTTAAACCAATGTACAGCTATCGTTCTTAGATTCCATCCAATTGTTGTCGTTAGATGTAATCTGTTTCAGATGCACCAAAAGGAAGAAGGGGTTTTAATTTACATATATACATTGGTCATTAAAAGGGACTCAAATGTGTTGATTAGATGTTTTAAGAAACGGATCACTCAATTTTAATCGCATCTACCATTTGTCTTGGTGCAACCCTAACAAATATTGTCTTGGTGCAACCCTAATCAAATATTGTCTTGGTGCAACCCTAATCAAATATTGACTTAGATGCAACCCTAATCAAATATTGTCTCAGTGATGCAACGCTAATCAAATATTGTCTCAGTGATGCAACGCTAATCAAATATTGTCTCAGTGATGCAACGATAATCAAATATTGTCTTTGATGCACCGTATAAAATATTTTCTTTGATGTAACCCTAATAAACTATTGCCTTAGATGTAAACCCAATGAAATAATGCCTTAGATGTAACCCTAATATTATATTGCCTTAGATGCAACCCCTAATAAATTATTTCCTTAGATCTAACCCTAATAAAAATGCCTTAGAAATAGATGCAACCCCTAATAAAATATTGCCTTAGATGTAACTCTAATAAAATATTGCCTTAGAAATAGATGTAACCCTAATAAAATAATGTCTTAGAAGCAAACCTAATAAAGTATTTCCTTAGATGTAACCATGATAAAAATATTGCTCATGGTTTATCCCAAAATAAAAAATGCAACTAGCATTAGATGAAACCATAATGAAATATTCCGTAAAAAGGAAACCAAAAAATGTTGCTCTAGATTGACCCTTGCAACATGATAGGCCACTGACTATACAGACATGGCTTGCCATCTCTCACCGCACAAGGAAGCTTAGATGTGCCCTCCTTGAATCCACTGCAACCTGACACGTTTTTTTTTTTCTCTCTATAACGGCGCCAAGGAATTTCCGAAACAAGCTAATTTTAGCTTTGAGTGATGATGAGCAACTCTTTTCCTGGGTCCAAAAGTTATTATAGGAAATAAAAGATGCCGCTCCTGTCTGAAATTGATTTGTTTCAAGTGATCACTTGGTGGTTAACTTCAGACACGTTACAAATAAATAGGAAGGCATCTCGCTTTACCGCCAGTTGAAATCTTAAACTGGCGAGTTGAACCTGAGCAATTTTTAAATGTGCCAAGATTTAAGATTGAAAAGTGTGGGACTGAGATAAAGCTTTAAAAAGAGATTAACCAGACAGGAGCAATTTGTGTCAATGTAACAATATGTGTTAGGCTTTAATAATAATTTTACATAATACATAAGTAAACGTTTCGGCACACGCCTTCATCAGTACAGGAACAAAACATTTAAATAAGTATAAATTAAATGTACATAATATATTATATATCTATCTATCTATCTATCTATCTATATATATATATATATATATATATATATATATATATATATATATTTATATATATAATATATAAAAAAAAAGAAAAAAATATAAATGCGCGCAAAAAAAAAAAAAAAAAAAAAAAAAGACAAAAAAAAAATATATATATAATATATTATATATCTATCTATCTATCTATATATATATATATATATATATATATATATATATATATATATATATTCATGTTTACATATATCCTACCTAAAAAAGGAGAAAAAAATAGAAATGGGCGCAAAAAAAAACAACAAAAAAAAACCAGACTGAAACAAATTCCACTACTATTTTTTCTCCTTTTTAGGTAGGATATATGTATAGAATACGAGTTTTTAAGCCTTCTATGTTAACTTCACTTTTGTTTGTGTGTTTGTGGCAAAATCTTTGGAAGCTGATTGACCCACTTCCCGTTATCCTTTCGAGCAGAAACTTTGACCATTGACTCGTTGCCGATCACAACACATTATATCAAATTTTCATTTTATGTTTTTATTGCTGTAAAAATCAGTGTTCTTCTGGCGATTACAGAAAATTACAAAAACTAGTGGTACTTATAAATACATTGCAAAAAATGACTATTTATCTTTAAATGACCAGGCTGTTACTTGCTTCAGATAAACTAAATTTCTTGAAAAAAAAAAATAGGACGATTTATGAGTTTAAAATTTTGTTTTTAAAAATTTGCAACAAGTGAGATACAACATATCCCAATTAACTCGAGTCTGATGGTTCATCGACGTACATTCTCTCTAGTTGTAAGGAAATTAGATCATGAAACGTTAGAGTTTCAAGTCCCCGCTCGCATAAATAAGTAGGAATAAGAGTACAAAGCCAAATAAGTAGGAATAAGAGAACAAAGCCAAATAAGTAGGAATAAGAGAACAAAGCCATACACATTTTTGGAACCGTTCACGTCATCTCGGTTTGCGAAGAATTTACAGTTTTGAAATAAACCACGGTGTGTATTTCTGGTAGATGCATGTTGAAATAGTCATAAAATATCAGGAAAAAGATGATAATGGAAAAAACAAAAAGTCGGACACCACTTTCCAAACCTGTAAAATTGCGGAAGTAACCAACTATTAATTCTCATATTTTTAGGCAAAACAAAACATTTTTGGTTCCAACAGAACATTTTTAGTTCAAACCATTTTTTTAAAAACATAATTAATGTCCGTAGTTTCAAGAAAACAACAAAAAGTCAGTTACTGCAAAAAGCTGACGAATGGAGCGCAGTTTGTGTGCTCCAAAGACAGCATATATTATTTTTTAAAAACCCACTAACTTAAACAGGAAATGTATTTTTTTTTTTTTAAAATTGGAAACATTATATCTCTCTCACGGAAACTAAGAGAAAATGAGTTTAGATTTAACGGTTAGTGTTCTCGCTGGAAAATAAAGTTAGAAAATAAGGACGTTATAAATTTGGCGATCAAGCTGTAGCTACATCTCATTAATAGCTGTTTGGAAATACGTGTTTCGATGTTTACCGTTAAAACTAAAAAGACCGTGCGAATGTTCCTCCACACAAAAATCTTTGACAGTGTATTGGTGCAATGCCATGTGAGGCAATCAAATCCTTTCCGTAGCTACTGGCCGAATAATTAAGGTATGTGGTATACCACATTACAATCTCATGTCAATGTCACTGATGCTGGCGGGATAATTAATGTGTCTGTAAAATCCTATTACAATATCACGTCAAAGTCATTGCTTCATGTGGTGCTTTTTGTTTTGTTGTTAAAAAAGTTTTTTGGTTTTTTTTTTTTTTTTTTTTTCTGTTTTCTTTTTTTAAGAACTCAACAAACGTTATAGTATAGGCAGACCTCTTTACCCATACGCTTTCGCCGTCGTGACTACTTGTTTCAGCCTAAGACTACGGCACTATGACGAGCCTTAAAAAAACTTCGTGTTTCGGGAGGTTTTTGTTTGTTTGGTTTAATTTTAATTTTAAAAAAATAAATAATTCGGGTGTTTTCAATAAAAATTTACCGCACTTTTTCTGTTAGCACCGTAAGCGATCGAATAAGAACGACATCCTTCAACACATCGGATAACCCTAACTTGTAGATTTCTTTATGGTAACTTGTATGAGCAGCAAAGCGGCTGAATGGATTTCCTGCCACTGCCACATCCTGTATTTTGATTTTAAACCCGTCCCGCTCCTCTTCCCCCACCCTAACCCACTTATTTACCAATCTACTCTATTAGCGCTTGAAACTACGTTTTTGAGACTTAAAACATTACTCTGACACGAACCCCGGAGGTGTAAACAGGTCTAATAAAGGTATTAAATTTCACCAACAGAATTATGGAGCTTTTGATGCTCGAAGAAAATAATACAAAATTGTCCAGCAGGGACGAACGCTTCAAACCTTAACGCAAGGGCGGCTACCCGTGTAAATGAAGGCGAGTTTTAGCGGAATAGACTAAAACCAGCCTTTAGGGACTTAAGAGAGGCAGCTCAACTAATAGCTGACCGAGCCAGTCCAGCAACCTGTCGACTTAAGAGTCGTTCAATCTCCTGATTGAGTCTTGATTTCTTTGGCAGGAGTTGGCGGGACGGCAGCGAAGTCCTATTTAGCACCGTTTCCTTCTCAATAATTTCGGCAAATTTCCGACAACCACGACCAAGTAGTGTTTTTTGTGGCTCGGAGCTGCGACCCCGGTTGGCATTATAATTATTTGATTGTATTTGTATGAGACTGATCGTAAGGTAGCTAACATTAGACTTCAGAATACTTTATTACTTTGAATGCATTTACAATTTTTAAACGTCTGTTATTAATATTTATATATCTTTCGGAATCTTGTGATCAACCTGAAGACCTTGACCGACACGCAGGTTGATAAGCCAGGGTTTATAGCAGCATGTATGTCTTTATCAACGTATGTTGTAAGCTCATGTGAACATGGTTTATAGCAGCATGTATGTCTTTATCAACGTATGTTGTAAGCTCATGTGGACAGGGTTTATAGCAGCATGTATGTCTTTATCAACGTATGTTGTAAGCTCACGTGGACAGGGTTTATAGCAGCATGTATGTCTTTATCAACGTATGTTGTAAGCTCATGTGGACAGGGTTTATAGCAGCATGTATGTCTTTATCTTTTTTGCATTTGCCGGCCCAAAAATTTGGAACGCCCTTCCAGTCGCTCTCAGAAGCCGTTAGACACTGGAGTCCTTTAAAATCGATTTAAAAACACATCTATTTCGCAAATACCTTCTGGGGTGATGCTATCTACCATCTTTTTCAGTTAATGTATATTGGCTTGTGTTGCTTATGGTTGAAACGGGATGAAAGACTTTGACTGGGTATGCTAGTATGTAGCTTTATAGTGTTGCGTCTGTTTTTAAATGTGGTAAATTTTAGATTGTTTTTATTTCTCTTTTTAATATGATTGACTTTGTAGCGCGCTTCGAGCTTTTGGGGATGAAGCGTGTTTTTCAAATAAACTTTAGTATTATTATTATTATTATCAACGTATGTTGTGAGCTCATGTGGACATGGTTTATAGCAGCATGTATGTCTTTATCAACATATGTTGTGAGCTCATGTAGACAGGGTTTAGTGTAGAAATTATGTCTTTATCAACATATGTCGTGAGCTTGTGTGGACATGGTTTATCTTTCAAGAATTTCCCAACATGGAATACGTCATCAGGATCCACTCTTTGTTATAATACAATAAAATAGAAAACGAAAATTGGCTGTCTGAACTTTGGGCTGTTAATATTAAGCCTTCGTTTCGGCCTCGTGTGGGTGGAATAAGTAAATCAGTAAGCTGGATTAGGTCAGCTGACCAGTTTGTGCGAGTCTTGTAATTTAGGACGCATCCGCCAGAAAAAAGGGGATATCTTTCAGGGTTGAAAACATGAAAACAATAATTGCTCATTTGGCATGGATTTCCTGGACATTGCCACGCGGGCTTCTTCATTATCCCGGCATTTGTTCAGAAAATACTCTGGCATTTGAGAGGTGGGGAGATGCCCGTTACAAATAAAATCTGGAGCAAAAAAAAAAAAAAAATGAGAGTATTGTATTTTATGACAATGTAGATTTAGACTTTTTGCTTCAAATTGGTGTTGTTTTATTTCCACGAGATATTTTTCTCAATGAAGTTAATTCAGACTATGTTTTTATGACCCACCAAGACACTTGTAAATTAGCACAATTTTCCATAATGAGGCGAAAGCTTTGCTCAAGGCAGTTGAAAATACAAGACTGACTTGAAATCAGACGTCCTGGAGTGTAAACGTGATTTTTAAGTCTATGTTGACATGCATAGAGGCTGAGTCATCACAGCAAATAAAATGATATGTTTTGTGTGTGTGTCTGTAACGGAGATGAATTATGCTGACAAGAAGATTAATTTTTTTTTTTATATCTCTCCCCCCAAAGGCTGTGTGGCGGCTGTGTCAAGACGTGGCTAAGAAGAAACCCCAGTGTTCACGCGTGGAGGCAACCACTCCAGAGGTAGGCTGGCCTTATTATTAGTGTATCAGCCCTTTACGTTTGGGTGTTAAAAGTCTTCTGCACGGCGCGTGGGCATCATCATTTGTTTTGTTCAAGTACCCTGGCGGCTATTTCAGTTAAACAACTGCTTGTTTAGTGTTATGGATTCCCCAGCCAGCTTAAATCGGCATTTATCAGGTACACATGTTGATTTGTTGCATTTAAAAATACCAGAAGAAAAAAAAACCGACTCTCTGAAAATGCTACGCTCTCGTGTGGGGCCGAGCCTACGCTCTTTCGGCCCTGGCCAATTTAACAACGGCTTGCCCCATCTGGTGGGCATTGCCGTAAATAAAATCACTCGCACGGGTCTCCGTGTTCACACCCTCAGTCGCGCCTCCGTTCTCGGGGCAGCCGACCAACAGTGGATCAACCGTTTCGGTAGCCAGGCCACATAGTCGGCTGTCAGGTCGCATGACTCACTTAGAAGGACAGTTTCAACAAAATGGTAGCAGCCCATTTCTACAGCCAGCGATATTTGTACCGATCACAGCTCAAGCCCAGGTGCACGGTCAGACTGAAAAAAAAATTCGTTAGGGGCTGTGCCCCTGCCACCTGTTTCAATCTAGTAAAATTAGTGTTTACAAACAAAAATAATAATCTAAATGATATGCTTAGCTTTTCAATTGTTGAGAACTCGCAGGTGACTTTTGTTGAGACCAGGGTAGTTTTACAGGTGGATGTATTGAGAACAAGTAAATTCAATAGTAAATTGATTCGGTACAGGTAATGTATTGGGTGAATGAATGTGATATAATACAATGGATGCATACATTTGTTACATTCTCACTCGTTAAGTCTACACCGGGCGTGAAACAGCCAGGGTTAGGATGGTAACGAAACACCTGAATGAACTTGTTTCCGTATCTATACACTTTTCGCACCCCTTGATACGGCAAATGCAGCCTTGAACAAAATGAGACCCCGTCACAGAAAACAACAACAACAATCAAACTATAACCACCAAGATAAAGGAAAATAGCCATTTGTCGTGTCACTGATAGAAGTCCTCTTCTCTGTCTATAACCCAAAGGGGACGCAGCCTACCCTAGTTCTGGAAGTCAAACAGAAGTCTTATCCTTATGGGGGGTGGATTTAAGATTTAAATTTTGTGCTTGAAAAAAAACATGTCAAGTTCTTTTACTGTGCCGCACTGCACTCTCCGACATTATTAAGAGCAAGGATTTTAGTAGTGTGCATGGCATTACGGACCTTGCTGAGAATTACAGTTTGTATCCAAGAATCAGGGGTCTGTTATGCAATATGACCAATGTTTCAAAATATTTTCTATTCATGTTTAAAACAAGAACCGCAAATTGTAAACCAGAACCAAGAAAATTAGTAGTCAGTTTCTTCTCCCGTGCACTGAGCGGGGCAAGGCGAATTATTATTTTAGGTCGCATCGCATTATCACCATTTTTTTTGTAGATCAGTAGATCAGTGTGTTAGGTACCTATAATTATACACCAAATCTCGTTCATATTAAAGGGAATTTACCAACAACCTCCGGTTTCCGATCTGACCATGGCGGTTTGGGTTACCGTAATTGTCAACATGAGGCCTTTCATGGCAGTGGCTCGCGCCTGTACGACATTAAAAAAACATAATTTTACCATCCCATCTAGGGAGTACGCTGCTTGATAAACATTTAAAGTTTGCGTTAGCTGTCATGGTTTTCAGTGTTAACTGTCATGGTTTTCAATTTTAGCTGTCATAGTTTTCAATTTTAGCTGTCACGGTTTCAATTTTAGCTGTCACGGTTTTCAATTTTAGCTGTCATGGTTTTCAATTTTAGCTGTCACGGTTTTCAATTTTAGCTGTCATGGTTTTCAATGTTAGCTGTCATGTTTTTTAATGTTGGCTTTCATGGTTTTCAATTTTAGCTGTCATTGTTTTCAATGTTAGCTGTCATGGTTTTCAATTTTAGCTGTCATGGTTTTCAATTTTAGCTGTCATGGTTTTCAATTTTAGCTGTCATGATTTTCAATGTTAGCCATCATGGTTTTTCAATTTTAGATGGTTTTCGATCTTAACTGTCATGGTTTTCAATGTAAGCTATCATGGTTTTCGATGTTAGCTGTTATGTTTAAAAAACACCACACATTTTACTCCAGTCAAAGTTAATAGAATAATTAGTTATAATCTTGGTTTTATTTAACTCAACATATTCTTTACAAAACTATTGCTACTTATCTAATACATGCCATATAATTACATCAAGACTCCCCAATATGAAGCATAGTCTGAGGCATCAACTTGTGATTTTACCGCTAGTAATCTAATAGGATTTAAAAAATGACAATTTTGTTATTCGTAGTTTTATAAAATAAATTGTGTCTGCTGCTCTCTAAGTCTACCCTGTAAGATGATTTTTTGGTAGTTATCTACTATTATTTTTTAGCCTTCCGCGGTCATTTCAAAATCGCCATGCGTGCCACGCCTGGCACGCGTGCCGTAGGTTGTTAACCCAGTCAGCACGCCATTCGATGTAAGGCAACAGCTGACAAGTCCTGACCAGCTTCACACGAAGCCTCCTAAACAATATTCAGTATTAGAACCCCCAATGGAAGCCATTTCAAGATCATAAATCTAGCGGTCATCGCATGAACTAACTCAGTTATTTATCTCTACAGCTCTACTTTCGTTGCCTTGCCAACACCTTCCAATGACCCCCCCCGCCCCCGACCGATTTCGACTCATCTCTTTTAAACCGTGTACGTCCTCTAATGAATTTTTTTTGTTTTTTGTTTTTTTTTTGTTAGAATAAGTTTCTCTGAAGACACAATAACTCTTTTTATCCGTGTACGTCCTCTAATGAATTTTTTTTGTTTTTTGTTTTGTTTTTGTTAGCATAAGTTTCTCTGAAGACACAATACATTGTTGTTGCGATCCCCCCCCGCCCCAACCTCTAGCATTGCCAATATCCTAGAACAGTGGTTCTTAACCTTTTTGGAGGTACCGAACCCTACCAGTTTCATAGGCTCATTCACTGAACTCTTCTTGATAGGAAAAATAAAATATGCTTTATTTTTCTGAATTTTTTTTTGGGACCTTCGCCGAACCCCTGAGACCGACTCACCGAACCACTGGGGTTCGATCGAACCCAGGTTAAGAACCACTGTCCTAGAAGCTTGTAGGAGCTCGTCCAGTTCTTAACCATCTGTGTCACCGTTTCACGATCCTTCGGCTCGGTGTTGGATTGTCTTTGATAATGCCCTCTAGCCCCGAGCCCAATATCCGCAGTTCACAGCCTGAGGAAATTGACCCAGCGGTGGGGAGTAAAACATGGGATTTCTTAATGTTAGTGGGCCATTCCGTGACTGGTGGAAAATAAGAGGCAGTGACATCTGGAACAAGCAGATGGGGGAAAATCAATTATGGGTTGAGCTGAGCCCACGTTGACAGTGCTCTGATGATTCCTTTTCATCTCGGTTAATTTGGGGGGCTTGTCAACTGAAACAACAAATTGAATTTATGATTGGAGATTTCTTTATATTAATTTCCTACTACGTTTCAGTTTTTTTTACCAGCGATCGGGGTTTGGGGGGGGGGGGGGCGACCACGACAATTGACTGATTTTATCCACATGTTAATGAAAGTAAGCTCCCTCAATCAATGTTCTCCAAATAAGATTTTTAAACCAAGGGGCAAACTTTTGAGGCGAACATTTCGATTCGTTGCAGCGTACCTGTGTGATGAGAATGTTGTGGTGGTAAGGGCAATGGATAAGCCTAACTGTGCTGTAATGGGAGCGTCAGGGCCTCCAGGCCCAAGCCTCAGCCAGCCGCACGTCTCTCGAAGGCCTGGACCGCATACACACCCTTGCTCTTCGTCTTGTGTGTGGGGGCGCTCCGTACGACGCCCACAGCCGAAGTAGAAAAATTGTCAGACGTAGGTAGATCTGAGAAGATCTGTAGCGATACTAACCGCGGTGGAACGATATCGCAGGGTAGACAGAACGGCAACCCTGTTTTCAAATACAAGGTCGGTGGGTAAAGATGACATGATCAAAAAGACCCTCCTTCCTTGATGCAGTCAACGATTTGTAGAACACCTATCCATACCCAACGAGAGGGGGAAAATGCGGCTGATCCCGGCACGGGCCTCTCCCCCCCCCCACATGAAGGCGTTAACCTTCCAAACATACGTCTGTCACTGGCAAGTGCTGTGGTGACAAAGGCGGACCATCCGGATGCTCACGAGGAGTAAGCTCTGTAAAAACAATAAAACAAAATACGGACCAAATGTTATAAGTCTTTACTGACGGCTCATGTCTCGGAATTGAAAAGCGAAGTGGAAATGGCGCACTCATGAAGTACCCGGGGGGGGGGGGGGAAGGAAGTAAGCTCTGTAAAAACAATAAAACAAAATACGGACCAATTGTTATAAGTTTTTACTGACGGCTCATGTCTCGGAATTGAAAAGCGAAGGGGAAATGGCGCACTCATGAAGTACCCGGGGGGGGGGGGGTAAGGTGTGCCTGCACTAGAGGCACTTACAGGGACAAGTGGATAAAATAGAAGAAACTTCGATGTAGAATTCCTAATAAATTTTTGCCGTCGTAAAAAACCTGCGTCGTCGTCTGGCGAGGAGGTAAAACTTTCTGACTATTGCATTCTTCACCGGTTCACATTTTGCACTTGAAGCCTTGGGTAGGAGCTCGACGGAGCCAATAATGATCAACGGCATTTTGGAGACGGTAGATGACATGCGGCACGGTCAACCTCCAATGTATTCCTTGTCATGTTGAGGTGACGCAGAACGAGGGGGTGGATACCCTTGCGCGAGAAGGTCCAGCCACAACTCGACCGGCCCATAACTCAACTGGGAGTCAAGGCCTTGCGCTAAGACCAATTTCGAGAAGAGTGGCTCAACGGCTGGATGACATGCGGCACGGCATGCTAGCACTGCTGCCACATGCCGTGATCGAGTTAAGAACGACCCCTGGTGAAAACTATGACGTAGAGAACAAGGCCTTATTACACAGATGGAAACTGAGCAGTGTCCGACAGGTAACTACATACAAAGACTCGACCCACGCAGGGAAGACTCTGTAACCTGGCCACAGAAACGCTAAAACACACAATCGCTAAAGTGCCACAGTCTAATTTGTGGTGAAGCCCACTTGATGAGGCTCGCGTGTGATGTGCAAGCCAGATTATAAGAGTCCAGGCTCAACCTTACTAGAGAATGAATCAACTCAGTAATATAACATTTGCATCTATGACGATTCTTCATATCACAGGACATCCCTTGTCAATCCAGGGAATGCGAGGGCTTATTTCAATCAAAATTCAGATTCCCTCCCAACTTGTTTAGCCTCCAGTGACGCACTTAGCGTTTCTGACACTTTAGAATTAAGGGAACTCGGGCTTTACTTTTCTCAACGAAGAACTTGATTGCTTGGCAAGGTCCCCGTGCACCAAGTTTGATAGAAAGAACACTAAATGGTGTAGTATGCGTTGTGTCTTTTCTCTAGTGTTATTGTCTTATACGAGTTGGTGGGCACTAGATGTGATTATTTGAAACAAAGCGCAATAGCGCCGTTGCAGCGCAAACTAAAATGTGCATATCATTTTTATTTGACACTACTGCCTTGTTAACTTCTGAGGATGGTTTAATTTTACGCGGTCTCTGCTTAGTTCACACGCTCAACTTTGCGTCAAATTTCTTTTTGAACGCACAATGGGATACGTTCAAAATTTTGTAAAACACAGTGGCTTGCCCGTAGTTGCCGCCTAGTTTTACCAAGATGGTTTGGTTCCAAAGTCATGTCTGTTGTTTCTAAACTCGATTCCAGTAAGTTAAATAGGGTTAATGAAAACAGACCCAATCAAATAGTTTTAAAATAAAATGTATACTTTTACTCTGAATAATTTCTTTTCTCTCCATTCACACGGACGTCATCCAATCCATGTTTACCTAGCCAAACCACGGCAACCATAAATGATATGAAAGTGGAAATGACAAGCACCAACCCACTGTGCTCTTTTTTCTCCGAAAATAAATAATTGTTTCCTTCGCGAACGTATCCCATGTGTAGTAAACAGAACAATGCGTTAAAAGAAGAAATCAGACGAAAATGTGATAGTGTGAACTGCGTAGGCAACCCTTAAATGAATTATACTTTTATTTACAACTAACGTTTATATATATATATATATATATCCTGAAATAGGTGCACACTCCATTACAATTTTTAAAATAAACAAGGTCAAGACTTAAATTTTGTTTAGCAAGTAGCAAATCACAAAAGAATATCAACATTATTATTTAGGCTCGTACTAAGGATGTTACACGATAACCGGAAATCTGGTTATCGGTTTTGAAACGTCTCTTTATCGATTAATATAATAGTCGCCTCCCCCCCCCCACACACACGATTTTTTCTTAAACCTGAGTTAACACGTCATGTATGACATCTTGTTGTTTCACTAAGTTGTAGTAATATAAAACATGTGGAGGGTAGGGGGCAGTTTAGAAAAGTAAGCAGGTGACACCAGAAACAAAATGTATATAAGGGATATAAGAGATGTTATAATATTCACAACACTGCCAGACTGGGATATAAGAGAATCAGATCTTAAACGTTTCGCCGACCAGGGGCCAGAAAGGCCGTGTAAGCTGCCTGTGTGTGTGTGTGGGGGGGGGAGGTTAGTTACATGACATACTTAAAACAAGATTAGAAATGTAAGTTTGACGGGGGAAGCTTGGAGGGTGTTACGAAATCCTATTTAATAGCGTGGCTGCGGGTGGCCACGTCATCCCGCACTTCCTAATAGGAAGGTGTCTTTTAGTCGAGAGAAAGAGAGAGAGAGAGAGAGAGAGAGAGAGAGAGAGATGCGTGCTATACATTTGTGATCGTTTGAAGGCACGCAGGGCGGCAGCTTAAAGATAACGTCTGTTGATGAACTCTTTCAGATGCATTTACGTTTGACATCCATCGCATTTTGCCATTTCTAGCATAATGGTATCCCTTATAACATCGTTGACCCTTCCTGTAGCTTCCGCGCACAATTTGAACTACAAGATAATGTAAGTTAACTAGAAACAGCCGGGTATACATAAAAACAATTCTTCGGTTGGAACTCATTCCTGAAAACCAGCAGTTCCTCAAGCTCCATAGCGTCGTATTTTAACGTTTACACGGTCCGTGTCAACAACGTCTGGGGTCATTATTGTATCTAATACGACTTAGAAAACCACAGAACTGGTATATGGCTGTCGATCTTCACTGAGCTGACCTCGTTTGGGTGCAAGGAACAGAGGCGCGCCGTCCTTTGCTCTCACACAAGCGAGGCAGGATTTAAAAAAAAAAAAAAAAGTAATGGAAAACAAAGTCTGGGGGGAGGTCTCTTTTCTAGAAGGATCCTATTGAGTTCAGTCGGAGAGAAGGATCCTATTGAGTTCAGTCGGAGAGAAGGATCCTATTGAGTTCAGTCGGAGAGAAGGATCCTATTGAGTTCAGTCGGAGAGAAGGATCCTATTGAGTTCAGTCGGAGAGAAGGATCCTATTGAGTTCAGTCGGAGAGAAGGATCCTATTGATTTCAGTCGGAGAGAAGGATCCTATTGAGTTCAGTCGGAGAGAAGGATCCTATTGATTTCAGTCGGAGAGAAGGATCCTATTGAGTTCAGTCGGAGAGAAGGATCCTATTGAGTTCAGTCGGAGAGAAGGATCCTATTGATTTCAGTCGGAGAGAAGGATCCTATTGATTTCTCAAACGTGCACAAAACGTGAGGGGTTTTATTCGCCAAAATTCAAGGTCGAAAACTGGGGTGGGACCTGCACGTTACGTTGCTCAGGATGTAATGCATAGGTCCACCTTAGTCGTAACCATGAAGGGGCGTAGCTGTCGATTCGATACGCTGGCATAACCCCGTAACACATAATGGGAATAGTTTAGACTTTTAATGTCCGCAAAATCATTAGCGTTCAGTTTTTCTACCTTCATTTAACGTTAGCTGTGTACGATTATGTGTAGGAAGTCCGTTTGATGTCCAACGAAATACAATTGGTAAAAGAAATGGTTTCGTCCATATAATGAAAAATCCATACAATCTTTTGTACAAAATTCACCATTCACCCTGAAGAGCATCGATAGGTTGGAGGCGGTCCAGCGACGGGCAGCATGCTTTGTCCTGAACGGCTAAAAAAAAAAAAAGCTTGAAATGTTGGCAGCTTGCTGGAAACACTAGGCTAGTCACCATTGGAGGAACAACGCCGAGCTAAAAAAAAAAAAAAAAAGCTTGAAATGTTGGCAGCTTGCTGGAAACACTAGGCTAGTCACCATTGGAGGAACGACGACGACTATCCAGGCTCTCCATGATGTACAAGATAAATAATGGGCTGGTCCACTGCTCCAACATTAAACAGAAACTTGTCCCTCTCCCCCTAGACAGAGACGAGGCCACGACAGGCAGTTCCGGCTCATAAATACAAGAAATCAGTGCAGGAGCTCCTCATTCCTGCCAAAGACAATAAGGGACTGGAACAAGCTTCCAAAAAGCAACAGTTGAGGGGCCTACACTTGACACAGTTTCGTCTATTGCCTCCTGTCTTCCGACACCCAGTTCATAAAACCATCGCCGAGTAGCCCTTGCAACCAGTGAAGAATCCACTTCATAACCATGCAGAGTTACATCGCAAACCCCTCTACAAACATAGAAGCCAGAATGATGATTTCATTGATCGTGGGCTCTCAAAATAAAGAAGAAGAAGCAATCCATTTCGATAATCTTACAGTCAGTTAAGTTTGATTGAATAATCATAGACGTAAAGGCAATACTTTCTCAATTTAGAGATTTGTACACATTAGTTTTACTTCTAGTCCCCTCTTCACTAGTTAAAGATAGTCTACCTTAAACAACAGTGCCCCAGAAGTCATCAGTTAATACCCTTCTCAAGTCATGAGTGTGAGTTGATCCCCTTCTCAAGTCAAAAGTGTGAATCGATCCCCTTCTCAAATAATGAGTGTGAGTTGACCCCCTTCTCAAGTCATGACTGTGAATTGATCCCCTTCTCAAATCATGAGTGTGAGTTGATCCCCTTCTCAAGTCATGACTGGGAGTTGATTCCTTTCTCAAGTCATGAGTGGGAGTTGATCCCTTTCTCAAGTCATAAGTGTGAGTTGATCCCCTTCTCAAGTCGTGGGTGGGAGTTGATCCCCTTCTCAAGTCGTGGGTGGGAGTTGATCCCCTTCTCAAGTCATGAGAGGGAGTTGATCCCCTTCTCAAGTCGTGATTTGGAGTTGATCCCCTTCTCAAGTCATGAGTGGGAGTTGATCCCCTTCTCAAATCATGAGTTGGAGTTGATCCCCTTCTCAAGTCGTGATGGGGGTTGATCCCCTTCTCAAGTCATGAGTGGGAGTTGATCCCCTTCTCAAGTCATGAGTGGGAGTTGATCCCCTTCTCAAGTCGTGATGGGGGTTGATCCCCTTCTCAAGTCATGAGTGGGAGTTGATCCCCTTCTCAAGTCATGAGTGGGAGTTGATCCCCTTCTCAAGTCATGAGTGGGAGTTGATCCCCTTCTCAAGTCGTGATGGGGGTTGATCTCCTTCTCAAGTCATGAGTGGGAGTTGATCCCCTACTCAATTAGGTATGTGAGTTAATCCCTTCCATTTAGGCATGGGTAGGTTTATCCCGTTTCTTATATGGATTTATCCCGTCTCGGGGTCATGATTGTGAGTTAATCTCTTATTCGAGTCATTGGTGTGACTTAATCGCCCCTTGAAGGCGTGAATGAGATTATCCCAAGCCATTGAAATGGTTTTTATCCCGTCCGCATTCATTAAGATTTAGTTGATCTTATCAAACCATTTTGTACTTTGGTCTCCCCCCCCCCCAAGCGGTTGTTTGTTTATACATTCCCACGACCTTATTGTGATTTGTTGCCGGACAAGACAAGCCATGGAGCAGGCTTCTGGGGTACTATACCATCACCCAAGCCATTGAAATGGTTTTTATCCCGTCCGCATTCATTAAGATTTAGTTGATCTTATCAAACCATTTTGTACTTTGGTCCCCCCCCCCCCCCAAGCGGTTGTTTGTTTATACATTCTCACGACCTTATTGTGATTTGTTGCCAGACAAGACAAGCCATGGAGCAGGCTTCTAGTGTACTATACCATCCTCATTCAATAAGACGATCTCCTTAAAGTCTGGGAGAAAAGGAACACAAATATATTGGTCTGGACAGATCGCCAACTGGGGTGCCCTAAGAGCCGTTCAGATTCCATTGTTAGCACGTAGAAGGCGCCCGCTAGGTGGCTCTGTCAACGTAAGCGCTATGATACAAGATTACAGTCATTCAAATCCGACCCATTATCCTTGATCCATTTTTTTTTTTTACCTTTCCCTTTTCTTTTTAACGGCTGGTATTTCATGTTTATCTTCATCAATAACACCAGCGGTAGCAAGAGATGACATGAATTCCATCTAATATTGGTAAAGTTCACACTCTGTCATAATTATGCATAATAACGGTATTCAATGATTTGTTCCTGATACTCCCTAACAGTACACGTATTTCCTACTGGTGGCGTGCAATTTGATTTGAAGGTTGACGGATAAGGCTGTGACTTATCTTTAAATGGCCCTAGTTCTGGGAGGTTAGAGTGCACACGTTTGGGGAGGTTAGATTTTCGAATTTTTTTGGAGATTAGAGTGGTAAAATTTGGGGAGCGAGAGAATTTATCTTTTTATAATGTTTGGGTGCCAACTGTACAAACATAAAAGTGTTACTGGAGTGACCAAGAGCGGAAAGAGTGATGAGATTCAATAATTAATTGAACGTGGTCACCGGAAGACTTAAATATAGGCCTGCACAGCATATGGCACGCGGACCGCACCCATCCTGTCAGCACTCACTTTGCGGCCCGCGGACCGCATCCAGCCCGTCAGCACTCACTTTGTGGCCCGCGGAACGCATGCAGCCCGTCAGCACCCACTTTGCGGCCTGCGGACAGCATGCAGCCCGTCAGCACCCACTTTGTGGCCCGCGGACCGCATGCAGCCCGTCAGCACCCACTTTACGGACCGCGTATCGTATGCGGCTTATCAGCACCTACTTTTCGGCCCTCGAAGTAACGAAATATGCTATATTATTATTATTTACTAAATAGCTTTCACCCCTGTCCTATTATCTTTCGGCCCGCACAAGTTGTTCATAAAGTATTACGGCCCGCCTTACACTTTGAGTTGTGCAGGCCTACTTAAGAAGAATACATTTGAGTCCCTTAAGAAATTTAGGCGATGTACATCGTTTAAAGATCGAATTTAGTGTTTAGTATGCACTAATATATAAGTGGAATATAAACATGGGACTCCAAAGCTCACCCCTAGATCCCTACTGTACTACTCTGCGTTAGGCCCGCACAGCTCAAAATGTAAGACAGGCCGCAATACTTTATGAAAAACTTGTGTGGGCCGAAAAAAAATTGGAGAGGGTGAAAGCTATTACCGCAAAGTGGGTGCCGGCGGGGCGCATGTGGCCCGCGGGCCGTATGTTGTGCAGGGCTGCTCTGCATTGTTAGAAATGCACATGGCTAAACATATCTTGATTAAGTATATGACCGTTAAAAAAAAAAATTGCTGCTAAAATATATACGTTAAAAATAGAGTGACAATTCAGGTAAAAGTCTGATACTTACAGATATATCGTACTTACACATTACATTTACAAGGTTGGTATTTAAAAATAAAAATAAAAAAAAACAAAAACAAGTAGGGTGTACATATAAGCAATACGGCCACTTACATAACATTTAAGTCATGTTATCGTTGTGAAGAAAAGTTATTAAGCTGGATGATCTATTTTCATCAGCTCTGGTTTGTATTCGCTATTAGCTTAATTTCATTTTAAAAATAACATAACACCCCCCCCCACCCTAAATCGCCACCCCCACACATACACACAGCCAAGGATTATGGGTCGAGCCAAAACAGCAATGATCATTGATTGCAGGGACACAAATTTATGCTTTATTTCACTAAATTGATCAAGAAAATCGTTGGATCGAAAATTTGATTTGGGGATTGAACGTTAGCTTAACCCCCCCAACCCGCACATCCTTTCCTTGTCCGTGGACTTTATTTTCTTTAATTATCTGGGTAAATTTACCCCATGTTTATTGATATTAGGTTGTTTTTTATTACTGGTGTTGTTCACTTGTCAAGCTGCTGTGCTTAGACGTGGCTATTCGATTCTGCTTGATTTCTCATTTGTCCAAGGATTGTATTATGGGGGGTTTAATTTTAGGCCCCGAAACTTAATTATTTTGAATTATGGCATGCGGGGAGCTCATCCTCATTTTAAAGAAAACATGTTCAACACCCCCCTCCCCCGCCCCGCCCCTCCCCCGCCCCGTCAGAAGTACTCGCCTTACTTTGTGCAAAACATGATTCTCTGAGGCAAGATGTGAGTTATCTCAGCTGTCTAGTCAAAGCAGTCGGAGGAAATCATGAACGAAAGTAACTAACTAGACCGGGCATAATTCCCATCACGTTACCATTAGCGCTCTTCCATTGATTGATTTTATGTGATTAGGGCCGGCCTCTGACCTTTTAGTTTATATCGATCTCTTTCAGATTCAGAATTATTTTCTGATTACCCTTTAACCGCATGTTTCTGTATTCGGAACGCGGTTGCAGTTGGCAATTTTTGAAATCCTTTTTTTTTTTTTAAAAAAGGCATTGTTAATTATACACAGCTTTATTCGTATCGGGGCCAGTCTCAAGGCACCGTCCCTAAACTCTATAACTTTTGCTGGATTAGTCACAGATTCTCGATTAATGTACATTTCGTTTAAGCATGCCCACCTGACTGTGACCTATCCACCCAAACACAGAGGGCCCGCTACATTTATTATCTGGGTATCATTTTGACACGTCGTCGGCCAGAGTTGATGTCATCTCACGATTAAGACGAACGGGTGTTAATAAAGTTCTCGGCTCAGTTGCCAAGATCGTTTAGTCAACTGCTCCAACTCACAAGGATGCGTTTTTAATATTTTTAACATTGTGAATATCGAGAAGCGAAGTAAAAAAAAAAAGTAACAGTAAGCGTTGTTTATTTGTGCAGGGGTGTGTCCGACATCTTTTTGTTGTTGTTGGGGAGCCACTTTTCTAGGTACTCCAAATCCAAACTTTAATTACATCTCACACACACCAAGAGCATATCATTGGAAAGAGCTGGCTTTAAGCTTTCCACCAAGATAATCTTTCTATCTTTTATAGGAGAAAAGTTATGATTTTTTTAGTGATTAATTTTTGCCCAATATTTGGCTTTGTATTTAATTTTTAAAATTCTGGACAGTAAGCATATTATTGAATGACTTTATCAAATTACTCAAGTGTATTTTGGGAAAACTATGTTCCTTGGAGCATGACCGAGTTACACATT
This sequence comes from Lymnaea stagnalis, assembly GCA_964033795.1. Taxonomy (NCBI): domain Eukaryota; kingdom Metazoa; phylum Mollusca; class Gastropoda; family Lymnaeidae; genus Lymnaea; species Lymnaea stagnalis. The sequence continues at coordinate 1,239,700 of CAXITT010000011.1, forward strand.
TGTATGTACATGTATTATGCATTGCCCAGGCAAAACTAGGAATGCGTCTCTCAGGGCCCCCATGCTCCGTGTCAGTAACGCTCCTGCCGTCATCCAGTAACGATGCATTAGTCCTTAGACCCGGCACCGAGGAACTGCCATCTGTTGAACCGGAAAGGTTAGAGTCTCAAAACAGGCACCGAGGTTAAGCTCAAAACATATGCCTAAGAGTAGAAAAGTCTGCTCCAGCGTGGAAAGTTGGGAAAAAACACTCTACATACCAGCAATGGACAGCACACACTCTACACACTAGCAAGAATAGCAGACACTCTACACACGAGCAAGGACAGCAGACACTCTGCACACGAGCAAGGACAGCAGACACTCTGCACACAAGCAAGGACAGCAGACACTCTACACACGAGCAAGGACAGCAGACACTCTGCACACGAGCAAGGACAGCATACACTCTACACACGAGCAAGGACAGCAGACACTCTACACACGAGCAAGGACAGCAGACACTCTGCACACGAACAAGGACAGCAGACACCCTACACACGAGCAAGGACAGCAGACACTCTACACACGAGCAAGGACAGCAGACACTCTGCACACGAGCAAGGACAGCAGACACTCTGCACACGAGCAAGGACAGCAGACACTCTGCACACAAGCAAGGACAGCAGACACTCTGCACACGAGCAAGGACAGCAGACATTCTGCACACAATCAAGGACAGCAGACACTCTGCACACAAGCAAGGACAGCAGACATTCTGCACACAATCAAGGACAGCAGACACTCTGCACACAAGCAAGGACAGCAGACACCCTACACACAAGCAAGGACAGCAGACACCCTACACACAAGCAAGGACAGCAGACACCCTACACACAAGCAAGGACAGCAGACACCCTACACACGAGCAAGGACAGCAGACACCCTACACACAAGCAAGGACAGCAGACACCCTACACACGAGCAAGGACAGTGAACATATAATCAATGTTGTTGTTGTTGATTTTAAAATGTACCCTTTATAAAAACAATACGTAAGAAAGGACCGAAGATCAGTTCACCAAAAAATAAGGCTTTCTAGGCAAGTGAAACTAGCACAGAAATGTAATTATAAATAATTATATATACTTTCGCGTAAGCAAACTTATGTTTGTTAGAAAACCAGTGAACACAAAAGAAAAAGTTAACTCATAATGTTTCAACAAAGGTCAAGCCGAAAAGGGAAGAAAGAATATCGCTCATCGGGTGAGCGGAAATAATGTTTAAAAATGCATTACGCAAACGATGTTTGCACAGAAATCTAGACGAGCATTCCATGTAGCCAAAAGATTTGAATTGAATGTATCCGAAAGTTAAACATGTTTTTATAATGATTAATTTTTTTGCACACACTTCTTTTGCGTAATGAATTTTAAGAAAGTTTCAATTATTTTCTACTTTCAATTGCGTTTAAACTCGTCTTTGATCGAAAGATTTAAAAAAAAAAAAGTTTATTTACCAAAAAATATTTAAAAATTCTTCCGGTGTCTCATTGGCGATCTTGTCTGCATGACGCTTCCTGACATTTTCGAGCCGATTCTGACGCTGATTTGGGGTTTCCAATTTGCCCATATTTATTATTAAACAAATAAACCTTCCATTAGCCGCCACAACACACTCCTTGTTCCTGAGGCCACACCAATTTCAACACTGGTGGAAAGGACACACTTCTTTTTTGTAGAAGTGCGAGAGTGTCACATATGATTTCCTCATCACTCACCATTCACAATCAGGGACGTCATTTCAGTTTCTTTTAAAAAGTGGTGGGTGGGGGTGGGTGCAAAACCAAAACGTGGTCGGCTTGTTAAGTTGTTTATTACTAGGGGCGTCGCAGACCTCATCACTCACCATTCACAATCAGGGACGTCATTTCAGTTTCTTTTAAAAAGTGGTGGGTGGGGGGTGGGTGCAAAACCAAAACGTGGTCGGCTTGTTAAGTTGTTTATTACTAGGGGCGTCGCAGTACATAGCTATTTAAATGAAACCAGCAAATTCAGACGGGGGGGGGGGCGGGGGGGCGAATGCCCCACACTACCTTACCCAAATGACGTCCCAGTTCACAACCCCACCTCCTTCGACCCAACATACCGCAGCTGTAACTTTGTTACCAACTCAAATTGCGATCTTTCAGCTTAGCGCGAGACTGAAGATCAACCAAGTGAGAGAGTCACGTGTGAAAGCAAAGAAGAGGATTACGCTCGTAAAAAAAAACCTAAATGGATTAGCGAGTAGAAGGGAAGTCTTTTATAATAATAATAATAATAATAATAATAGCTAAGAGTTTAACCCCACCTAGTTAACCTACCCCAGTGACGCCGCTGTTTTTATACATGTCCGTTCAGCGCTCATTAGCTGCATGTTTTTAAAAAAAAATGTTTTACGCCATTTGGGGTAATTTACTCTTGTTCGCCGACCTGTGCTCTAAACTGGGGTACCGCTATACAAATAGACCAGTTGCTTTGTCAGCTCTACAAACTGATACTCTTTCAACTGTCAGTTACGACCTTGTTAAAGATCAAAACATTCAACGAACGCTTTCGAGCTCGTCAGGTAAAATGTCATCCTGACCTTGAAATAAAGCATAATGACCCATAACCGGTTTAAAAAATAGATTCTGAAAACCGTTAATTGGCCCCACCCCAAAACCTTTTAAAAAACGTCTTAGTTTTTGCACGGACATGTTGGCACCGTTTGAATGTATTGCCCTTAGGGTCAGTCTTTGTGAGGGAGTCATTTTAATTAGTTGTCTCCCTGCTATACTATTTGAAATATACTGCACAGATAGAGAGTGAATAATTTAACTGTTGTTTGACTGCGACTAGAGCAAAGTTGAGAATATTCTTTTTTTGCCTCTAGACGAGACTGACTTTTTGGTAGGATTGACAAAGAGAAAATTCAATTCTCCCTGTATTCCAAAGTTCTTGTCCGCAGTTGTGATGTACTGCAGCTTTTCCGCAACTTGGGCCGTGCACTAGTGTGCCATATAGCGAACACTCTGACCCACGCTCACCACCAATGAAAACCCTTCATACTGAGAGCAGGCGACTCAGCACTCACATTAACTCAATCAGTCGGCTTATCTCTCCTTGATGAGGAGTCCCCCTTAAATGTGATAGGCCGCGCTTTAACTTGGTGGATCCCATAAAATGTGATTTGGTTGTTGTTCAATTTGATGCTCGGATCGCCTTTGGCTGCAATCAACACTTATTTGCATACTATTGAAACTTTTAGAATCATTTGGTAGTTTGAAATCAAATGTCATCTCAACAAGAAAACAATCGACATTTCATCTTGACGCATAACACAATTCTAAATGCTAAGTCTCGTACGTCTTACATCTGAGGTGTTGGTTTATGGATGCGTTCATTTCTGCACGCTGGCTCACCCAGTATACTAAACGCAATGGACCAATGGGGTCAACTGTAGCGTTGACAAAACCACATGATTGTGTTTGTGTTTTCGTTTCACGGAATGTCCAACATGGGACAGTAGCACAGGATTGGAAATGCTGATAGGAATTTATCTTAACCCCCCCCCCCCCCGAGCAAATTGTTAGCAAGTTTCACACCATGTTCATGTTTCATTAAGGAAGGTTTCATTAGCACATTTTGATGTGACGTAAAGGAAGTTTCACACCATTTTCATGTTTCATTAAGGAAGGTTTCAATAGCACATTTTGATGTGACGTAAAGGCGGTAACATGTCAACTTGCTTCTCCCCCCCCCCACCCACCCCACAAAAAAGACAAATCTTACTTCTTTTATTGATCCGAATAAATGGATTTTTTTTTAAAAAATGATGTTGTATATGTTCATTTTCAGCTTATAAATACAAACATTTTAGCCAAGGGAGCATTTCACAATTGTATCAATTTAAACACAAGTCATATAAAGTATTTCTCTGGCGTAAAAATCAGCCATCATGTGTTAAAAAAAAATAATATAAATCTATATATATATATATATAAATGAAATTATTTTAAAAAAAATAACTAAAACTGAATTTGTTGACAATAGCGAGTTTATTAGTTAGCATTTAGATTATGATATTCTTATTTGGAATTTCGCGGAAAAATTTGGTCGTTTGCTATTCGTTGATTTCTGTAGACTCTACTAATCAACTCGGAACGGTCTCGCTTCCTAATGCTTAACTGCTCCCCCCATTTTTTTTAAAGATGGGTTTAATAATAGTCATACATCGCCGTATAAAAGATGGGTCTCGTAATAATCGTACATCGCCGTATAAAAGATGGGTCTCGTAATAATCGTACATCGCCGTATTGAAGATGGGTCTCAAAATAATCGTACATCGCCGTATTGAAGATGGGTCTCATAATAATCGTACATCGCCGTATTGAAGATGGGTCTCGTAATAATCGTACATCGCCGTATTGAAGATGGGTCTCATAATAATCGTGCATCGCCTTTTTTTTAAAGGCTTCATCTTCCTTGTATCTATTTAGACACGACCAAGATGTTTTTCGGTGTGTTTTAATTGTTTGTCCTCCACGTCGATGCCCCTGTTTGTCGACCACCCAAAAGACGCACGGAGATCCGGGGCCACGTATTATCTGTGTGCCAAATCTGCTCCCTAGTTTTGTGTAGACTGGGCAATCAAAGCTATAGATTTTGTCTTGTCCGATTTTGCCCGTCATCAGACGCAGGACGGCTAGAGGGAGCATAGAAAAGTTGAGCAATGACTACCACGAAATGAGAAGATGGATTTCCACCACTAAGTAGGAATGGGGTAAAGTGGTCCACATCTCCGCCGAGCCGGTAATGCATTTTCTATTAAGGAGACCATGTATTCCATTTCGCAATGCGTGTTAAACTGTTCAGTCCAACTTTTAGTTCGGTTCATTTTCTTGTCTTAAAAAGATACAATTTCCGAAACACGCCCTTATAAATGTAATTCCTAAATACACCCTTATAAATGTAAGACCAAAATACACCCTTATAAATGTAAGACCAAAAAACACCATTATAAATGTAATTCCTAAATACACCCTTATAAATGTAAGACCAAAATACACCCTTATAAATGTAAACCAAAATACACCCTTATAAATGTAATTCCTAAATACACCCTTATAAATGTAATTCCTAAATACACCCTTATGAATGTAATCCCTAAATACACCCTTATAAATGTAATTCTTAAATACACCCTTATGAATGTAATTCCTAAATACACCCTTATAAATGAAATTCTTAAATACACCCTTATGAATGTAAAGCTTTCCTGGGACATCTTTGATCAAGAATGAAAAAAAGGACTTATTTAAAGTCAAAGTAAAACTCATTATATTTTTTTATTATCGCCTCCTGTCTACATTACATGAAACTGTAGTCGGTTTTTGTTCAGATGGCCAACTGTTAAAATTGTGAATTTTATTTTAATCTTTGCCAATTAAATGTATGAATCCGGTTCTTATGACGTCCTCCAATAAGTTTAAAGCATGCTACAACATGTCAAATTATATACCACGGAAGTGGTAGTTTACGACCCGACCATACGCTTCGCGTATGGTAGGCTATAATCAATGGCGACGTTACTGACATGTTCATAATCGGAGGGGAAAGTTTCAAACGACATGGATCGCATCCCCAGACGACACATAAAACGTTGAGGGAAAGACAGGCGTTCACATTGTCGTGACTCTGGTGTTTGTCACAGAACACGTTTGAGATCTTGTTGAAGAATGAACGTTTGCAACTGTCGCTGCGAAACCTTCTTTTTTGGATTTAGGAATATGTTTTGTTCAGTTTATGAATGTGTTCCGGTTAGTTCGAATTGACATAACCAATACAAGTGATACTGGAAAAATACGAGTCACGCTGCACAAAACGAGTCACACTGAACACTAGGAGTCACCCTGAGCAATACGAGTCACGCTACACCAATACGAGTCACGCTGCACCAATACTAGTCACGCTGCACCAATACGAGTCACGCTGCACTAATACGAGTCGCGCTGCACCAATACGAGTCACGCTGCACTAGTACGAGTCGAACTGCACCAATACGAGTCACGCTGCACCAATACGAGTCACGCTGCACCAATACGAGTCGCGCTGCACCAATACGAGTCACGCTGCACTAGTACGAGTCGAACTGCACCAATTGACGGGGTAAATGATGCTAGAAAAACACTCAGGCCGAATGCCTTAAAGACACCAACATTTCCATGTAACCCGAGGTTAGGAACTGCTGACGTCATCAGGTCTATATTTATCCCATTACAGGTAGGATGAGTAGGGCTGGGAGAAGTGTTTTCAGTTCATTCAATAGATCCCCTGCGGGAAACTGTACTATGTACAGTGTAAACTGAGCGAGTGAGAGAAGAAAAAAATAAAATAAAGATAGATTATGGAAGCGTAAGTCCGCCCTTTATTGCCAGCCTTGGGGATCTTGGTGGGCATCGGAACACGATAATTAGCACCAGTAGGTCCACGAGGTGGGACGGAGGTCTGTAAAGCTCAGGGAATAATTGCTCCGACGTGTCTATAATATTAAACGCTATATGTTCTGGGCCGGAATCGTTAAGTCTAACAGAAGTACATTATATGGCTTCATAATCACGTGCAGGTGGAATGGCCTGCAGGAGGCATTGAATACAATCGCTAAATTACCCGGTACAGAAAGAATCTCTAAATTGAATCTTGCCGTTCAGGTTTGGATTTCTTTTATTTCTGTTTTAACAAAGACGAAAAGTCGTTATTTTTATGTGTTTTTTTTCTCTCTTTCGGATATTATTATTATTTTTTAAAATTGTTTTCTTAATACCAATTTATTTTTTTTTTTTTTGGGGGGGGGAAGGGCGGGGGGGNTGGTGTGTTGGTGGTAGTAGGAGGCGTTGCCAGGAGTCAGAAGGCTTACTTTAAATTATTCAGTTTCAAATGGTATCTTTTGTATTTATTTTGTTTCCGGTGTGTCCTGCTTCCTTTTCACAACCAGGCGCCCCCCCGGCCGCCCCCCCCCCCACCGAACAGATTTTATAATAATAGTAATGGGTGGAAGGAGAAAAAGCAGTCACGAGACTAGCGCTTGACGCTTGAACTCGGGTGAAGAGGTGGATTTTCCCCCCTTTCTTTTAAATCAATCAATAAAGAGCCACGGGGATGGTGTATGACTTCACGAGTATGGTGTGTGACTTCACGAGTATGGTGTATGACTTCACGGGTACGGTGTATGACTTCACGGGTACGGTGTATGACTTCACGGGTACGGTGTATGACTTCACGAGTATGTTGTATGACTTCACGGGTACGGTGTATGACTTCACGAGTATGTTGTATGACTTCACGGGTACGGTGTATGACTTCACGGGTACGGTGTATGACTTCACGAGTATGTTGTATGACTTCACGGGTACGGTGTATGACTTCACGGGTACGGTGTATGACTTCACGGGTATGGTGTATGACTTCACGGGTATGGTGTATGACTTCACGAGTATGTTGTATGACTTCACGGGTACGGTGTATGACTTCACGGGTATGGTGTATGACTTCACGGGTACGGTGTATGACTTCACGGGTACGGTGTATGACTTCACGGGTACGGTGTATGACTTCACGGGTACGGTGTATGACTTCACGGGTACGGTGTATGACTTCACGGGTACGGTGTATGACTCCACGGGTACGGTGTATGACTTCACGGGTACGGTGTATGACTTCACGGGTACGGTGTATGACTTCACGGCTATGGTGTATGGCTTTCTGTAAGACTATTTTTTGTAGGCGACGGTTAAGGTTTACGACTGTCTGTAGATCTATTGTTGAAAGATTTACAGTTAGGGTGTAGGACTCTCTTTAGAACTATTATTGAAAGGTCTGCAGTTAGGTTGTAGGACTGTCTGTAGGACTATTGTTGAAAAGTCTGCAGTTAGGGTGTAGAACTGTCTGTAGGACTATTGTTGAAAAATCGTCAGTTAGGGTGTAGGACTCTCTATACAACTATTATTGAAAGGTCTGCAGTTAGGGTGTAGGACTATTGATGAAAAGTCTGCTGTTAGGGTGTAGAACTGTCTGTAGGACTATTGTTGAAAAGACTGGAGTTAGGGTGTAGGACTCTCTATAGAACTATTATTGAAAGGTATGCAGTTAGGGTGTAGGACTGTCTGTAGGACTATTGTTTATAGAAAATGAGAAATTTATTTTTTTATTTTAAACAATTGGACCCACCAGGTATTTTCTCCAAATACCCACACAAAGAAACTGCAACCGGTTAAGCCCTAGTTAATAACTATTTTCAAAATTGCTATGTTCCTGAGTTCCTGTGTTGATAGTCAGTGAACATTTTGTAACAATTTAATGATAGCACTAATGACCACACGTTCAACTGAACATTTTTTCTGGAATATTTATTAATGCTGCAAATGTCGGACTCGGCGGGTTACGGAATGTCAGTGTGGTACGTAATGTCAATGTGGTACGGAATGTCAGTGTGCTACGGAATGTCAGTGTGGTATGTAATGTCAGTTTTGTACGAAATGTCAATGGGGTATGGAATTTCAGTGGTGTACGGAATGTCAGTGTGGTACGGAATGTTAGTGGGGTACGGAATATCATTGGGGTACGGAATGTCAGTGGTGTACGGAATGTCAGTGGTGTACGGAATGTCAATGGGGTATGGAATTTCAGTGTGGTACGGAATGTCAGTGTGGTACATAATGTCAGTGTGGTACATAATGTCAGTGTGCTACGGAATGTCAGTGGGGTACGGAATGTCAATGTGGTACGGAATGTCAGTGTGGTACATAATGTCATTGTGGTACGGAATGTCATTGCGGTACGGAATGTCATGGGGTACGGAATGTCAGAGCGTACGGAATGTCATTGTGGTACGGAATGTCAGTGTGGTATGAAATGTCATTGTGGCATGTAATGTCAGTGTGGTAAGGAATGTCTGTGTGGCACGGAATGTCAGTGTTGTATGGAATGTCAGTGTGGTACGGAATGTCAGTATGGTATGGAATGTCAGTGTGACACGGAATGTCATTGTGGCACGTAATGTCAGTGTGGTAAGGAATGTCAGTGTGGTACGGAATCATTGATTCACTTTCACTCAAACATGTAAGTGAGGACAAACCATTGAAATAATAAATGCGTTGAACACGATGAAAAGCCCTATCAAGAAACACGACCAGTTAAAAAAAAAAAAAGCTTTGGAAAAAATGCCATTCTGATGAGTACCAGGCATCACCATGGAGTTATAGGCAGTGGTCTAGACATCTCCCTATAATGATCAAACATGTAAGTGAGGACAAACCATTGAAAAAATAAATGCGTTGAACAAGATGAAAAGCCCTAACAAAAAACACGACCAGTTAAAAAAAAAAAAAAAGCTTTGGAAAAAATGCCATTCTGATGAGTACCAGGCATCACCATGGAGTTATAGGCAGTGGTCTAGACATCTCCCTATAATGTTTTGACTCCTTTGATTCATGTTGCGATGAACAAGTTTATTTGAAAGACCCACCTAGTTTCAAGTGAGACTCAACAGTCACTAGAGTTCAAGTTTCAAGAATGCCTTCGTTTAAATATATACAGTTTCAGCACATTTTTGCTAGTTTTATACTACGAAGAGTTCCCGAAGTCTAATTTTAAATAACATCATATCCATATTTCCATATTGCGATTTCACAACAATTGTTATAATTATATTTATCAATACAACTGTCTTGGTTCATTTTATACCTCCACATATATATTGAATTAGTTTTGTTCTTTGCTTCAGATCTCCGAGTTGACTCTCCTGCTTGAATGTCTCTGCTCAGAGCAGGCGCTGGTGGCCGAGTTGGCAGGGCAGGCCATTCAGCAGCTGGTTGAGGACGACGTAGTTGATTTAACCTTTGCCCTCAATTCCACCCTCAACTCAGTGCCATCAGCTAAGTAAGTTCACGCCCTTAGTGTTATTATAACTTCATTTACTATCAAAGTAGCGTACACAGAAGATGTTTAGAGATTTAGCAAACAAACAAAAAAGGTTTCCTAAACCAGTGTTCTTTGAACCACATATTCCCCTCTTTTTGTATTCTTATCAGTGCTACTGATCTTTAGGATTAGCTCAAGGGTGTCTAGATTGGGAAGCTCTAAAACTCGATGACAGTAGTCATGTGTACAATGTACACTTCTGAAATGTATACCATCTTACCATCTTTAATATTTCACCTGAACAAAACATGTGGGAGGTCAAATAGTTAAGATGTGTGGTAAACTAAGCGCCCGGCAGGTCTGATATTTCTCATGTTTGTTTTGTGTATCAAACACGCTTGTTATACTCTCCAGTTAACTTAAGGAAGGCGGAACGAATGAAGTTGAAAAAAAAAATCGAGTATATACTATTTATGTCTATAATAATAATTTCCGAGTGGATCTTTCTTGTCCGCCCCGCTCTCAGTGCGCTCCGTGCTGCGCACTCATTCGCAGCTTCCCCCGCCGTGGAACCTATTTCACGAACCGTGGAACCCATTTCATGAAGAGTTCAGATGCGCGGTCTTCGCGTTACTTACATATGATTATCTGCCTTACCGTCTCAATTGCATTTTATGTAAGAAAAATAAAAATCAAATTTATATAAAAATATGTTAGAGCTAACACAGTTTCATTTACATAATTTCAATGTTTATAAATACTACATTACAACTTTATAAACTAAGATCAACATTTATAATTTACAGATGACCTTAAGCTCGGACTCAGTGTAAATGACCTGTTCAGTGAGTGCGTCTTTTCGTGTGTGTGTTTTATATACTTGATTTGTCGTGAGCGTATTTGGTGTGGAGATTCATTGTGTAGCTGATGCTATGCGCTTTGTAGTGGAGACGTGTTTGGGTATGAGAGATGACGTTGTTCGTTGTTATGGCTTTGGTAGTCAGTTGCAGAGTGATAGTGGAAGGAAGGCGGCGCACTGGAGAGGTTATTTTTGAATAAAGAACCAGATCAAATATTGACCTTGGTGTCGTTACCAATCACCTCGTAGAATAAACGAAGCCATTGAACTGCTTATGCAATGAGCAGTTCGCAACAATCACTCATAATTGTATGAGCCATTCGAAATCCAAGAAAAAAACACGGCGTTTCGAAATCTTGGATTATATCAGCGGGTTATATTTTGCCTGCGTTTAGTGGGGGGGGGGGGCTCTTCACGAGCCTGCGCGTCTCTATCCCAGCGTCCTTGCCGTGCACTTCATGTGCTCAACTTCTAGAAATTATAAATTGGATTATATCAGCGGGTTATATTTTGCCTGCGTTTAGTGGGGGGGGGGGCTCTTCACGAGCCTGCGCGTCTCTATCCCAGCGTCCTTGCCGTGCACTTCATGTGCTCAACTTCTAGAAATTATAAAACTACACCTGGTACTCGGTGATTTAACTGTATGCGATAAGTATCTGATATTTGCTCTATCTACAGAAGAACTGTCGTAGTGAATAATAGTATTAAAATTACAATTATATAATTAGAACGCGTTCTAACAATGTATTGACCTCGAGTTTCTAGCACTTCCTGGGGTTTGGTGTCTGAAAATGTATCAAATGTTTCATAAATGTGGGGCATTGTCTCATGACAGATTATCGCTTTAGCGAATGGCATCGCATCCTATTGTAAACAGAATTTGAAAAAAAGAAAAAAAAAAGAACGACTTAAACCCGACTGCAATACTATTTTCTGGTATAATTTAATTGCGAGCCGTGGCTGGTGATTTTTCTCGTACAAATCTTGTAAAATGATGACTCACCTGTCAACCCTTGGGCCATTACTGTTGAAACAAATGTGGGTTTGAGCCGCCTTGTCAGTGATATCCATAATGCTCGGTGTGGCTCGTGCCTGTGATCACAACCTGTAATTACAAAGACAAACAGTATTGGCTTACATTCCTAAAACCGGCAACGGACTCGGTTATTATGTTCCGATATAACGGCGTAGCGGGCATGGCTGGTTCGTTGTTGTTGTCCAGAGGTAGTTTATTTGTAGAAACCTTATAATAAAAAAACAAAATTAAAAAAAAAAAAAACATTGTCTGTAAATAACTCGTGGCTCTAGTCCGAAGGCTGCTGGAAGTACACTTGGGTGAAATTTTTAGGGCTTGTTGATCCAGGACCCAGAAATTTGGGCGTCGATGAATCCGTTTCTGCCCTCCTAAATTAGGGCACTTTACTAAAAAATTCATATGTTTATTTCTAAAATGACAAATTCATTGGTGAATGACCGAGGCTGAAGTCGTTGAAGTGGGTGCAATGAATTTGAATGATGGTGAAAAATTAATTCATATTTAGGAGGGATTTAAATTACGGTAAAGCTTCTCATTTTCTGATTGTAAAGGAACTTCATCAGATGGCAGTTTGCTCGTTCTAAATGAAATTCTCCTTCAGAAATTAAATGTCCCATATTTTCAAGATCTCGTTTTAACAATGAAAGATCCAAGTGCGTTATGTGCTTTACTCTAATGCAGGGTTCCCCAAATGGAGACCTGTGGACCGGAACCGGCCCGCAAGCCTTACGTTGCCGGTCCGCGCAACATGTCTATTCGCGGTCAAATAAAGATAAAATATAATGAATTAATCTTCCATCGGTTACTCCTACAATTTCGAACTGTACCCACCGATCCGCCAAACTTCTACGTTTGGGGAACTTGTGACCTTAATCTATCATAGGCAGAGCTACACTGACTATAGGTGGAGGTTGCGTGCATACCTCGCAAGTGGTTGAGACTATCGTAGCGACCAACTGACTGATTCATCGTAACAAAAATCGTTAAAAGCAATCTTTCTGCAATCATTCTACGATTACCTCAAATGCCCAGAGCTTTCGCCTTTTACTCGCCTTAGCAGTCGTAGAGCTAGAGCAAAGATGATGAAACTCACATATTTGTAGAAATAAAAAAAATAGCAGTGGAGATTCGCCTATGTGCCCCTGGGTTTTATTTTGAACCCCCCCCCCCATCCGTGTAATCGAATATTTTTTTGTTAAGGGAAGCGTTATCCGCAAAGCTCTGCGAGTAATGTTGAGCCTTATCGGCAGACCGAAATCTTCGACTGAATTGGTTCAACTTGTACTCAATACTTAACTGTGTGTCTGCCTCTGGCTCAGCTTGTCAAATAAAATAAAGACCGAATAGTTTTGAAACTAAGCGACATTGCATCTGGCTTAAACAGAATATATACAAACCTGCCAGAAGTACGGAGGATCCAATCTTACTATTGTTGGAGAGACTTTACCATCACCTAGACCAGTGGTTCTAAACCTTCCTAGTGCCGCGACCCTTTAATACAGTTTCTCGTGATGTGACGACCCCCCCCTCCCCCCAGCCACACAATTATTTGTGTTGCTACTTCATAGCTGTAAGGATATGTGTTTTCAGATGGTCTTAGACGACCCCTGGCAAAGGGTCGCGCGACCCACAGGTTGAGAACCGCTGACCTAGACAGTCCTGAAACATATGCCAGAGTGCTTTTCTTAGACTTCTCATCAGCATTTAACACTATCCAACCACACCTTATGATAAAGAAACTTTCCTCGTTAGGTGTCAATTTAAATATTTAAGCTTGGATACTGAACTTTTTAACAAATCGATCACAGTATGTCTAGGTAAATAACCAATTATCTCCAACCAGAGAAATAAGCACCGGGGCGCCACAAGGCCGTGTTATCTCTCCTACAGATATTCCAAGCTCAAGCGACACCGTTCCAATCTTAAAATTTGCTGATGATACCACCATTGTAGGCTTAATATTTGAAGGAGAAGGCATATAAAGCAACTTAGTGACAAGCCATATCAATGGGTGCGATAAAAATGTTCTCCAGTTGAATGTCTCAAAAACAAATTAAATGGTTGTTATTTTAGGGAGAGTGAAACACGAGATTACAGACCTCAACATAAAAAAAATCAAAATGTAGAGAAAGTAGAGGCATATAGGTCCTTAGGTGTCACCATTAATAATAAGCTAACAAGACATGAGCACGGTCAAATGCTGTAAAAGAAATTCAACCAAAGGCTGTTCTACATCAAAAAACTGTACAACTTCGGCAACAAACACGTCGTTAACTTATTCTAAAGTGCAACAATTGGAAGCCTGCTTAATTTCAGTATTACCTTATGATATATAAGACCACTAATTATTATTATTATTATTATGGTGTGGGAATTCAACGTCTGATATTAAACACCGCATAAACCGACTAATCAAGAAAGCTAGGAACGTAACACAAACTAAACATCCTTCACCTGAAGAACTATTTGAAGAAAGATGTTTTTTGTAAAACTAAACACATTTTGGATGATACATCCCACCCTCTTCATTACAAATACATAGGATCGGGGCATTCGGGACGAATTCTTTCCATCAGGGCGAGGACTGACAGATATAAAAATTATTTTGTTCTCCAATCTATACGAATTTATCCGGCGTGCTTCCTCTGAAGTCACACATCTTAATGAGAACCAAGTCCCCGATTTCGCTAAATAAATGTCTTGTGTTCAAATTGTTTTATTTATGTGCTGAAAATGTATAATGCAATTTTAAAAAAAAATGTTTCCATTTATTTGGATCAATAAAAGAATCTTATCCTATGGTTTATGCGGCTCATCTGCATGTACATGTTGTTTACTTGAATGAACCTTCTGACAAAATAGATTGAAACTAGAATTTTGAATACCTATGTTGTTGGACAGAATGAAAAGTATAATACAATTGTATAAATACAAAGTATAATAAAACTATATGAAAATAATAATAATACTAAAACTATGTGAACAGAACAATAAAGCTATATGAAGTGTATAAGAAAACAATACGAAATAACCGGTAAAACTTGAGTTAACGGTATGGCTTTTGCCAAGTTTTCTCACCCTAAGCTCAGTGACGTCACATGGAGAAATCCCAACAATGGACTTAAAGTCAATAGATCTATTCTTTGTACGACCCGAACGATATGTAATTTATTGAGCATTATGCGCGTCATAAATATGACGATTCATATTAAGTATATTACAATGACATTTTCCATTAATTTGTATCAAAATACAACTTAGACGTTTCAAAAGAAAGGAACAAATAAACGCATCCTTGGTGATACCGCAAGACCCCAACACCGGTGAAAAAAAATGGTGCCCACCAAAATTGATGTATTTTGATTAGTTAAATCAAAATACCCGTATGTTGATACTTAGGTCTAAGGTAACAAAAGGGAGACTACTGCTTAAATTGCATTTGGAATTATCTTCTAGTGACTGGGGAGGGGAGACCCCATCCCAGACCCCTCCCCTCAGTTTAAATACCAACATAAGACACAAAGAAATTGTCTGGGGGAAATTTAACAACAAATATAAAATAAGAAAACAATAACTTGCATTATGTGAATAAAAACATCCAAATCTTATGAGTATGACACTGTAGACGGAAGTGGACCTGGGGAAACCTCCGTGACCTATAAACCGTGGAACACATCGCCGACCTTACCGCTAGCTCAAGACCAGCCGAATAACCTTTAAATTATTAATTTTTTAAAATAATTAATTGTAAAAAAAGTAACTCTCCCAGGCGGGGAATCGAACTTGAGTCTTCCACATGACAGACGGGGATTGTTACCACCATACTACCGAGGAGCAGCCTACATGGTGAACTTCATATTTTATATTCATAATTTAAGTTATCAAATCTGCTAATAATGTTGAGCGATATCGGCATAGTTCTGCTAATAATGCCGAGCGTTCTCGGCGTAGTTCTGCTAATAATGCCGAGCGTTCTCGGCATAGTTCTGCTAATAATGTTGAGCGTTCTCGGCATAGTTCTGCTAATAATGTTGAGCGTTCTCGGCATAGTTCTGCTAATAATGTTGAGCGATATTGGCATAGTTCTGCTAATAATGCCGAGCGTTCTCGGCATAGTTCTGCTAATAATGTTGAGCGTTCTCGGCATAGTTCTGCTAATAATGTTGAGCGTTATCGGCATAACGAAATCTTCCAATAACGGCGAGCGTTCTCCGCACAGCTTTGCGAACAATCACTTCGTTTTGGTAATGCTAAATAGGGACTGGGACTTACGCGTTTTCTTTCTCCCAAGTGCTGGATTTAATTGAGGAGAAACACCATCCTAGTAGTATTCTTATGTGCATAGACCGTCCTTTATTTTTTATTAAATAGGAATCCACCATTAGTTTGAAAAAGTAAAGAAAGAAACATAACAACAACAACAGCTAAATGTTATCGTGACAGTCCGAGCGGAAGTGATAGTCTGAGTGGAAGTGACAGTCCGAGCGGAAGTGATAGTCTGAGCGGAAGTGATAGTCTGAGTGGAAGTGATAGTCTGAGTGGAAGTGATAGTCTGAGTGGAAGTGATAGTCGGAGCGGAGTTGATAGTCTGAGCGGAAGTGATAGTCTGAGCGGAAGTGATAGTCTGAGCGGAAGTGATAGTCTGAGTGGAAGTGATAGTCTGAGTGGAAGTGATAGTCCGAGTGGAAGTGATAGTCCGAGTGGAAGTGATAGTCCGAGTGGAAGTGATAGTCCGAGTGGAAGTGATAGTCTGAGTGGAAGTGATAGTCTGAGTGGAATTGATAGTCTGAGTGGAAGTGATAGTCTGAGTGGAAGTGATAGTCTGAGTGGAAGACACGAAGTAGCTCAATTTTAATGGAATCCGTTGAAAAATAATTTATAGTGACATCCTTGAGAGAGAGTGAGAGAGAGAGAAAGAGAGAGAGAGAGAGAGGTCACCCCTGCCTACAGCGTCCTGCAACGACATAATAACCATTCTAATACTATTTGCGCCCCATTTCTTTGCGGCATTTTGTAGCTGCTTGTATACAAAATGGTCACCGAGGGATGAAAAGACGACAGCGCCAAGCTCAAAGTATTGGTGATTGAATTACAGGGCTGATGAAGGCGGCTGTACATTTTTTATGATTTAAAAAAAAACCTAGACTTCTTATTCAAGATTCTGATTCAAGAATACATGAAAACAAAGTGGAGAAAAAGGGTGTTTGAAAGATTAGTCTTTTATTTAAATAGACGCAACATTACATTGCCAGCATGATTACTGTTCTGAAAAGATGGATTTGGCTTTACATATAAAGAGCAAAAACAAAAAAAAAACAACCAAAAAAAACCACCGCTTTCTTGGAATGGGTGCTTTTTGGCTTGTTAATTTCTAGGTATGAAGCAATAGACGTTACATTGAACAACCGCTAAAAAATAATTTTTTTTTTTACATAGATCCCTTATATGCATTTTTAATTATTTTATGTTAATATTCTAATGGCCCGCCCAATTTTACACCGCAGATTTATTTCACAAACTATTTCAGAAAAACAAAAGAAAATATTACCCACAAAATTCACTTACGATATTTCTTTTAAAAAAAAATTTTTTTTTAAAGAGTCTCATTTAGCGCAGTTATCGGGAATTGTATTTCCTGATTTCAGTGTCATCATATTTCCTCCATCTCCCCTTTGAAAAACAGAAGGGGGGGGGGGGAATGATTTTTGGGGTTGGGGGTAGGGGGGGGGGGGGTGACAATTATCGGGAATTGTATTTCCTGATTTCAGTGTCATCATATTTCCTCCATCTCCCCTTTGAAAAACAGAAGGGGGGGGTGGAATGATTTTTGGGGTTTGTGGTCGGGGGGGGGGGCTGACAAATTTGATAGATTGTGTAGTCATTGGCAACGAGTCTATGTGTCAAGTTTCAGCTTGATCGGTTGAAAGGACGTGGGTCAATTAGCCGTCCGAAGATTTTTTGCCCTAACACACAAAAGCGAAGTTAATATCAAGGATTTAAAAATACAAATGAGCTTACGCCTTTTCTTAAAATTTTCTATTCTTTTACTTTAATTTGAACATAATACTTATATGATTTGCTGTCAGCCGCGTAAGATGAGAACCACTTAATGCAATTATCCTACTCCAAAGTAACGATAAAATCAAGATGTTATGGTTGAACTAATAAAGATAATTTTTCACATAAACATTTGCCTTCTTTATTTCGTGTATTAATTTAAAAACATCAACTCATGGTGGCACTTGAATGCCTTAAAACTCCTCACAACGCAAAGTTTTTCCCGCCAAATGTCCATGCTCGGTTGTTCTGTTTTGAAACTTTGAACCAAACCACAGCTGACACCGCCCACACAGTGTGACATATTCAATGTGGTCATTGTAACCATTTTTTGGGGTGGTCAGTTTAGTCATCGCAAGGGAGCATTATGTCTATTTCCGTCCACTCAACGTTTCAATTCAGCTCTTTTTTTTGTTTGTTTGTTTGTTGTTGTTGTTGTTGTTGCTGCTGGTTTTGTTTGGTCATTTCCTTGAGCTAAATGATCTCTCTAAATATGGGAATGTAGGCTTGGTGCTCAAGTTCCCTTTTGGGCTACATAGATTGGATTTAGGGAAGGATTTCGAACTAAGACTTACCGGAAGGGGCCACTGGTGAGTATTTTAATGGTCCAAAGACCGCCATACACCAACTGCATCACTAATAAATTATTACTATTAATATGTTGTTGTTGTTTTAAACCATGATCTATTTGAACAACTATTGCACGGTCCCATGTTTGAGACCCCTGATTCGGGGAGAAATTTACAACGAAACATAAAAAAAAAAAACCAACACAACTTTCCACCCAGTGAAGTATAACAGTGTTATTAACTAATCAGAGCCTCGTTCACCTGACTCTCCGTTTCTGAGGTTGGTAGTTGATGACCTGTAGCCGTCATGATACGTTGAAAACCTCGTAGGAGTTCGGAGTGCGTGAGCACTTTTATCCTGAAAGCATTTCGGGGCTTCGAAACCCTAACGTGAGACTGAACCGTCCACCTTTTTCAACTAACTAGCGGCCCGAGGGACTGTATCTTTCGTGGTGACATTTGCTGTTCGTAAAAGATGGTTCCTAACAAGCCTCCCAAGGAGGCTGGTATGCACCCGGAGCTAAGGCTGACGTATACCATTGGGTCATGAGAGTGTCTTTAGTGTCTGATCTCTGATCCGCTATTTGTCCCTATGTTAAATCATAGTAATTTTCGGACATTACAGCGAATTTTTTTTTAACAGTGTCGTGGTTAAGGCCACGCCTCTACAACTGAGCGTATGACCTAATGGTTACTTCATAAGTTATCACTACTGGGAATTCCCTGTCTTCCTTTTAGTGAGATGCAGTATCTCATAGAAACAGATAAATATCTGAGCCATCTACTTTGCTTTTATGTCAGTGTGAGCAAGACGTCAACAAAGATAACGTTAAGAGAGGTCAAATATTTTGGGTAACTTTTAAGTCAACTTCCGTTTTCCTTTGTTTGAACATGACACCAAGTCAAATATAAATCTAAAAACATATGTTTTTTTTTTTTTTTTTAAGTTGGTGTGATTGGCATCATACATGAACAAATTGTTCTCATTAATAAATCTCAGTCATCAATCGTGCTATCCCAATAAATCGTACTTATTAATTGTGTTATCCCAATAAATCGCAGTCAATAAGTGTGTTATCCCAAGAAATCGTAGTCATTAATCGTGCTATCCAAATAAATTGCAGTCATTAATCGTACTATCCCAATAAATCGCAGTCATTAATGTGCTATCCCAATGAGTCGCACTTGTTAACTGTGCTATCCAAATAAATATATGATATCTTGTTAGGATTGTAAATAATTAGCGGAAAAAGATACGTTTAGGCTTGAAATTAATTCCTAACAAGAAATAAATTATTTGAGATGTGGGTCAAGTTAAGTTCGCCCCTTTCAAACAATGTGTTATTTCATGCTGTGTACTGTCTCCTGATAAAAGACATTAAGCAGAAACGCCCGTTTACTTGTCCTGTCTTTGTTTCAAGCCTAAAAATATCGTGTCCCACTTTTTATTTACTTCATGAAGCCTGAACGCAGTCCCTCCTATACACTAGGATAATAGGGGGGGGGGGAGTTAAGGGGGGTAGATGGGGCGGCGATCGGGTTTTTCCCCTAAATTGTGCTACTTATTTTCGACATCTGGTTAAGTACAGAGTCCATTTGGATGGAGATATTCATCTATCGATCCAAGCAACAACAAAAAGAACCGTAAACGCGTGACTGACAGAAAGAAAAGATTTGTACCAGCCTGGCATCTTATGAGTCATCTTTAAATACGTCAGTGCGAGTTACTTCAAGATAATTCATATTCCCCTCAATAGCGCGTTTAAAAAAATCTGACTAAGGCAGATCACTTGGTCGACTGGAGTGGAGATTTTATACTACTCTAGATAATCCTATGTCCCTTTGTTTCTCTAGATAATCCTATGTCCGCCACAACTCATTTAGATAATCCCATGTCCGCCACTACTTCTGTAGATAATCATATGTCCCCCACTACTTCTCTAGATGATCCTATGTCCGCCACTACTTCTCTAGATAATCTTATGTTGGCCAATACCTCTCTAGATAATCCTATGTCCGCCACGGCAGCACGCTCATGTCGGTGTGATGC
This sequence comes from Lymnaea stagnalis, assembly GCA_964033795.1. Lineage (NCBI taxonomy): Eukaryota > Metazoa > Mollusca > Gastropoda > Lymnaeidae > Lymnaea > Lymnaea stagnalis. The sequence continues at coordinate 1,260,191 of CAXITT010000011.1, forward strand.
TAAGAGGACATTGCCGTTGTAGTGCGCTTCAACATTGAAGAACTTCTCAGTGAGCTGCAGGGAGAAGGAAGGCGTGCTTTCAAAGACTGCACTTTTGTTTTGTTGTTCGTCCGTCGAGGATCGACGATGACCATCGAGTCGTCTGGTGACTGATGACTTGCGCGGGTGACTTTTGTTTAAAGTGAGGAAGAGTTGCGCAGCGTCAACCTCACTCTCTCGTCCAAGCCCACCATATCCAGTGGCAAGACTCTACGTCAAGACGACCAGGGATGGGTACGGTTGCAGGAATTGACATTGTATGCGCCTTACGGGACTCCAACTCCGGGTTTGAAATCAGAGTTTCCTTCTCTTAGATGAGTTGCCAACCAAGGTTAACGAGTCTCATCCACCCGGGGTGATGTTTTCGCTTGACCGGCCTTTGGCTGAAATTGAGGTTTGCTCAGTTTAGACCATTCGGCCACCCAGTCACCCAGACTGCAACTAGGCGTTGAACATCCTGACTCTTTTTGACGCAGAGCTGCTAAACACTCATGCATGCAACGACTTAGTTTCAAAGATTCTTATCAGTGAACTGCTCTTCGCCGACGATGAAGGCCATACATCGCCTATAGACATGAACTATATATCATTTTTCTGCCTTGCCTCCATCACGACTACAAGGCCGCTATACTGACCGTCAACCGAACAAGCGTTGTTTAATAGGGTTACTTGATTTCAATGCATTGATGAACTGCTCTGTGCCATCCTGTCGCAAACTACCAATTTAATGTGTGATATTCACTGCCGCACTACGTACTTGTGTATACAATCAGATTGTGCGCGGAACTAATTCGGCGCAGATATTCGAAGATACATCAAATAAAAATCAAAATCAATGACTAAAACATGTTTTTACAATGGCTGAGGACTTATGCTCAAAATTATTTCATGATACACCCAGGACAGTGGTTGGTAAATCGCGGCTCTTTAGCGACTTGAGTGCGGCTCGGCCAGTCGGCCACAAAGCGGTTTTGACTCCGAAAAACATGGTTCTGGACAAGATATTTGGCTCTCAACATTTTTAAAATCATCCTGCTGCTGATTTTTGGCTCGTTTGACTAATGAGTTTGCCGACCACTGACCTAGGTGATCACTGGGACACCCCAGGGTGACGCGGCACGCCATGTGAAAAGCAATGATCTAGATACTGGCATGTGCCCTAGTTGAAATCAAGGTAAAGATATTGTGTCTTATTGGATAGCACCCAGATACCGCCACAGACCATAGTTGACATCTAATCTCTGCATGACATCGTAAAACATGACCACTGAATTAAACAGGCTGCCAGCATAAGGCTCGACGGACATCCAGGATATCCGTTGCCTGGTCACGATGTCTGTAACAGTCTGCTACAGTCCTGACCTCGGGAAAAGCTGAGCAATCAATTATGTTAAAACGAAGCCTTGATTTCTTAAAACAATGTTTCTTTATATTTACCCACATCGTAAAGCCCCTCCTTTATAAATTTATTGAAAAATAAAAACCTCTGTTCTAAATGCGCATCGAATGGAAACAAATTTCTTTTCCGTCCTCCCGAATCTTATCTCTCGCTGGGCCGCCCTTCTCAACGAGTCTCCAGTTTCCCCTACGATTAATTTCTCTTGTCACTGCTAGAATTGAAGCGCCTTATGAGTGGGACAAACGATTACAAAATTGATCATCGCCTTACAAACTCGTGCAGTTCTTGGTTACCGCGGCCAATTTGTGTTCCCCCAACTGTTGGCACAATGTAGAGCCCCCCCCCCCCCCCTTAAGGTCGGTCATGAAAAGCTCGCTAAGGACCAATATCACGAAAACTCACCATAGGGGCTCTCGTCCCGGTGATGGCAAGGGGCGGGGGAGCACTCGGCTCTTCTCTTCAGATCTTTTGATCTTCCGCCCGGAGTTAAATTTGTAATAGTGATGACAAAAGAATTGGACGTCCTTGACCATTTGACTTTCAGTTGTCATGACGCATTTAGAAAGAATGTAGGGGCTGACCGTAATTTGAGGGCGGGTTTTTCTAGATTTGCACTATCGGCTGCAATTGAAATGTTCTCTTTGATCACTTCACCATAATAATACTATTCTATATCTGACTCACAAAACAGGACATTTACTAGACTTCATAAAAAATATAAGAAAATAAACTATTTTCGCCACTAAAATTTTTTCTTAGACACATTTTCAAATTCAGTCACAGCAAAGACTGGATCTGTGAACGATACATTCATTTGATGGTAATAAATAAATGCCAGTTTTTAAATTATAAATCGGAATTTTGCTGTAAACCACGCTTTCCACAATGCTAGCGAAGAAATGCTTGACAACATTCTCATTAGTTTGAAAGAATGAATGCCAGTGTAGAAAAGCTTGACAACATTCTTATAAGTTTGAAAGAATGAATGCCAGTGACTGTTTTGAATCTCATCATTCCTTGCCTGCCACGCCTGACATTTCAACGTAACTAAGGCATTGACCAAGCAAGTGATGAAATGACCTCCCATACACCCAGCTCTCCTTGGTTAGGGCGGGGCATTAGTTTTTCCCGACCCTTTGTCCCTTTGTCGTGGATTGTGACTTTGTCACAGTCCTTGCCTACTTCGACACTCACCCGACGGGAGCCAACAGGGAACAAAAGTTTCTAGCTCAGAACTACAATTCTAAATTTGGGTTCGTAGTCCGCCTACACTTCATTTAGTTTCGTCGCCGCCGAATGACCAACAGATGTTACACTGTCTCATTGTCCACTCTGGCGTGAGCACTGAATGCCACATTCTCGATGACATCAATCCCTCTTTCAATGGTCTTGAGGGATTTTTTTTTGGCTTTGACGAACGAGGAAGCAATATATTTCTGAAAACACAATGCTTCCGAAGCTATGACCAGCTACTCATTTGTGAGGGATGCCGTTCAGTTGACCATTGCATCAATTAATCTTCCTCTTTATTACATATGGCCATGACCTTAGTCTTTCACTACTTTAACCTGCTGACTAAGCCTTGAACCTTGTGGCTGAAAGTTGGGCCATTGTTTTACCGCCTTGTTACAAATGTAATAAGTTACGCCCTGATCCAGATTGTGTCTTTCAACGAACTGTCCAATAGTGAGGAAGATTGGGGGATTTAATGACCTGTACAATAGTGAGATATTGGGGGATTTAATGAGCTGCCCAATAGTGAGACCTTGGGGGATTTAATGAACTGTCCAGTAGTGAGACATATGGGGGATTTAATGAACTGCCCAATAGTGAGACATATTGATGAATTGAATGAACTGTCCAATAGTGAGACATATTGAGGGATTAAATGAACTGTACAATAGTGAGACATTGGAGGATTTAATGAACTGTCCAATAATCAGGAAGATTGGGGGATTTAATGAACTGTCCAATAGTGAGGATGATTGGGGGATCAAATGAACTGTCCAATAGTGAGACATTGGGGGATGTAATGAACTTTCCAATAGTGAGACATTTTCCGCGATATATAGACTGTCCATAGTGAGGAAAACTGGGGGATTTAATGAACTGTTCAATAATGAGGAAGATTGAGGGATTTATTGAACTGTCCAATAGTGAGGAAGATTGAGGGATTTAATGAACTGTCCAATAGTGAGGAAGATTGAGGGATTTAATGAACTGTCCAATAGTGAGGAAGATTGAGGGATTTAATGAACTGTCCAATAGTGAGGAAGATTGAGGGATTTAATGAACTGTCCAATAGTGAGGAAGATGGAGGGATTTAATGAACTGTCCAATAGTGAGACACATTGGGGGATTTAATGAACTGTCCAACAATGAGACATATTAGGGGATTAAATGAACTGTCAAATAGTGAGACATCGGGTGATTTAATGAACTGTCCAATACTGAGACATATTGGTCGATTTAATTCAATTTGTAAGGCATATTTAGTGTCCAACATTTATCGTTACTTTCCTGCACACCATCTGCCATGTTGTGATTAACATTAAATTTTCTTATACTTTGGTACGCATCTTTCACTGGGACTGACCTCGGGTTGTTTATGGAAGCGGGGTGGAGACGGTGGTTTTCCGCGAGCAGTTGCTTGATTACGTCTCAGTTATCATCAAACCAATCCTGATGTTTTTTTGAGACTCCATTGAGGTGTTGCACAACATAGATCTAAGTGATGCCCAGTTTGCCTCGACCTTGTCATTTTCCAAAAGTGTGGACTCCATACGTTCTTCCATGATTTTACCAGGATCCGTTCTCGGCCCTTTTTTTTTCCTAACCCCCCCCCCCCCCTTTTCCCCATGAGACTTGCTCTTCATCTCGCAAGAGCGACCAATATTAGCAGATTACAGCTTGGGAAACACATGATAAACATGTTTATGTGGTTATAATTTCCCTGGATATTTTAAAATCAGTTTATGCTTTTCATGTTGCTCAGCAAATGGCAATCACACGCATCATTAATGAATAATTGGAGCATTTTTCTTAATCACATAACGCTGGCCGAACATGATTATCTTCTCATTCCTAGTGACATATTGCTTTTGTCAGGAACTGTTTCTGTTTATTTGACAGCTTTATTTAACAGAGGCTGTTTTCTGTTTATTTGACAGGAACCCTGTTTTTTTTTGTTTTGTTGTGTTTGACAGGAACTGTTTTTGCTTTATTTGACAGAGGCTGTTTTCTGTTGTGTTTGACAGGAACTGTTTTTGCTTTATTTGACAGAGGCTGTTTTCTGTTGTGTTTGACAGGAACTGTTTTTGCTTTATTTGACAGAGGCTGTTTTCTGTTGTGTTTGACAGGAATTGTTTTTTTTTTCGTATTTGTCAGAGACTGTTTTCTGTTGTAATGGACGTGACCTGTTTTCTGTTGTATCTGACAGGAGCCATTTCTGTTTTATTTGAAGGGAACTGTTTTCCGTTGTTTTAAAAAAAAACAAAAAACAACAACTGATAAAAGAGTTTACACGTGGTTGAGATGTTTTTATCGAGAGTGAACTTGCAACTCATGCGAAAAGGGATTGACGCATTAACCCTAAAAGAAATCTCCATTTATTTCTATCATGTTCAAGTTTGCCCCTTTCGTTTTCAGACACTCCTGTTGAGTTCTTGTCCGGCTTCACGAAGTGCATTCCTCTTTAACGTATTGTGTTCCCCAAAACCGGCCATTTAAATTGACCCGCGCGTCGTTGTTCTCCCTCGTGACTTATTCGATAGAGTTTTCGCTCATCATTCCGTCATTCAAATGGACTTAATATCCATCTAGGATAATTATTCCCTAGTGGATCTTTCTTGTCCACCCCACTCTCTTTGCGCACCGTTCTGCGCTCTCATTCGTCGCTTCCCGCGTCGAGCTCTAGATCACGTACGCACCCGATGCACACAAAAGAACACATGTCTACGTCATTGAGTTTTAAAATAAACGTGGTCTACCACATTGTCATCTCCTCTTAACACTTGATAATGATGATAAACCCAATACTTTGGAAATAAATGATACAATTTGCTGAAATTTCAGATTAGGACACAGATTGCGACATATCCTAGGCTTTGTTAAAATTGTAAAAAATAACTTGGTACATGGTCTATAGGGGCAGAAGAGCTCTCAAAACCCGTGCATCTGGCATTATTATTTTAGATTATGCACCTCCTCCCGTATTTGCACACCCAACACATGCATACGTTTTCTAAGCTAGTCATTGACAACTTCTGTGGGTGAATTGTTGACGTAAATATGTTCACCGGTGTCTACCAGCTTGACTACTTTCTCCGGTGTCTACCAGCTTGTCTACTTTCTCCGGTGTCTACCAGCTTGTCTACTTTCACCGGTGTCTACCAGCTTGTCTACTTTCTCCGGTGTCTACCAGCTTGTCTACTTTCACCGGTGTCTACCAGCTTTTCTACTTTCACCGGTGTCTACCAGCTTGTCTAATTTCACAGGTGTCTACCAGCTTGTCTACTTTCACCAGTGTCTACCAGCTTGTCTACTTTCACCAGTGTCTACCAGCTTGTCTACTTTCGCCAGTGTCTACCAGCTTGTCTACTTTCACCAGTGTCTACCAGCTTGTCTACTTTCACCAGTGTCTACCAGTTTGTCTACTTTCACCAGTGTCTACCAGCTTGTCTACTTTCACCAATGTCTACCAGCTTGTCTACTTTCACCAGTGTCTACCAGCTTGTCTACTTTCACCAGTGTCTACCAGCTTGTCTACTTCCACAAGTGTCTACCAGCTTGTCTACTTTCACAAGTGTCTACCAGCTCGTCTACTTTCACCGGTGTCTATTAGCTTGTCTACTTTCACAAGTGTCTACCAGCTTGTCTACTTTCACCGGTGTCTATTAGCTTGTCTACTTTCACAAGTGTCTACCAGCTGGTCTACTTTCACAAGTGTCTACCAGCTTGTCTACTTTAACCGGTGTCTATTAGCTTGTCTACTTTCACAATTGCTACCAGCTTGTCTACTTTCACCGGTGTCTATTAGCTTGTCTACTTTCACTAGTGTCTACCAGCTTGTCTACTTTCACAAGTGTCTACCAGCTTGTCTACTTTCACAAGTGTCTACCAGCTTGTCTACTTTCACAATTGTCTACCAGCTTGTCTACTTTCACAAGTGTCTACCAGCTTGTCTACCTTAACCGGTGTCTACCAGCTTGTCTACTTTCACCGGTGTCTACCAGCTTGTCTACTTTCACCGATGTCTACCGATTTCTCTACTTTCACCAGTGTCTACAAATTTCTCTACTTTCACCAGGATCTACCAGCTTGTCTACTTTAACCCGTGTCTACCAGTTTGTCTACTTTCACCGGTGTCTACCAGTTTGTCTACTTTCACTGGTGTCTACCTGTTTGTCTACTTTCACCAGTGTCAACCAGTTAGTCTACTTTCACCAGTGTATACCAGTTTTTCTACTTTCACAAGTGACTACCAGCTTGTCTACTTTCAGCGGTGTCTACCAGTTTCCCTACTTTCACCAGTGTCTACCAATTTCTCTACTTTCACCAGTCTCTCCCAGCTTGTCTACTTTTATCGGTGTCTACCAGCTTGTCTACTTTCACCGGTGTCTACCAATTTCTCTACTTTCACCAGTGTCTACCAGCTTGTCTACTTTAACCGGTGTCTAACAGTTATCTACTTTCACTGGTGTCTACCAGTTTCTCTACTTTCACCAGTGTCTACCAGTTTGTCTACTTTCACAAGTGTCTACCAGCTTGTCTACTTTCACCGGTGTCTACCAGCTTATCTACTTTCACCGGTGTCTACCAATTTCTCTACTTTCATCAGTGTCTACCAATTTCTCTACTTTCACCGGTGTCTACCAGCTTGTCTACTTTCACCGGTGTCTACCAATTTCTCTACTTTCACCAGTGTCTACCAGCTCGTCTACTTTCACCGGTTTCTACCAGTTTGCCTACTTTCACCGGTGTCCTTTAGTTTGTCTACTTTCACCGGTGTCTACCAGTTTGTCTACTTTCACCGGTTTCTACCAGTTTGCCTACTTTCACCGGTGTCCTTTAGTTTGTCTACTTTCACCGGTGTCTACCAGTTTGTCTACTTTCACCGGTGTTTACCAGTTTCCCTATACTTTCATCCACACCACTATTTACAACCAAGAAATATCATGCGCCATTGTTTCTAAACATATATTACGGTTATAAAGGGTAGAGGCTGCCATCAGGTTAACAAAAAAAGGAAATGAGTGAAACAAAGTTTGTGGGAAAAACCTGATAAAATGAACGCAACAAAACAACGAACGTGTCGGCAGGAAGCCTTCATCAGCGAACAAACAACAGTAAAAACAGAATGAAACAAAATTAGCACTTAGGTGAAAAGTAGTATCCAAGAGGGCTGCGAAAGAATTGTCAGATATCTATCAAACCGCCGTGACAGTGATCTGAGTTAAAGTTTATAATTGGTGAGCAAGAAAATGTACCATGGCACATCCACACGTAGTGGACATACAGAAGCATCAGCCGCTAATATGTAGAGAGTTGTGAAGATAACATACTATGTATATGTAATCATGAGACGACGTTTTACACATATCTAAAAAAAAAAATCCAATTAAACAAAATATCTCAACATTGGTTCCCATTAACTTTTTTGTCATCTGAATAAAAACGAAAGATCCAGATGGGGAAATATGGCCTCTACATTTTACTTAAGATAGTTATTATTGTGCCTTTGTATCGACAGGTCTGTAGGCGGTGTCGTCAGGACGATATGTGGGCTACTGAGTCTTCAGGCCATGGCGGTGCAAGCTGCCGGAACTACCTACAAAAGTCCTTACACTTTAAGGTAGGCTTTTAGTGTTATGTTTGACGCAGTCGATGGAAACAGAGTAAGTGCTAAGTATCAATGGCAGCCATTTTCTGCAAGATTACATCTGCTTATCGACTTTGGCAGATAGAGTGGGCGTTTTCTTCGCACCCAGCTCAATTGTAATTTCGTTTTCAGTTTAAAATGGCTATTTCTGAGGTAACTGAGGGGAGTAAGGGTCTTTATTCCTCCATAAATCTTGGAGTCAAAATCTTGCATTTAAATACTTGTTGAAATGCTTCCCTTTTTATACATCTATTAAGAAGGCATCAAAATGAATACAAGCCCTTGTTATGAACTAAAGCAACAACAAGTGTATTCAATGACATTTGAGACTAATGTTGCAACGACCTCCTAAAGTCCTTTCAAAACCTAACCTAAAAATAGGCCTGATATGTGTGTTTTTATAAAAGGTCTTGGAAAAAGACACTATCCATAATCTTAGGGCGAATCACGCAGTTTTTTTCTTCTTTCCGATACTGTTGTTGGTCTGGACCATACAAAAATTCAACAAGAAATGCCCGCATATGATCAAGTTGCTTTCCCCCAAATTTTAATGGTGTTCGTTCTTCTGAGGCCGTTTTCATTTTCATAATTCCTTCAACCGCTCTCCGTGCGTCCAGATTTCTGTCATGAGTTGACCGCATCTGTGGTGGCCGTGGTAAAAAAAATAATTGGTCGAGCATGTACATATAGTTTGATGAGGTTCTGGTCAATTACAAGAATAATTCGTTCTGACATTGTTGCTCGCGTAATTAATGGAAAACATCCTACGACTTTGAGCTTTGGCCTTGAGTGTGCGATGCTCCTGTCAGCGCCCTGGGTTCATGCCACGATGTGCTTGAGTTGGCGAGGCTCCTGTCAGCGCCCTGGGTGCATGTCATGATGTGCTTGAGTTGGCGACGCCCCTGTCAGCGCCCTGGGTGCATGTCACGATGTGCTAGAGTTGGCGAGGCTCCTGTCAGCGCCCTGGGTGCATGTCACGATGTGCTTCAGTTGGCGAGGCTCCTGTCAGCGCCCTGGGTGCATGTCACGATGTGCTTCAGTTGGCGAGGCTCCTGTCAGCGCCCTGGGTGCATGTCACGATGTGCTTGCGTTGGCGAGGCTCCTGTCAGCGCCCTGGGTGCGTGTCACGATGTGCTTGAGTTGGCGAGGCTCCTGTCAGCGCCCTGGGTGCGTGTCACGATGTGCTTGAGTTGGCGAGGCTCCTGTCAGCGCCCTGGGTGCGTGTCACGATGTGCTTGAGTGTGCGAGGCTCCTGTCAGCGCCCTGGGTGCGTGTCACAATGTCAAAATAAGCGTACAACCCTATTTCATAGCTGCCAACGAGAAAATTAATCGCACATTCCCAAACAGATTTAGAGAACCCCTTTTCAAACTCTACCCTGTATTATTGTAATTCAAAAGTTTTAGAACCCTCTTCATCAAACTCTAGTCTGTATATATGTTGAAAGAGGTTATGACAGTGGCAACAGAGGTTACGACAGTGACCACAGAGGTTACGGCAGTGACCACATAGGTTACGACAGTGACCACAGAACCGGCCTTGTATATTTCCGTCCATTCATTTATGCCTATCTTGGAACTTTTTTTTTTTTAAAATCGGGCCCTATAGATCACTTTAGGAGCACGTCGTCGGTGTCAGATAGTGACTTTACAGGTTTTCCACACCAGACCCATGTCAGACCCATGCAACGAGTTCGCACTTGGTGTGCTCTGTCTGTATGTACCGCGAGCCACCAGCTAATCAATTCCACACGCGTCTCATGCCTTCCATTGTCCTCATCAAGTGTTTGCATGTGGCCGTCTCAACAACCGCGTTAGTTTGAGTAAAGTTTCAACACGGTGAGGAAATGGTTGTCACCAGAAGACCGGCCATATGAATAGGGTCAACGCAAATATCGCTCAACTATTTTTTTCTAAAAAATGCAGTAAAGATTAATACCACGGTCGAAAGGTGGTCTTCCGTGTCAGAGTAAACAGTTTAGCGTCTCGCATCAGAGAAATGGACGGGGCTGATGACGTCATTTACAGAGCCGGTGACGTCATTAATTGATTGTTAACATCAAACCTCTTCCGTTTGTGCCTCAGATCGGTATTTGCCTAATGTTAATTTTTTGCCCCTTACACTTTCAAATCAGTGTGATGGGACATTAGATATATTAGAGAAATGTGTAATGCAGTTAATCAACCAGTGCCCTCCAATTACAGCTATGTCAATTGGTCCACTTTGGTGATCCGATAGACGTGTCTTATTTAATTTGATCTAATCCTTTAGTAAATTTATATATATATATATATATTTTGCCATAGGGTGCCTTGTGAATTTGATATAGGGCGCCTTGGGAATTTGACAGAGGGGCCCTTGGGAATTTTACATAGGGTGCCTTAGTAATTTGACATAGGTGCCTTGGGAATTCGACATAGGGTGCCTTGGGAATTCGACATAGGGTGCTTTGGGAATTTGACATAGCTAGCCTTGGTAATTTGATATAGGTGCCTTGGGAATTTGACATAGGGTGCCTTGGGAAAACCTGGATTCATGAAAGGGCGTCGAGAATGGCAACACTGTAGGTACATTGCCACGGATCGTTTTTAGATTTGAATATCTGGAAAAAGAAAAGTCTATTACTGGAAAATGAATTCCGACATTCCTATTGTGTGTGCCAAATGTCTATTTCTGGTCAATGAATTTCGACATTCCTATTGTGTGTGCCAAAAGTCTATTACTGGACAATGAATTTCCGACATTCCTATTGTGTGTGCCAAATGTCTATTACTGTTCAATGAGTTCCGACATTCCTATTGTGTGTGCCAAAAGTCTATTTCTGGTCAATGAATTCCGACATTCCTATTGCGTGTGCCAAAAGTCTATTACTGGTCAATGAATACCGACATTCCTATTGTGTGTGCAAAAAGTCTATTACTGGTCAATGAATTCCGACATTCCTATTTTCGCGTGTGTGTTATCTTTTTTTTTTTTTTTTTTTTGTTTTTGTCGAGGAAAGTGTTGAATACCATTTGTTTTATAATAGAAACCTTCTAGTGATTTATTTAGGACTGCGTCGTCTTCTCGTATGAGATGCATAATCTAAACATTATCTTGCCTGCGTCACGAGCCGTCGGGCCCCTATCCAATGGATAGACAGCCTTGAACTCTGCTCTGAAATAGTGCTACTTCATGATCTCCGCCTATCACACACGCCGTATTAATGCCTAATGTATTAGGAAGCAATGTTAATGCGACATGCAGAGAAGCACGCTCGTGAACTTAAAGGAGCTCTCGGTTCAATGTACGCCGTGCAGCTATCTCCAGATTGGATTCTTCAAATTACCTAATTCGTGTCACTGCGTCGCTGATGGCATTGAAAAAAAACAGGCGTCCCAAAATATTTGTTTTAGGCAGTCTCGATTTTTGCAGCTACATTTTCATTTCATTCTTATATATATATTAATGTTCAGCAGATGCAGCCCCATTCCCCCCCCACCCCACCCCCATTTTTTTTTCGGGCCACATGCGGTCACCGGGAGTATATTTTTCGGGCCACATGCGGTCACCGGGAGTATATTTTTCGGGCCACATGCGGCCACATGCGGTCACCGGGAGTATATTTTTCGGGCCACATGCGGCCACATGCGGTCACCGGGAGTATATTTTTCGGGCCTGTGACGATTTAGGAAAGTTGTTGTACCAAATAAAAGTGATTGCAGTAAGAATAGTGTACGCTGCGGAGCTTATTCCTGTCTAAAATGAACGATGCTTGAGTGCAACAGTCAAATCATCTTAGCTAGTTGGACACTGCGGTGCGCACTTCAGAGCGTGGGTTTCCTTCCTGACCCGGTGCGTATTTCAGGGAGTGCGATCAAACGTTATCCAATTTAAAAAAAAAAAAAACGAAACAAAAACAACAACAATAATTAATTTTTAGTTTTAAGTGTCTCCCAGACTTTTGGTCATTAAACAATCCGCATTGGTTCCAAATATAGATAAGGAAGGGAAACCCAGCTTTGGGTGTTTTCTTCCCCTGACTCTGTTTAAACGGCTGCCTTTAACTAAAGAGTCTCACTTTGAAGGATATGTTCAATCAATTTCAGTTACTTTCAAACTGATACCTAATTGGGATAACTCTATCTATGGGAGTATCTCACAATGAAACAATCCCTACTTATTGAGATGCTTCACTGCACAGGAGTCCTGCCGTTTAATTCCAGCACTACCGTTAAATGAAACAATCCCTACTAATTGAGATGTTTCACTGCACTGAAATCCTGCCGTTTTATTCCAGCAGTACCGTTTTATGAAACAATCCCTACTTATTGAGATGCTCACTGCACTGAAATCCTGCCGTTTCATTCCAGCACTACCGTTAAATGAAACCAACCGTTTAGCCAGCTGCGAGTCGTACGACACGGCCATCCCATCAGAACAATCCCTTCATTCCATTGAGTTAGCATCCATTAGAAACCTAAATTTGTTTCATGACATTTCCCTAACAGCCATCATTTCTCTAATCAGTCTCCCATTACACGATGAAATTCTTCAGACTCTGGGAGCAGTCTTAACAGTAAGGCACTCGACGTTCTGTAGGTAATTACACCATTGTTATAATACAAGATTGGCAACACTGCCATTCCTTGTCCTACGCCATACATTAAAGATAATGACAGTACAGTTCTAAAACGACAACTTGTGGTCAACTTATTGGTTTATTTATTCAGGCATTTTTATATAGCGCTTACCTTACAGCTCTAAGCGCTTTACAATTATTAAAAACATGTAAACTATTTAAACTGCTAAAGTAAAGTTGGTTTGTGGAATGGCTCTTTGTTTTAAAGGCTGACGTACGAACAAGTAAATATATATATTTTCCGTGGCTGTATATAAGTCTTCTTTCGTTTCCCCCCACCCCTTCGCAAGCAGAGGAAAAACTAACCAACTTAGCACACACACAAAACTTGATACGCATTTGATCTTACTCGCCAATACCAGAAAACTGGATAGGTTTGTGTGTATGTTAAAGTGGACAGGTTTTGAGGATACATTCGTGCAACTTAACTCAAGCCACAGAACATAACTGGACACGACTGATAGCTGCAGATGACACAGAAAAAAACGGACGAAACGAAATCTAATTGAATGCAACGTTACACAATCATGACATCGCAATACTTAGACTCTTGGTTGCAATAAAAGAGTATTTAAAAAAAAACGACGCGCAATCATCACTTTCTAATAATCCAAGTATTCACAGTGTATACGCCTGAGCGGCTAATCTGAGTGATCTGCGACATAGGGACAAAGATAACCGCCAGCAAAGTCATGCAGTGATTATCTTACTCAGTAAGGTGATTATCTTACTCAATGTATAGTAAAGGTCTAATGACAGTAGTGTTACACAAGTTAAGGATATCTTTTAATGTATACTCATGGGACCATCACGTTCCTAGGTAACCAAAGAGTTGTTTTTGAGAATCTGTTTCCATGTAGCATCGCACATGAGCACAACCAGGGAAAGATATTTGCAATGTTTTATGACTAAATTTTCAAATGTTGCAAGATGTTTTCAAAAACAAAACTTGCCGCATGCTGAGACCGGCTCATACAGCACGGCGCAGCAACTGGCTACTTCGATGGTGGATTTCATGGAGAATTGAACGTCATCTGATAGTTTAAGTCTCTAAACAACACACAACTAAGTGTGTTTTAGCGTATCCAAACTGAGGCAGATGCTTGCCGCCCCCCCCCCCTTTTTTCCCCTTTGACCATCGTGATTGGTGGCATCCAACTCATGCAATACGAGTCAAAAACCCCAACACCC
>CAXITT010000011.1:1275157-1294661 GCA_964033795.1 Lymnaea stagnalis
ACGAGTCACAAACCCCAACCACCGGACTACGACCCAGCCAACTCATGCAAGACGAGTCACAAACCCCAACCACCGGACTACGACTCAGCCATCTCGTGCGCAATACGAGTCACAAACCCCAACCACCGGACTACATCCCAGCCATCTCGTGCGCAATACGAGTCACAAACCCCAACCACCGGACTACATCCCAGCCATCTCGTGCGCAATACGAGTCACAAACCCCAACCACAGGACTACGTCCCAGCCATCTCGTGCGCAATACGAGTCACAAACCCCAACCACAGGACTACGTCCCAGCCATCATGCAGTCTCGTAAAGTCTTCTTAATCGCCCACTAGAAAGACGTCAGAACTTGAAACAAAAAAACAAAAACCGGTCTTAATGCCGAGCACTTTGAGACTGAAAGGCTAAAGTCTGTCGATAGAGATGGTAGACTCCCTCAAAACACAAGCACCCACTGAATATTCACATGGCTCTGTCAGAAAATCTAATTTCTCCGAGGGTTTTATGTCATATCTCTTGTAATCCGTCCCATCTCGACATGGGATGGTTGGAATAGAAAGTAGGCATACAGTATTTGCATCTCCTTATTTGTGACATGGTTAGGGTAAACAAAAAATATTCTTAATGGAAATGCTTTTAATTTTAATTCATTCAGCGGTTTTACTTATAGTATCCATTGGATCTAAACAAAAGTAGCGAAAATAGTTTGATAACTTTTTAACTTTAACATTTTTTAAAACTATAATTTTTTTTTTTACTTACAATTGAACATCGGCGACAATTAAGTCATTTGTCTCGATGGTGGGGTACAAAGACCATTTCATAAGATCGTTGGTTGGTGGGTGGTGATGGGCGGTGACGGGTTGTGCTTGATGGGTGGCGATGGGCGGTGATTGGTGGTAATGGGTAGTGATGGTTGGTAATTGATGGGTGGTGATCGATGGTGATGGACGGTGATTGTTGATGATTGATAGGTGGTGACTAATTGGTGGTGTGATTGGTGGGCTCTGATGGGTGGTGATGTTTGTGGTTGATGGGTGGCGGTGATGCGAGGTGGTGATTGGCGGTGATGAGAGGTGATGGTTGGTGATTAATGGGTGGTGATTGATGGGTGGTGATTGATGGGTGGTGATGGGTGGGTGTGATGGGTGTATTTCATACAGATGGAAATATATTTTATATCACAAACAAAATGTAATAAAATAAATATCAATCTATTTTTAAAAAAAAAATAATTTACCCCCCCCCCCCCAAAAAAAAAAAAAATTACCCCCCCCCCCCCCAAAAAAAAAAAAAAACGAAGAGACTTGAATAATTATACCAATAAATTATATTATCACATATATATATATATATATGAAGGAGCTACACTGATCGTAACTCCAAAGAACTGAAAATATTTAGATACATTCGGATTCTTAACAACAATCATAGTTATTTTCTATTATTTTACGGCAATCGAATAAATTTATATGCGCAAAAAATATTATATATCCGCTTTTATTTTAGTAAAAGTTTTAGTATTATTATTATACATTACAAATACATTTTAAGTATTAACTAAGGAACTATTTTAAGCATTTTACCCGTATGTAAAAGTTATGAAAAAAGTAATTAATAAAAAAATATGATCTAAAAATTACATCGTAATCACATTTATCAGGAAAACCCCAAAATCTGGTATTTTTAGTTAGTTTTTTGTGCGTTGTTAATATTGCGAAATAAAAATAAAACTAATTTGATCTAAATAAATACGCAAATGACGTCATATCGCGATTGCCTATTTTAGCCACAGCTTTAAGTTGCTTTCATTTTACAACCGTGCGTGACAAACTGATCATGTCTTTTCTCCTTCCTAAAAGTAAAATTAATAAATATAAGTGATTGCTTTTTAAATTGCTAACATTTTCTAAAATTAAATACAATTTTAGCTTTGTAATTTTAACATTTAATAAGTTTTTACCTTTTATTCATTCCAAAAATATACTTTTATGAAATGTATAAAGTAGTAAAAACTTACACCTTTAAATATACTTGTATAAGAAAATTCCGTTTAAATCAATCAGTGCAACGAAACTACATATCCAAATAGCATTCACTAATGCACTTATCACGAATCCAAATAAGAACACAACATATGAAATGCAAAAATGTTTTTTTGTGCCAGTAAGAAGGTTGCAATCCCGTTAGTGATTTTATTATTTTTTTTAAAACTCTGCGCCGTGGAAGGGGGTGGGGGTAGTAATACGATTCTTTCATTTGCCCAAGGCAGCACACGATACACCTCAGATTAATTTGATAAAAAAAATTATCTTGTTAGGTACATATATATCGGGGGGTGGGGGGTGGGGGAGGGGGGTAAGAAATATAGTGTGCACATTGCACGTGGGTGACAATATCTTTAAATCCAATGATATTACAGTTGTGGAAAACAGATGTTATATTCTCATTTGACCAATTAAGAAAATCAATGACTTTAACAAACGTAAGTACATTTACATAACTATACTCATGAATATCAAAACCCAGTTATTTTACACAAGTAAAAAATTAAGATGGGTTAAGATTTTCTTAGAAGGGTTAAGATTTTCTTAGATGTATAAATAGACGGACAGAAAGACAGACAGACAAACAGACACGATTTGATTCGATTCGATAAGTTAAGATTAGATTACATTACATTAGATTAGATAGATATATAGATAGTCAGAAAGACAGTCAGACAGACACGATTCGATTAGATTACATTACATTAGATTAGATAGACATATAGATAGATAGACAGACAGACAGACAGACAGATCGCTTCCATGAATAGTTTCGGAAAATGTATCTTTCATTCGGTAAACTATATGTATACCTAAATTAATGTATGTATGGATATCCCGGATGCGCTCCTATACCATTCACTCGATTGCGATATAACTTTTGTGAGTTGTTGCACACATGCCCGCAATTTTTTCTAAATTATTGCACACATTTTACAATATTCCGTTTTGGGCCCGAGGCCCTAAATTCTTCTTTTTTTCTTTTACGAGCTAAGAATACTTTCCGTATGCGTTCATTATAACATTGATCCGATTGCGATAAAACTTTGGTAAGTTGTTGTGCGCCCGGCCGCAAAGGTTTCTGTATTAGGTTATCCATTTTGAAATATTCCTTTTGGGACCGGGGGCCCTATATTATTTTTTTTCTTATATGAGGTATAGAAATACAATTTCAAACAGAGCAATTGCATGAGTTGATGGAATTGAATCAAATACAAGCGACATTTCAGTTTGTGTGTGAGATAATAATTAGGTTTCTGAAATAGTATAACCATTTTACAATTTTGCGTTCGGGGCCAGGGGCCTTATTTTTTTAATTTATTTTATTTGACCTATATAAATTTAGTTTCAAACAGAGCTACTGCATGGATGGATCAATTGTTACAATTGTGTGGACTAAATTTTGAAATCCAGTGCTTCTCACATGGACAACTGTATGTTGCCTGCTCACGCGACGAAAAAGCTTCCAATTTATTTGTGTACACACCAGACCGAAAAAAAAAAAAAAAAAATTTCTTTTTAAAAATTACTTCAGAAACGTAATTAAAACACAAACACATTTTCTCTTTTTTCTTCTTTTTTGACTTCTTTGTTTTAAAGCTTCTCACTGTATCCCTCATCTTTACACCTCAACACGGGACGTCAAGGGCATTTTGTTTCATCCTAGCCGTGAGCAGTTTATCCCGACACTGCATACCTTCCTCTTGTACGTGTTTGATGACTTTCAACACCCGCCGACGGGATGTGTGTGGGGGGGGGGCGCTCTGGGGGGGTGGGCTGGGGGGGCTTTATCAGATTGAAACATGCTCGGCTTGAAGTGACGAGTCTTTCATACATAGAAAGCTGAGTCCCTGACATCTGGAAACGAGTTTAATGAACTGGTTAAACCGGACACAATAGCTGTATTAGGTCAGCAAAGGTTAAAGAAAGTAGAGAAAATGTAGCCCGCCAGCTCTAAACTATGGAGCACGTCAATGTAAGTAGATTAAATGTTAATTTAAGATGTCAAGCTGACGTGATGATGAAAAGTAACATATCAAAATAAGTTACGAAAGTCATCGACGACAAAGTAAGTTATAGTCAAAGCTGCCACGCCCCACACGGGTTGATATTGACGTAGGTGAACCCCCAGCCCCCCACTCAATAAATGATGCTCATTACAACGGACTGGCAAAACAATGGCGGCCGAAATCCGTGAACTTCCCATCATCCTAAGTTATTTTACAAAATAAGGCATTCGAGGAACGCACATTACCATATTCACAATTAGTGCTACCCCGCCCCCCCCCACCTGGCACGCCCCTGAACTATATTAATATTCAAATGTCCCACCCCCTTTTACACCTCAGAATTATTTCACAAAATATTTCGGTAATACAAAACAAAAATTTAGGCACCAAACTCGCTTGTGGTATTTTTAAGAATCTGATATAAAATTATCGGAAAAGCCTGTTCCTTTCCTTATCGCGAGAGAAATTTTTGCTCTGGCAACTCAGCATCTGGTCAGTGTGATAGTGGGGGAGGGGGGGGCTACCACATAGGAAGGCACTGTGAATATTTGGTGGTTAGTCGTGGCTCGGCTGCTAACACAAACGAACGTTCTTCTCGTGCAGTTTATTCATTGATGAGTTGGCAAGCCTTTTCTTTTCTTTAACTAACCAATGAAAACTATAAACAATAGATAAAATTACGAGTTAAAAAAATATAAATATTTTTTTTTTAGTTATGGGGTCTATTGCTTTTATTTTAAAATTAAAAAAAAAAATATTCGTCATATGATCAGCTTAGATCAAACATTTTGAATGTAAATAGCCTTTAATTTTGATCCTTTGGGAATTGTGGACGCAACTTAGGCGTAAACATATATATTTTAGGTATTTGCTAAAACAGTTTCCTGACCCTTGATTTAAGTGAAGAGTCGTCCGTTTAGGAGTTCACTCCCCCGTCAGGCATGCATTCCAGAGAAGGCGCCCGTCGATTAGGGGCTTCTCCAATGTGCCAATAAGTTTCTGGCTGCCGTTTCATTTTTTTTTTTTTAATTCTGAGTTAGTCAAAAACAACGATCTTGTTACGCAAACATACCAACATGTACACGATTCAAGTTTAGACCAAGTTAAAAGAAAAAAAAACAACCTTATCCGGAAATTTGTTTGGAAGAAAGTTCGTCGACAGAAAATTGATCGAAGGAAGTTACATCGATGTTTTTTTTCAGTTCACACGATCAAATTTTCGTCAAATTTCATAATGAACGCATTATTTTGTTTTACAGTATAGTATATTATATAAAAATTTCCGATAACCAAACCAATCAAGTATAACTCATCAATAACTTTTATCTTGAATGGCTTCATAGAGTTGTTCCAGAGAGTACTGAAATGTTACATCCATAGGTTTCAAGTGTTGAATAAATGCATTCCATTTCCGACCGTCACGTGATTTACTAATTGATATTTTTAAAAGTTTACGTTTGTATGTCTTACAAGTTGCAGCTTAAAAACCACTACCCCCCCCTCCCTTTTCCCGTGACCATAAGGAGCATAGAAAACAGTCTGTCTTTAAATTTTGTTGTAGAATATTTTACAATGTATTTTTTTTTATGAGAAAAAAAAAATTGTCGGAATAATTGAGGTATTATTTACTCAATTCCTAAAGCATATCAAGCCGCGAGCCCAAGAGAGCAAAGCTCATATGGCCACGTGCTAACGAATGTTCAAATGATCTATGTTTCACACACATAAAGGAACACATTCAATCATTATAATTTCTTGCCTTGAAAATTGAATTATGTATAATTTTAGTTCTTCCCACAAGGGACAGTTTTGTCACAATTTATGTACAAAGTAAGTATAACACAACACCATGTTTCTGCTGCTATCTGAAGGGCAAGCGGGTGAAGAAGCTTCTACAACAATTTTCTATGGAAAAAAAAAAATATGCAAAGTTTAGTGGATCCATAAGAGTTTACTTTTTTAATCATTCATGTAACCGGTGTAATCATTCATGTCACCGGTGTAATCATTCATGTAACCGGTGTAATCATTCATGTAACCGGTGTAATCATTCATGTAACCGGTGTAATCATTCATGTAACCGGTGTAATCATTCATGTCACCGGTGTAATCATTCATGTCACCGGTGTAATCATTCATGTAACCGGTGTAATCATTCATGTCACCGGTGTAATCATTCATGTAACCGGTGTAATCATTCATGTAACCGGTGTAATCATTCATGTAACCGGTGTAATCATTCATGTAACCGGTGTAATCATTCATGTCACCGGTGTAATCATTCATGTAACCGGTGTAATCATTCATGTCACCGGTGTAATCATTCATGTAACCGGTGTAATCATTCATGTAACCGGTGTAATCATTCATGTCACCGGTGTAATCATTCATGTCACCGGTGTAATCATTCATGTCACCGGTGTAATCATTCATGTAACCGGTGTAATCATTCATGTCACCGGTGTAATCATTCATGTCACCGGTGTAACAAGAAATTGTATTTCAAAACGACGAGGGACGGAATGACGTTAGGTTTGGAGGGGAAAAAAACCAGTGGTTGGGGATGGCCACTATCCATACTCTGAATCTGGCATAGAACATACACATACTTACTACAGTAGGGTTAGGGATAGGGTTTCAACTGCAAGCAAATAACCTAACATATGGGGAGATGGGGTGCCATTCCGTAATAATACTCTCTCGCCGCCACACCAGTCATTCCCCTAGGTTAAATTTAGGCTGGCTAGAAATGCAGTGATGCAAGAGCAACGATTTTTCCCTGACACAAAATCATTAAGATGAGCAGGAGGCGCAACATGATGTCATCACAAATAATAATTCTCCAGGAATGCATGGCTGTAACGCTGTGTTCAATAGGCGCGAACAAACACATGTGCAGAAGAGTGCAAATTTGTGTTCAGTACCATCAATGAACTATTTCTTAATCGGATTTTTTAAAACAGTGACAATGTTTATATTCATTTAATAAATTATTGGGATACTTGTGTTGTCAAGTAACTTAAGTCGATGGGTCGTTCACGCATTACCGCCGCCATTGCCTTGGCGTGTTATTTCTCCCTTAATACAACCGTTGTAACTGTGCCAACAACACGACGTCTACGATATTCGGATACGGTACACGATTAGGATTTTCACGTTGCAAAGACGCATCCAGCTCACACGAAGTTAAAACATCTGGGTCAAGTTTAAGGTCGTTGAGTGTCATTGCTCTCAGGTTTTTATTGGGTCCTTGCGCCGAATTGCAATCATAGTTCGGAGCATATTCACTGCTTGCATAGTGTGAAGTCATTTCACGTGTTTGAACTTCCCGTGCTATTCATAGCTTCCATGGCGGAAGATGAGTCATTGTTCTCTTTCTGCATCATACGCTTACATTCAGCACGCAAAATAAAAAGTGAGACTTTTTAATCAGTGTTTGAAAATGAAAGCTAGACCATGATTTCTCAGGGTAGACCTACTTCAACGAGTGAACACCCAAAGGAACACCCAAACAAATTCCAACGAACTACTGTGGACTAGATTCTGACAATTCGATTTATTTCCAATCACTGGTTGCAATTTTTTCGGATAAGCAATGGACGTAAAAAAATTCTTTGATCCGCGACCGTGTTGCCGTCATTGTCTCCCCACAAACGGCTATCGCCAAATCTAATTTTTGCACCTCGGGGAGAGTTAACGGGGGCTAGGATTGTGCCCGTTCACTCTCCCCCCCCCCCCCCCCCCCTGTCTTGGGTTACAACAACTCGGTCACATTCATTCTTGTGAAGGATATGGTCGTAGTAACAACTTGTTAACTTGTTTTTTTAGACATTGTAAATTTTTACTCCAAGAATATTGTTACGGTTTATTTATGACCGAATTTTACATCAAGAAGATCTTTTAAATGTTATATTATTAGTTATGTTAGATATCAAATGAAATTGTGTGTAAAGCTCTCGTTTCGCGTCTTCGCGTTTCTCATTAATAAAGCATATCGCGGTGTTATTTCCAGTCATTTATTGAATAAGCATGCGCCACACCAAGTATCGCTCTTCATTAAATCAACTTAATACATCTAGTTTCGCTAGTCATTAAAACAACTTTATGCATCAAGTATCGCTGGTCACCAACACAACTTAATGCATCGAGAATCGCTGGTCACCAACACAACTTAATGCATCGAGTATCGCTGGTCATTAACTCAACCTAATACATCAAGTATCGCTGGTCATTAACACAACCTAATACATCAAGTATCGCTGGTCATTAACACAACTTTTGGGAAGTAACATTGCGGCTGTGCTTGGCTTGTTTTTATCTTACGCACACACACACAAACATTATAAAAAAGGAATAATTTAGGGCTAGTGGTTAGGGTTAGGGCTAGTTGTTAGGGTTAGGGCTAGTGGTTAGGGTTAGGGCTAGTGTTAGGGCTAGTGGTTAGGGCTAGTGGTTAGTGTTAGGGCTAGTGGTTAGGGTTAGGGCTAGTGGTTAGGGCTAGTGGTTAGGGTTAGGGCTAGTGGTTAGGGTTAGGGCTAGTGGTTAGGGTTAGGGCTAGTGGTTAGGGTTAGGGCTATGGTGGCCCATGATAAATGAGCCTCTATTGTAGGACCATAGAAGGGTTGGAACTAAAGGCTTTTGACGACAAAGCGTGAGGTGATGAAGATGTGGTTATGTTGTGGTGATGATGTGGTTATGGTGTGGTCATGAAGATGTGGTTATGGTGTGGTCATGAAGATGTGGTTATGCTAGGGGATTAAGTAGAGGCCGTGACGGTATATCAAAATAATAAGCACTTGCAAACTATTTGTATGAAAATAATGTCAAGATCATCGGTAGATGAATAAGCCCCCCCCCCCCATGCCTGAGGAAGATCAAAGAGGGGAACTTTTACAAGTTGGGCATGAACATAATTACAAACTAGTTGTATGAAAATAATGTCAAGATCAGAGGTAGATGAATAAGCCCCCCCCCCCATGCCTGAGGAAGATCAAAGAGGGGAACTTTTACAAGTTGGGCATGAACATAATTTTTTTCCTACACATATTGGATATATAATACACGCTGTTTAAACCAATGGTAAAGGATAAGCATTTATACTGAGATTTGTCCACACATTGACCAACTGCGTGTACTGTTCCAATTATCATGTCAGTTGCTCTTTAATAAAAAAATAAATCTAAATTTCTTTCCAGGCACAGTGCTTTCGATGTAGTCACGTGATGCTCTAGTTTATCAATGTTAAATACGCGATACAAGTCAGATTTAATCGGTGCAAACCCAATAAGGAGACTGACGCAAACGATCACTCACTAGTCCAGTCGTACATACTTTCTTAGTTTCTCTGCAATTATATTATACATTATAACCATCTGACCTTTCTTATAATGGTTATTTGTGTGACTTATGTTCACCTTATTTATGAATTGCTGTGTGGTACACTAAAGAGTCGATAGTTTATTTATTTATTATTTTAAATTAGATCATTATTACTTGAGTATTGATTAATGTCCGCCGATATGTCATACTGAAATGAAGTAAATACACCTGATGGCGTCCCACAACATTCGCCAGGTGCAGAGCACAGCAGGCATCGTCTAGGCATGTGGTTCTCGACCTGTGGGTCGCGACCGCTTTGAGGGTTGAATGAACCTTACACAGGGGTCGCCTAAGACCATCGGAAAACTCATATTTATGAAGAAACGAAAAAAAAAAATTATGGTTGGGGGTCAGCACAACATGAGGAACTGTATTAAACGTTCGCGGCATTAGGAAGGTTGAGAACCACTGGTCTAGACTCCTATAGAGTTACAGCGTGAATGTTTTTTTTAAAAACAAAATTCCCTGATTTAAAAATAGTTTCATCCAAGATTTGAAACAATCGTTGATAAGAATGTTCACGTTTCACTCTGAGGAATATGTCGAATTATTTCCCTTTCCGTCAGACCCACGCCCCTTAAACAAACAAAAAACAACATCAACAAACAAAATTTAACTTTTTTTTCTTCATTTTTTTTCTTCTTCTTTAACATGAATCAATAAACTTGGTGATCATTCTTTTCATTTACAAGAAGAACATTTTTAATATCCTTGAGGTAGATGTGGTCAACCACGGTTTTGTCAATTACGAACCGTTATTAAATTGATTAGCTTATCGAACATAAGAAAGAAATCAAGTGTCAAGTCTTACCATTTTGTTCCCAAACGCTTAAGTGTATGCACAGCTCATCTCAGCTCAGTGATCTATTGGAACGTACCGGTACTCCTTTTCACGCATAGCTGTATCAGTGGCCGGTCCAAATATATAGTTAGTAGTAACTTAGTAGTAGCACTATTCATTACATCAACGTCTGGAATATATCAGCTTCACCCAATATTAGTCAAAAGTCTGAATCCATGGCACCACCGAATGCACACGTTTTTTTTGTGTTTTTTTTTGACTGTGGTTGCTGTCGTACGTTTACCGTGCTGCAGTTTTTACGGAGCCGCGACCCACTGCTTACAGCTTTTCTCCCAGGCCAAGACGGCCGTGGCGCCATCAATGAACGCGAGCTGACGGGGACTTCACTCCAATCATGCTTTGAAGTAGTACGCGCGAGTTCCCTCTACTCGTCGTCGGCACTCTCGGGGGAAGGCTTTTGTCTTCCGTAGCATAACGGCCAACAACACGTGAGTTCTCACAGATGGCAACCGCATTACCTCATAATCATTTTAGGGGTGTTCATTTTTTTTTTTATTTGAAGCACGCTGAGAGTACGGAATTATTTTATCAACATATTTTTTTGTAAATTGAATTTTATTCATTGCAACTTGTTGGCATTATATATTTGTAGAATAGAATTGAGTCAAAATGGAACCGGAAACCCATCGCCGCTATTCGGACCCGGGTCCCATTAGACTCAAGCTATTCGGATGTCATTTGTGGTAGTTTATTTTAGTTTAACTGAAGAAATAAGTTTACAAACATATAGTCCATTCAATTATCTTTCATTTGATACCAAAATTTGGTCTTACAACCTAACAATAATATTTTATTTTAAATTTTAATCCCAACCTCTCCTTTCGCGGACACGGGTCCGAATAGCCACTTCGTTTATGTTAATATTTCCAAAGTCACAATAGTTAATTCACTATTTTAATTTTTTTGTTGTTGCTGAAATGGCAAAAGACAAAGATAATTGTTGAAATCATTTCCCCCAAACAACCATAGTAATGTTTAATAAGCTACAAATCGTCTGAATGTTATACAAAACTATCAACACATTTACACCACAAATTTCAACATAGGAATGTGTTCATCTTATTTTTATTATTATTATATTTTTTTTTAAAGCCTGGACATTAAGATTTCACTCTCGTTTACGTTAAACTACTTATTGACTGAATTTGTTTTGATCTTCACACATCATTCCAAAGAGATGCGGATTTATGAATTAAAAATTGCTTGTTTTTTTTTAAAAATGTTATTTTCATTGCTTTATGAATTATATACTTAGAAAAAGTGAGTACAGTTCACAGACTGCTAAATAATATGACTGAAAGGGGCGTTTTCAATTATTTAGGGGCATGAAAGTATCTGAATTTGGTGTATGCAAATCTTTCGACACTATCCACTTACTAAATCAGGTATGCGTCGACGTATGAACAGCGTCGGCCTCACAGTGCCGTACTGGCAACCCTGTCGGCCTCACAGTGCCGTACTGACAACCCTGTCGGCCTCACAGTGCCGTACTGACAACCCTGTCGGCCTCACAGTGCCGTACTGACAACCCTGATATGAGTAGCACCTAGCAGCGTCGGCCTCTCAGTGCCGTACTGACAACCCTGTCGGCCTCACAGTGCCATGCTGACAACCCTGTCGGCCTCACAGTGCCGTGCTGACAACCCTGTCGGCCTCACAGTGCCGTACTGACAACCCTGTCGGCCTCACAGTGCCGTACTGGCAACCCTGTCGGCCTCACAGTGCCGTACTAACAACCCTGTCGGCCTCGCAGTGCCGTACTGACAACCCTGATATGAGTAGCTCCTAGCTGCATCGGACTGCTAGTACTGACAACCCTGATATGAGTAGCTCCTAGCTGCATCGGACTGCTAGTACTGACAACCCTGATATGAGTAGCACCTAGCAGCATCGGACTTCTAGTATTAACAACCCTGATACTGAGTAGCACCTAGTTCGGTGGCTAGAGAACTTCAATACCATAATCTGAGTGATGTTGACGGGAATTTCGGCACTTAATCAGGATTAGATTTCAGACTTCTTTTAAAGGCGCCCATGTTTCATCTTTCCTGTGTAAGGCATCTCTTTGAAGGTTGTTTTTTTTCTTCTCCCACTGGTCAGAACGGCTTTTAGTGAATTTCTGGTTTGCTGGAAAGCCAGGAAGATACAGTATCTGCTTTTATCTCCCCCAATAAAGCCTCCCTAACCCACATACGGGCCCCCGACACTGATCAATTTATTTAAGATTACAAAGACTGGCCACAAACCCATGCCTGACTTTTATTGATAATAAAACTATATTACCGTCTTGTACGAGTTGAATCTGTAGAATTTTAAAGCGTATTTTCTGTCCTAAATATGGAGTTCGTTGGCACTGTTAATGGATGGTTACATCACATCTTCATTACTTTCTTTTGTTTAATATAAAATCCCCAGCATCAAAAACCTTGCTAGTCGTAAGAGAAATGATTAAGGCCATGTATTTTGGCGACACTCAGTTTAGTGGGAAAAAAAAGCTGAAAATTTTCCAGGTCCCCCCCTCCCCCTCATTTTGTGATGCATATTAGCTATGTCATGTTTGATGGAGATATATTAATATGTACTCGTAGCTGAATGGGCTGACATGTTTTCATGTGTACATTAATTACGATAAAATGTTGTTTCATTAAGATAGAGTGTGGCTCTCATTTAAGACCATATATCACAATGTTATTGTTTAGTATATTACGGAGCATCAGGGGAGATGATAAGCGTCAGTTGTGATTTGCCCAAGAAGAATGGTTGGTCTATGACGGGTTGGAGGAACACGTGCAACAATCACTGGACGCAAACTTGCTTCAAATCAAAAAATGGTGCAACGTTTCTTTAATCTCCAAAGAGAGAGAGAGGGGGGAGAGAAAGGGGAGAGGGGAGAGAGAGGGGAGGGGGGAGAGAGGGAGGAGGGGAGGGAGAGAGAGGAGGAGAGAGGGGGAGAGAGAGGGGGAGCGGGAGGGGGAGGGAGAGGGGGAGAGAGAGGGAGGAGGGAAGAGAGAGGGAGAAGAGGGGAGAGAGAGGGGAGGGGAGAGAGAGGGAGGAGTGGAGGGATAGAGAGGTGGAGAGAGGGGGAGAGAGAGGGGAAGAGAGAGGGGGAGAGAGAGGGGGAGAGAGAGGGAGGAGTGAAGAGAGAGGGAGGAGTGAAGAGAGAGGGAGGAGTGGAGGGATAGAGAGGGGGAGGGAGGGGAGAGAGAGGAAGGAAGGGAGGGATAGAGGGGGAGAGAAAGAGAGAGAGGGAGGAGTGGAGGGAGAGAGAGGGGAGGGGAGAGATGATAGCATCTGTTCGATTTAATTGGAGTTGGCTTGGAAAGGAGAAAGGTATCGAAAACGGCTGTTGGTGAAAGAAACTCGCTAGGTGAAGGAGACTGAGCGGATACGACAAGATATGGAGTTCAGCAGCACTGGTGTACGTGAAATTGAAACCTTTAGCGATGCTGATGAGGACTCTGATCGGTAACAAACTCCTAGTCAACCCAAGCAGAGCAGACCAATCAATATTGTCCGTCCAGGTTTAGCAACTGCATCAGACAGAATCAAAGTCAGCTACAAGAATGCAGTATACATCATTGCAGTTGCGACAGAACCAGTTGGACTTAGTCCGTCAGCCCGAGCAGTTAACAAAGTATCAATCAGAGGCGCCAGAGACAAGCACGGTGAAAGAGAAGCTGGTGAGAATCAGGAATCATTTGGTCCAAACAGTAAATTGGATCGCACAAATGTTGACCGCCTTGAGGTCATGTTGTCCAGAGATGGGACAATAAAGTTGTTGGGGGTGCCGAAGTCGTCAAGTAGAACCGGACGGGCAGAGGCGACTGCAGTGTTTAATCTTAATCAGGAATTGAATCTCGCCGATGGCATTAAATTTGCCTGCTTAGACACTATCTTTAGCCGGAGTTCATGCCAGAGCCTGCATACTTTTGAAGAAACGCTAGGCAGGAATCTGATCAGTTCACTATGCAGGCATCACATCATTGAACGAATAGTGGCCAAGATGTTTGATACACTGATAACTGATGGGACCATCTTGTGGACCAAGCATCAAGTTGTTCCAGAGGTTCGGTGAATAGTGGTACTCAACTGACCGGACTAGCTATCAAAGTGGACTAAATGAAGATTTCTTCGCGTCGACGCTCAGTCCAGTTCGGGATGACATTATTCACTCCATTCAGCAATACCAACAGAGCTTCACATCAGAGCTGATTATCGCGAGCCTCTTCGACTGTCACTTAAATTGTCGGAGAATAGTCCAGTGGCGACGTCTACATTCTGGATCTCGGAGTTCACCACCGAGTTTGATGGAGGACGAAAAGTATTTGAAGTGTCAAAATGTCCCTGTTCCGCTCCCAACTCAGAGTGACTGCACGTGAAATATCTTCACTAGGCCACTTGAACATTTTGGTAATGAAGGTCTACATGAGAGCGGGGTGTACAAGCGCATGTGCCTTGTCCGCTCCGCAGAATGACCTGGATCTACTCTATGAGGTAGAGAGCTAGAAGAAAACACATTAAGCTGTTTGCTAAAGCTGCAATAATGCTATTCTCGGGCACGTATGGTACTTAAGTGAAATCCAGGTCGGTTTCGAATTCTTCCATTCTGCAATCTCATCTGAGCTGGAGGTTGCCATGGTTACAGTTCATGACAGAAACACCAGATCATCTTCGGCGCAATCCCTCCCCTCCTACGCTACCCCAGAATGACCGCCTGACTGTGTGTCGCGCAACACACCTGGACACTTTTACAGCATTGGGAGCAACACACCAGGACACTTTTACAGCATTGAGTGCAACACACCAGGACACTTTTACAGCATTGGGTGCAACACACCAGGACACTTTTACAGCATTGAGTGCAACACACCAGGGCACTTTTACAGCATTGAGTGCAACACACCAGGACACTTTTACAGCATTGGGTGCTACACACCAGGGCACTTTTATAGCATTGAGTGCAACACACCAGGGCACTTTTACAGCATTGAGTGCAACACACCAGGGCACTTTTACAGCATTGGGTGAAACACACCAGGACACTTTTACAGCATTGAGTGAAACACACCAGGGCACTTTTACAGCAGTGGGTGCAACACACCAGGACACTTACAGCATTGGGTGCAACACACCAGGACACTTTTACAGCATTGGGTGTGACACACCAGGACACTTTTACAGCATTGGGTGCAACACACCAGGACACTTTTACAGCATTGGGTGCACAGAAAAATTTCCAAAAAAACAAAACAATCCAGATACACGGAGCAGTGAAATGACTACATCGTTGGCTAACAGAAGGTGAGCAGTTTTGAAAGTCGTCAACGAGGGAGGCAAACGAGAGGCGGCCTAGATTCAGGGATTCGACGGACACATCTAGAGGAAGCGGAACAGTACTTGCTTCAAGTCTTAGAGAGACGACCGCCGTCACTTTCAAAAAACTAACCCGTCATCCGTTACCGCAGTTCGTGCAGAAAGATCCACATCAGCAGACACACATTTCACATGATTACATTTTGGGTTACTGTTTGAAATAAACCGATTTTGTGAAACAATGTCACTTAACTTCTGAAGTAGCTGTTAAGAGCTACAGTGCAGGACTTCTTTCTGAAGTAGCTGTTAAGAGCTACAGTGCTGAACTTCTTTCTGAAGAAGCTGTTAAGGGCTACTGTGCAGAACTTCTTTCTGAAGTAGCCGTTGAGAGCTACAGTGCAGAACTTCTTTCTGAAGTAGCTGTTAAGAGCTACAGTGCAGGAATTCTTTCTGAAGTAGCTGTTGAGAGCTACAGTGCAGAACTTCTTTCTGAAGTAGCCGTTGAGAGCTACAGTGCAGAACTTCTTTCTGAAGAAGCTGTTAAGAGCTACAGTGCAGAACTTCTTTCTGGAGTAGCTATTAAGAGCTACAGTGCAGAACTTCTTTCTGAAGTAGATGTGGAGAGCTACAGTGCAGAACTACTTTCTGAAGTAGCTGTCGAGAGCTACAGTGCAGAACTTCTTTCTGAAGTAGCCATTGAGAGCTACAGTGCAGAACTTCTTTCTGAAGTAGCTGTTAAGAGCTACAGTGCAGAAATTCTTTGTGAGGATTTTAAAGGATTTTTGTTTACACTATATCGTGACTGTAACTGTGTCAGTGTTGAGCCACCCGTGGACATTATCAAAGTACATCCTAATTGTATTAGATTTGTTGTTTTTTTTTCCACATTATGAACACATTTAGGGTGGGGGTAGGGGTGGAGGGATGAAAATTAGACAATTTATTTTTTTATCTGCACCCTGCTATGTACATGTTCAAGGTATTTTGAAGTATTTTCATTTTTCTGATTTATGTTTACATTGCCAATCGCCAAAAAATAGTTTAAAACCTTCACTGTTTGTGTCTGGATGAAATGATACTCAATTAGTAAATCTAAATAAATCTATGTGTTGATTAAAAAAAATAAAGGCTTCATCGTCTGCAACGATGTGACGCGATGGACTAAGTTGACCATGTACCACGTGGTGTCGCGATGACTATGTTGACCATGTACCACGTGGTGTCCCGATCAATCAATCCAAACAAGGTCACAGAGTGAGATTGCGATTATACACGCAATTCCTTCTACCTTAAATGTCTTGAAATCAAATTATTTTAAAATACAATTTTCGTACTCTTTTGATCTAAGTTCTGTGATGTGTTGTTAAGTGTACGTCAGACGTCTACTCGTTATAAGTATAATTATAATATATTTTAACCGTCTCTTTTGGTGGAACTAATATGGTGAGGCTTCTGACTAGGTAAGAGCGTGGCTTTTATTTTAAAAAAAAAAAGGAAATTTGCACGAGATTACATTGTATTGAGAAGTATATTAAACAGAAAAAGTACATAAAACCATTGGATTGCTGAGAGCTATGAATGTGTAAATGTGTCATGTTTGATTTGAACATTATTTTTGTTTTTTAACTTTTTACTAATATTTTTAACTCATTTTGTTCTTCTTCATTTTTGTGTGTACCTAGTTTCATTCGTAAAAAAATTATATGACTATGATTAATTAGAGTTTGAGCAGTTTGCCAGGCTATTGGGAAAAGGGGGGGGGGGGGGGGGTAAACATAACAATCGAAAAGGGGGCGGGGGGGAAAGAGATGAAGGGCAACCGGTAGTGGGATAAAGAATCAATGTCAAGGGTGTTGTAGGTTAGAGATTAATTAGAGTTTGAGCAGTTTGCCAGGCTATTGGGAAAAGGGGGGGGGGGGTGGGGTAAACATAACAATCGAAAAGGGGGCGGGGGGTAAAGAGATGAAGGGCAACCGGTAGTGGGATAAAGAATCAATGTCAAGTGTGTTGTAGGTTAGAGGGTGTGAAAAGAGGAGTGAAGCTGGCTAGGGGCGAGAGGGTGGTGGGTTAGAGACGTCACCGATTGTCTGAAAGATAAAGTAATCCTGAAGCACCTTACAGCGATCTGTCCACCGGATCAAACCATGTTTCAATCTGTGAACATCTCCCTCACTGGAAACTAATTCGTGATGTCCGTGAAGGCACAGCTTCTTGACTAATTTTTGATGACACAACATCATGTGTGTTCATTCCTGTCATGCAAAAGGTTTATTGCATATAACACGTCGCATTAATCAGTTCCCATTTGCGAAATGGTCTGAACAGGGGGCCCCTTTGTCTTTGGCCCATTTGTCGGGACCCTAATTGACGGGGGCCCTTTTGTTGGGAGACTTGTAGACGGAACCCTAAATGACCGGTGGGAATTTGTCCGGGACCCACTTGTCCGGAGCCTTTGTTGGCGGGGGCCTTATAGACCGGGGCCTTATAGACCGGGGCCCTTTTATCGGGGATAATGCCCTTATTGTTATTATTATTATTAAGGTGGTTTTACAAAGCGCAGTACTCCAGCCTAGGGCTAGGCTCAATGCGCTTCACTTACTCATTAGGAATTACATAAAATTATACAATTTAAAAACAATAATTGGTAAAATGCTTGACCTCATCCACCTAAGTACTATCTACCCATGCCTAGCCATGGACAGCACCTGCAGCAGCATCGAACGTTGTTTATCAGTTAAAAGGAGGATGCCATTGAGTCGGTATAGTATTAGTTTGAAGAAATGGCTCTTGAGGGCAGTTTTGAAGGCTGTGATCGTCGGTATATTGCGGATGTGTAAAGGGAGAGAATTCCATTGTTTGGGGGCACACAAAAAGAAATATCGTTCACCAAATGTTTTAGTGCGTGCTATGGGAACAGAAAGAATAAGCGTGTCTGCGGAGGAACGGGGCTTTCGAATAGATCGTGGGCCCTTAATATAAAGAAGAAGAAGTTCAGTAAGATAGAAAGGGCAGGAGCCAGAGAAAAAGTTGTGACAGAGAACAGACATTTTGTAATCAATGCTCGTCTGTAGTTACTGTAAAGGGAGCCAATGGAGTGAGTGAAGTAGTAGAGTGACGTGATCACGTTTCTTTGCCAAGAACTAACCTATCAGCTGAATGTTGAACTTTCTGCAGTTTTCTATGAAATGTTTTAGTGAACCTGACAGAAGAGAGTTACAATAGACAAGACGAGAGAAAACAAGAGTACAGGCTAGTGTTTTTTGTTGCGCTAACTGTGAGGTAGTGGCCGATCTGATCCGACAGATAGCGAAGTACGCCGAGCGACAGATGTGAGAAATATGATTATTGAGAGACATGTTATCAGAAGAATATAACCAACATTCGTAGCAGAGGATGTGAACTCTATATTGACGGGCCCTTAAGGACTGGGGCCACTTTGTCGGAGAGCCCAAGTAGTCGGGTCTTTTATTATTATTATTATTATTTGACGGGGGCTGATTTGTCGGTTCCGATTAGTTTTGTCCAGGGCTGAATCGACAGTGCACCGGTGGGCGCAAAATATTTAGTTTACACCACCGTGTCATTTAAACAAATACGTTTCGCCAAAAGGATAACTTTGCTTTTACTCTAAGCTGATCAGTTCTTTAACATGCAATGCACTTTTGGCCCCCATTTCTCCTCTTACGGATGCGCATAAGAAAGTTAATGAGCTCCCCATGACTCCAGTTTGACAAATTCTTGTAGAGGAAAACCCAGCTCTTTGCAGTTTATCATCCGACTCAGCTCACCATCCCCCCCCCCCTTTTTCCCTATTATTCTCTTGCTGAATGCCCTAACGGACATTTTGGGTGTGTGTTATATTGTCCGTTGATTGTGTTCACCTCCCC
>CAXITT010000011.1:1295143-1307507 GCA_964033795.1 Lymnaea stagnalis
CCCGCAGAAAACTTTCTAGGGGGGGGGGGGCAAAAAAAATCGATTAACTTTCCAGGGGGGGGGGGCAAATTTTTTTTAGTAATGTTTTAATATAGTTTTAATTTACTGTAGCGTATTTGTATGGTGAGCGAACGGACAGGACATCAGCTTAGTTACTTTCTCTTTATTTTCTCTTTACTTTAATACACGTTGGTATATTTTTTTTTAAACATTTTTTATCCAATCAATCCAGGGGGGGGGGGGGCTTGGCCCTACCTGCGGGCGCCCATGCCACTAGGCAGCGTGCCACTATTTCTATTTTCTATCACCTAACCTGAAATTCAACATGTTTAATAGTATCTCAACTCATAACTAGCGCCCTTTGAGGAAAATCTATTTCTACCGTATACTGATTCAGCCCAAAATTTAAATGAAGATTTACACTAATGCTGACGTCACTGTGTTCGCAGTTTGAAATGGCTGTCTCGTGTGACAAGAAGGCGTAAGGTAAAAGCATAAAACTTTTTTTTTAAAAAGCCGTTTAAATTTTTTGCCAGAACCATAGTGTTACAAAACTGCCAGCTTAATTTCACGTTAAGATTATACCTAAAAACTGTCTTAAGGATTCGAACACACGGTGAATCGCTTAGTCCAGGTGACCCTAAAACTTTCAACAAAAAACAAAACAAAAACGAGAATATTGAATCATATCACAAAAACTCTAAAATTCCCTGAATCAATATAATTTGGTTATGTAACAACTTCCATATCAATTATCAATTGCAACATCAGTAAAATTCGACTGTTTGGTAATATTTATCCTTGATTTCTGTTATCTGGACCCGTTTTCTGTGATCAGCGAGGTGCAATAAACTTGTCTAACAATGTAAGGAAACGTAAAATAATCCGTTATTGTGATGAGCTCACAGGAAAATAATGCAAACTTCTGTTTAAAGCTACTCTTCTTTGTTCGGTTGGCAGGATCTTTTACTGTCGTTGTCAGGATGTTTTACTGTCGTCAAGATCTTTTTCTGTCGTTGTCAGGATCTTTTCTGTCCTTTAACCGGTCACAAATTAGTTCGACAAATTTGATTTTATATCGTATTCATATAGCCTTACTACAGTGTATATTGTATTCATATAGCCTTACTACAGTGTATATCGTATTCATAAAGCCTTACTACAGTGTACATCGTATTCATATAGCCTTACTACAGTGTATATTGTATTCATATAGCCTTACTACAGTGTATATCGTATTCATTTAGCCTTACTACAGTGTATATCGTATTCATTTAGCCTTACTACAGTGTTCTCTTTCCCACCCCCTCCCGCCCTTAATGTATCAGCACTAATCAATACAGCACAATGGCCTCCCTATAACTACGTCACACGTCCACCCACTGAACGCACTCACGACACTCCAAATAATTCACCCGTCTCATTCAATAAATCCATGCCAGTGGATCTGACGCTCTACAGAACCATGTGGGACGACAACCTTTACGCACCCAACAACTAGGTCAAGAGCTTGATTACGTTTGCTCTTTATTCTAAGCACAATTTGTTGACAAAAACAAAAACAAAAAAAAAAAATTTAAAAAAAACGACAAAAACTGTTATGTATAGATAAAGATTTTAAAAAATTATAATTCTGTAGAGAATTTTGTAATCACTGAACTACTGTTCAGAGGATGTTGATGGTATTCTCTTAAAGTGAAGAAGCCATATGGCAAAATCAATGTAATTTTTAAAAAAAAAAATGTGTTAAACTTAAATTCAAATAACCGCATAAATTTGAATACTACGTCAGCGCCACAGTTTAAACTGTCGAAAGTTATGTAATAAACAAAAATGTGGGGCCTGTTACCATGCCTACATTACACATTGCTTTATTCTCCCCCCCCCTCCCCCCAACCACGCTTATAACTTAAAGACAAGTAGTTCTTGATGCAACCGATGACCAGACTGGACTTGTTATTGGGTTTGAGAATCAACCGTCGGATGACTAGACGCCGACTGTGGATGATGGAGGAGCAATGTTTGAGCCCTGTCTTGTCCGTCCCAGTGTCCAAGATCCCTTCCAAAGTAGTTGTAACAGCGGGATAAGCCCGGCGGTAATGGCTTTTTTTGTGCCATGCTTTAGACAAGTCTCGAGTTCTCGGCTGTTGAGACTAATCCTAATCTAATCATTCTGTGTCCGGTAATGTTTGACCGCAGTGGAAGTCTCCGCAGAGTTCCAGTTGTCAATCCAAAGGAGACCATCCGAAATATTTCTGGGGTTGTGTAATGATAGACGTGAGAATAAAATATGTGTGTTGATGGACCGCACCTCCAAATCATACTATTTTTTTTTTAGAGGAAACATTAGGATTTTCGACCTAAAGCTCTCCATGCAGTGCGTCAAATGCATGCACTCTATAAGCATGGGGTCACTGAAGCGTCGACGTTGTGTTTGTGCGGTACACTTTCTTTTACATCTATTTATAGCGGCAGGTGAAAATAAACATGGCTACTTATTTCAGGTTTTATGCAGCGTTGTGGGTTAGTCATTACCTTAATGCCCGTGGGTGGGTTTTGACGTTGGTGTTGCCAAAAACGGTCAACTGTTTAAGCTGAAAGGATAATGGCAAATTTTCTTAACATAACATGGGAACTGACCAATGGCTGTTCACGGCACTTGCCCAACAAAACCGTTTCCTCGTGTTATTGCATGTCTGCTTGGCTTGTCGTCTTTTCTTTAACTATTGAAGGCATGATCGACCATTGACACATTATTCTTTGACACTTTGCGGATAAAAAAAAAGGGGAGGGGGATGTGGTGGAGGGATTAACCTTTTTGACCACTGTCTCTGAGTTCATTTAACTCCATGCACGACCCGATTATCGGGTACCCTGTTTAGGAGACAACCAGAATAAAAGCTGCATCACTTTAGTTTTCCTTCATTAGATACCGCACAAGGTCTGGACGCTGCAACGCCCCCTCTAACGTCAAGTCCGCCCCCCCACACCAGTAATCTATTGACAAATCGTTTTGTACTTGCTTCTCTTCATTGGTTTAGTTTGGTCGGCCTAGTGACGTGGACATTTTCTTCCCTGGTCATCAATGCCCTCAAGGGATGGGTTTTCTAATTATTCTCACAGTTCAATAGGAAAAGAGGTCATAGATCAGTCGTTCTTATTATGTTATAGAACATTTGTTCTTGTTATGTAATAAATCATTTATCTTATTATGTAATATATTATGTGTTCTTTTTTATGTAATAGATCAGTTGTTCTTATTAGGTAATAGATCATTTGTTCTTATTATGTAATACATCATTTGTTCTTATTATGTAATATATCGGTTGTTCTTGATATTTAAAAGATCAGTTATTCTTATTATGTAATATATCAGTTGTTCTTATTATGTAATAGATCAGTTATTCTTATTGTGTATTTGGCTGTGTCAACAACACACTGACTCCGCAACTCCTGTGTCCTTAACTCCTCAACTCCTAACTCCCAACTCTTTAACTCCTTACTCCCCAACTCCGGTGTTGGGTGGCCGAGCCGTCTAAACTGTCTCTGACCAAAAGGCTGGTGGTCTGGAGTTCAATCCCCCACCAAAGCCAACATCCCAAGCACCCCGGGTGGATGGGACTCGTTAGCCTTGGACGGCAACCCATCTAAGAGAAGGCAAACCCTGAATTTAAACCAGGAGCCAGAATGATCGTGGGCCGCTTAAATATAAGAAGAAGAAGAAGAACTCCTCAACCCTTGACTCCCCATCTCCTGTCTCCCCAACTCCTCAACTCTTGATTCCTCAACTGCTAACCCCTCAACTCCCAACTCCCCGACGCCCTGCTTTACAACACACAACTTGCCATTGTTACTTTCTCATCCATCTCCTGGCATGGCTCCAGCTTAACAAGGCCATACACTCATCTCTTTAATGAGGAAACAGTTGAGAAAATGGCGAGGGGGGCATGATATTTTGGGTCATTATTTAAAAAACAACAACAATTTATCACTAAATTCAAGGTCAAACGTAATTGGGCCAAAAATACGTTTCATGAACTATTAATCATTTTAAATGTATAACCTTCTTTCTTAGATATACCAATCCTTATTGCAGTCATTGGATGATGTGTGTCATAAGTGCTGAGATGTCCGTATATACACTTTTTTTCCCTTATAGATGTGTTAATGAGATTGTTTAGAGTGGAACAAACACATTTCGGGTCAAGGGAAATGCCTGGATAATTAGACCCACCTTCGTGTTTTTTACGTATATGAGCTATAGAAATTAACACAAAAAAGATTATCATGATTTTGCCCTTCGTCTAGGTCGGCCATGAAGTTTAATGAACGTTTTTATTGGTGCTAAAAGAAGGAACGTCTCTCCTGTGCGTGGTGCGTAGGACAGCTTTGCTCTAAACACTGTGTTGAGTGTTCATGTAGGTTGCCAACATGACCCCCACTTATGGTGAAGACCACCGAAAGGCGTTGCCTCCGCTGGTTTACTGACAAGAAAACCCTGTCCATAACACAGTTAATCAGTTCAATTGCGGCGTGTAACTTAATTTGTTTAATCTCATTTAGTTGTCTGGATAATGTAGGCAAAAACAAAAAAATAAGGTCAAAGTGTGCCAGTGGGTTTAGTTTTGCCCCGAAGCTTGACTCTCCTCTACTTGTCCGAATCTATTTATCCTCTCCGAATCTGTCATCATAATATGTGCATGAGACCAGAAATCAAAGCCGTGGCCTTCGTAAATAAGATGAATGTGAGTCAAAGAATATAGATACGGGGCTAAGGGTTAACCATCAGAGCCAAAGAACATAGATAGGGGGCTAAGGGTTAACCATCAGGGCCAGAGAACATAGATAGGGGACTAGGGGGTTAACCATCAGAGCCAAAGAACATAGATAGGGGGCTAAGGGTTAACCATCAGAGCCAAAGAACATAGGGGACTAGGGGTTAACCATCAGAGCCAGAGAACATAGATAGGGGACTATGGGGTTAACCATCAGAGCCACAGAACATAGATAGGGGACTAGGGGGTTAACCAGCAGAGCCAGCGAACATAGATAGGGGCAGTGTTTCTTTCAGAGAAATTCCACGGGGGTGGGAGGGGGGCATTTCATATTTTTAGGGGTGGTGGGAGTGACAGTGGCAAGAGGCGTAGCCAAGGGGGGGGGAGGGGGGGAACAGATCTCACCATGCACCAGGGGGGGGGGGGGGGGGGTGTGTTTGTTGGGGTGGGGGGGGGGGGGGGGGGGAGGGGGGGGGGGGGGGGGGGGGGGGGGGGGGGGGGGGGGAACAGATATCACCATGCACCATACTAACGGGACGCCGAAATGGGATGTGATGGTTTTTAATGCTTCAAAATAACGGTTTTCAGAGTTGAGGAGGGGGGAGTAAAATTGAATCAATGTCCCCTGGCGCCAAACACTCTAGCTATGCCTCTGCAAGTGAGGCGGGTTGGGTGGTCAGCCCAGATGTCAATTTTTCTTTATATTGAGGGGAAGGATTTTATGACGAATGAAGAGCTGCATCGTTAACTGAAACGTGGCACAAGTCTTGAAAAGTCTAGGGTAGCACTAACACTGGCTACTCCACTAGATAGTGCATCTATCAGCACTAACACTAGCTACTCCACTAGGTTGTGTATCTATTGGTACAAACAATAGCTACTCCACAAGGTTGTGTATCTATCAGTACCAACAATAGCTACTCCACTAGGTTGTGCATTTCTCAGCACTAACAGTAGCTACTCCACTAGGTAGTGTTTCAATCAGCTCTAACACTAGCTACTCCACCAATCTGTGCATATATCAGAACTAACACTAGCTACTCCACTAGGTAGTGAATACAGCATCACCAAAAATTATGACCAGTGCCAGCTGTACTGTCATTTTTTAGGGAAGAAGGGCAGAAATTAAGGGTACTATTGGCTCTTGAGTAAAATTTTGAGGGGTCTGGGGAGCCCTCCCCAGCAAATTTTGGATTATTTCAAAATCAAAAGGTGCATTTTGGAGTATATTTGAATTCAGTGCTTCTCTCAGACTATAAAATCTGGGGAAGGAATTTTTTCAATCGTCAGAGGGAGACATTATGGGATTCAGTGCCATGCATAAACTGAATTCACTCAGGTTGTGGTGTGGCCCAGGGTATTATTTGGCACAAGCTTATATTCAACCCTATACTGTAACATTGATTGGCGTGGGAGAAGAGGTGTAGAATTTTAGGTTGCTAAAGACCGTCGCACATACTCAAAATACAATGGTGCATTTTGGCGCATACTTGCTTTGGTATTTCTTTCAGGCCATTTTGTTGGGGATTTGAGAATATTTAAAAATATTGCCTTATTAATCATCTTTCAATGCAAGGACAAACCTAAAAAGTGGCAAAGGGGCCTCCAAAAGTCGAGTGACAACTCTGCTTGACGAAGTTGTGTTATGCAAATATTTTTTTTATATTACTGAAACCTCTTTGGTGTTAATCTAAATAGTTAATAAATGAATTTAAAAAACGTTTCCATCACTAAAAAAGTATTGCTAACATCATTTGATATGCTAAACACAAATGCAAACAAAAAATATTTAGAATAATCAACTTACGTGAAATAATTAACTTTGCTAAATATTTCCATGTTTTACCATAAACAAAAAAGAAAATTAAAAAGAACTGGTAAGTAGAAAGGTCTATGCATTTTTATGGGTTATCTAAACTGGTCATTCTATGAATTGTATAAAAACAGTATTATTATGTAAAAAAAAAAGACATGAGTTGTTAACAAAATAGTATACATTTCCCAATATTCAGTTGATTGAATTTTTTTTATTTTTCATTTTAAACTACTATAACTTTTTTCAGATAAATTGAACATTGCCACTTAGATATACTTTAAAATATGTTTTCCCACAAATCCACAGAATTTATTTTAAAATGACAAATTAGGAATAAGAATCTATTCTAAAACAAGTATTAAAAAAATAATGAAATTGGTATGATAATCGAAATGCTAGTTCGTCTTCTTTGTTTTAGCTTTGTGATATATTCTCATGTTGAAAAATATTATTTTTTTTAAACAATCCTTGCTGCAAACTGATGGGGTAGTTTGTTTATTATTCTAACATTGAAAAGAAAAGAGCTGGTGGGAATTTAATAAATACTGGGTACATATTTTTCTAAACCTCCATTATTCAGGAAACTTTGTTACAAACGTAGCACGTTTAAAGAAAACACAAACTTTTTTGATATAATAATTAATGAAATGTGCAGTATTTGTATGCGCCCGTTAAATTCGTAATTTAAAAAAAAAATATCTCTCAATTTTTAAAGTTTCTATTTATATCACTAAACATTAATGGAATCGAGTATATTTATAGTTATGCAAATAATATATTTTTTAAAGGCTAATATCATCATACAATTTATAATTAACACCTATCCCTACTTTAAAAGTAATGCTTTTATAATGAAATATAATTTCAACATAGATTGCGTATGTTTTATACTTGGCAAGAACTATTATTAGAATTTTAGTCCGTGATCTTGACGTAAAGTTATTTTTAAATAGTGTTTTTAAAATCTTAAAATTTGTGAATTTTGCAAAATAATCAATGAATACAAATATCGATACGTGCGAACAACGGGAAGTAAGTTTTCCGCTTTTAATCAGAAGCGGCCAATACGGTTTTTATAATCGAATACATCTCAAGCCATGTATGACTCTCGGTACCATCGTTTTTCGGTCAGCGGTGGGAATCAGTCAGGATAGTAGAGATTAAATAGATGTGTTTTGAGTGCAGTTTTGAAGGTTGTGATGTTCGGTATATTGCAGATGTGTAATGGAAGAGAATTCCATTATTTGGGGGCACAGAAAGAGAACGATCGTTCACCGTATGTTTTTTGCGAGTCTTGTGGACAGAAAGAATATGCGCGTCTGCGGAGGAGCGAAGCTGTCGAAGGGGTGAATAGACAGATAGAAGTTCGGTTAGAAGGAACAAAAGTGGGGGGGGGGGTGATTCGAGAAAAATTCTTTAAACAGAACTTTGACGCTAAGGAAATTACACAGTTGTAAATGTAATGCCATCGCTAAAGAACAAATCGCTCGCTATCTTCAGGATTCAGTATTAAATTATGTGTTACGCTGTGTTGACTGACTCTATCGGACCTGCTTGGACTGACTCTTTAAGATAGTTTATAAACTAAGACTGCAGAGAATCCTACTATATTATCACTATAGCTGAACTCACCAACCTCACGTATTTACAATAAAATAAAAAAGAATCCCATACACTGCTTCACGTCTGATCAAAGTTGACCTTCTTCCCTTAGTCTCATGAACTTGCCTTATTTTCTGGTTTCACTTTTGTCTGTTGAGCACATTTGCACCGCTTTGCCCGCTTTCAATTCCATAAAAAAAATATTTGCAGACGACGAAACAAAAGAAGAATCACAATGTTCATCTGATAGCTGTGCTCACTCCAGGATTCCCTGGCCCTTCAAAACTTAATTAAAATAAACTGGCGCCCAGAGCAATTGGTGGGGAAAATCCCAAAGCGATACAGAATGATCTCTGAATAAAATGTATATTTCTGGTGCTTGGGTTGGGCAAACGAGACGCCGGGGGGGGGGGGGGAGGGGGGGGGGGGGGGGGGGGGGGGGGGGAGATATACAACTGACGATATCAGGCACAGGGTTACAATTCTGTGCTGCTCATAAATTGCGATTTACGTAAATAAAATAAAATATATTGGAAGTAGTTAGTTTAGGCAAAAAAAAAATAAAAAAATTATTTGACATCGAGATGACATTGATCATAATTTCATGATCTTGGGCTAGAATAAACGTGTCCTAAATCCCATTGTTGATGAGAGATCCAGTCTTGTTTTTTTTTATGTATGCGCCATCTAATTTTTTTTGCTGTGACGTCAGCAGACGTACTCCCAAAACGTGTTATCTTGACCTCCATTGCCCACATCTTAGCCCGACAGTTTAGCTAAGAAAAGCCACAGCCTTTTAAAGATGACCACACACTGTTTCTATGACAACGTCTGCAATACTCGAGAACAGGACCCGACAGACCTAATTGCCCATGTGTAAAGAACCACCCCCTCCCACCCCCCGGGTCCCATGATGGATGGTGTGTAGCATTATAGTGCCGGAAAGGGGTAGGTGTTTGGGGTCAAGGTCACTCATAATACAATGACCAGACAGTAGTGTTTCTGGTAGATCTAATCTCATGCTTTTTTTTTCCTTTCTAGTTTTGAGAAAATGGCCGTAAACTCGGGTGGAATGTAATACCAAGCGGAGTTACGCACCTTTCGGTTCAGATTCTCTGTGTTCTTTAGAAGCTTTGAGGTCTCTCGAGTTCGGGCCTCTCTTGTCTACCGGCTAAATGCTTTATGCTTTATTCAGCTGACATGGACATATTCTCTCCCCCCCCCCCCCCCCCCCCCCCCCCCCCCCCCCGCGCCAAGTCCAATGAGATATATGCGGACCAATTTACGATTAGCTAGAGATTTCAAGAATCATAAAACATGGTCTCACGGTAAGCTGTACAAGTGCGTGTGAGT
The DNA here is from genome assembly GCA_964033795.1 of Lymnaea stagnalis. NCBI lineage: Eukaryota > Metazoa > Mollusca > Gastropoda > Lymnaeidae > Lymnaea > Lymnaea stagnalis. The sequence goes on from CAXITT010000011.1 coordinate 1,304,690, forward strand.
GCACACACTTGTAACTGGCTTATTAATGGAGCCATACAGTTCTCTCCAAGATGAAGTAAATTTGTTGGGGTGTCTTTTACAATTTACAGGGACTGCTCATTTGGCTTATTAATGGAGCCATACAGTTCTCTCCAAGATGAAGTAAATTTGTTGGGGTGTTTTACAATTGACAGCGACTGCTCATTTGGCGACATAAATTTCTACTGATTTAACACCTCATTTCAACCTGATCCCAATGGACGCGGCGAGCCGAAAGGAGCACAGGTCTTAACCAATCCGACGCCTCGCATTCATTTTCAAGACTCTTTTTTTTTTTCCGAACTGGCTCATCGACTTTCGTCACAAGGTCATTCGACGTTATTTTTCTATCGGTGGCAAGACAGCGTCGAACCAGGAACGAAAGCACGCAGCCAGGCATAAAAGAAACACGCGGACACAGGCAAATTAGCATAAAGTTCTCAGTCGTGGAAGCATACAATGCCCTGAAATAAAACTAAATTGCCGTCTGATTATAACGTTAAGCACACACACACACACACACACACAAACAGAGATTCGAGGAAGTGGATGAAAAACAACAACAACAACCACGGAATCACTAATTGTGTAGTCAAAATGGGGATTTGAGAAGAACCGTTTAGTTACGTTTTCACAATTATAAAGGCGTATGCGGCATTTTAAGTTACCTGTAACATACTAGTAATGATAATTACGACAACTTAGAATTCTTCTGAAAGTTGTGTTCATACATTTTAGGATTTCAAGCACCTCAAAATAATTGAACAACTAACGTGAACAACGTTTTACGCATAAAGCCTTTTGAAAAGTTACAAAAAAAAAATCTAATCCTTTATAATAACTTCGCTTTTGATTGTGGCTGGCTGGAAAAATCTTCGCACGCCAAATGGACCCCACTTTCTGTCAAAGCTATCGAGCTGAAACTTGGCACACAGACTCGTTGCGGATGACAACACATTCTAGCGAGAAACGCAAGAAAAAAAAAAAAAAAGCAAAGATAACATAAAGGTATGAGTAAAAAAATATAACTATTTCTTTTACAGTAACATCCCAAGTTAAATATTGGGGCGCAAAAGCTATCGAGCTGAAACTTGGCACACAGACTCGTTGCGGAAGACAACACATTCTAACGAAAAACGCAAAAAAAAAAAAAAAAAGGCAAAGTTAACATAAAGGTATGAGTAAAAAAATATAACTATTTCTTTTACAGTAACATCCCAAGTTAAATGTTGGGGCGCTCGGTACAAATGCGTCACGGATGTCTCACACAGTCGGAGGCGAGCCTGAGAGATGATTCTTGATAAATTATGATAACATGAAAGAAATCTCAAATTCCCCATGTATGCATATCAATATAGCATAAACCATTCAATTAAGTTATCAAACTTGAAAGTCTATCTAAAAAAAGAAGATACTTAAAAAAAAAAAAATGTAAATCAAATGAGAAAATGTTAGATCTACACAATTTTAACGTTTCGTCCATTTTGTCGGGTCTCAACGAGTTAATCGACAAATCTAAAAGGATGGTTTGGAGATGTCGGTCACTCGAGTCGGGTATATTCAGATGGTTGACCTTACGAAATAGATGCTGAAAGTGATGAAAGATGCCAACTCCCCAGGATGGGCTATCAAAGGGCGACAATGTTACTTGACCAATATCGGCCGAGAGCTACATCAACGAGAATATGAACTTATTGATTAGTCCAACAAGTGAATAGTCAACTTCATCCCAGCCAGGTTAAAAGCTTTTAATTTTATTACGCCAAATCAATAACCGCTACACGCAGAGCGGCAATGTATCAATTTAAACAAATATCTGAAAGGCTAACCACGCGGTCAACATCCTATGAAGCGTATGATGCTAATTTCAAAATATCTTCGTGTCTTGAATCGAAACTCACATTTAACTTAAATAGTGACCATGAAACCACACGGATGTTCGCCATCTTGGGATGTAGTGTGTCACATAAAACCAACCCACCGGGCCACCCTCGCCCCGTGATCGTTAGCCCCAGCACAAGAGGACGCCATCTCGCTTTTGTTGGAGGTATTCATCATGAAATGGCACAGTGCTTTCTCTTACAACTGATTAGGAACCCCTGGCACCGATTAAATCGTCTTTGAACCCCTGCATTAAATATTTTGAAAGGAGTCTCTACGTTCGTTGTCATGTTTTTTTTAAAATCAGGTTCTGTTTCATGTCAGTCATGTGGTGCTGTAGATGTCCCCACCCCCCGTCAGACAAGCTGTTTATGGCGCCGTGAAACTTTAAAAACAAAACAAGACAATAAAAACGGTGGTTCACAGGACATGGTTCATTAACCGATATTGTTGGTACTTGGCTTTATTTTGTCATCATATTATCATAACTTATCCAGGCAAGCGCTTCAGATCCACGGTCTTACCGTAAGGTGTAAAAGTACATAGACACTTTAGCTGATTATTAAGGGAATCGTATAGTTCTCTCCAAGATGTATGCAGACATGTCATGTAGTAGATAGAGCACAATGTCTTCAAGTTTTCCATTGAAGCATTTAAATTTAAGGTAACATTGTTTGCTTTTTTAAAATGGCTCCTTCAATTTTTTTAATTGAATGTTTATCGGGAAATCCACTATATCTATCTATCTGTCCATCTATCTATCTATCTGTCCATCTATCTATCTATCTGGCCATCTATCTATCTATCTATCTATCTATCTATCTATCTATCTATCTATCTATCTATCTATCTATCTATCTATCTATCTATCTATCTATCTATCTATCTATCTATCTATCTATCTATCTATCTATCTATC
>CAXITT010000011.1:1314297-1373773 GCA_964033795.1 Lymnaea stagnalis
CCCCCCACCCCCCACTTCCTAATCTTTGAAAGAAAAAAAACACACTGCCCGACCCTTTCCCCAACGACAACACCCACATTTAAAACAATGATCGTCTTTCATTGTTTCACGATAAAGATTAAAACATCCCTGTTAGGGACCTACGGAAATAGTGGAACCTAAATCTAGAATTAATTCCTCTTTGATACCCGCTGCTTTGAAATGTTTTGAGGAAAAAAATACACATGTAATAGTTGATCGGACCAAAGCGTTACCAACTAGGGATCACCGCCTACGATAAGGCCACGTAAGAGATAGCATCCTTCTTCATAGCGCGACCGGTGGACGGATCATTGTGTGGTTTAAAGTACACAGATGTATGAGATAAGGCATACGGAATTATACCACTGTATGTTGGCGGTTTTTACACTATTGTAACTAACAGTATTAATAATTTTAACAATGGCATCTTAGTCCCATTCGATTCCCCAATAGAGCAATGGCCAGTCCCACGGCGTTAAGGGATCTTATCCACTTTATCTGGTTCAAATGAACACCCAATGTCAGTGTCAGCTTTAAGTTCAACGTCAGCTTACGTCCATTTGAACCCTTTGGACACACTGCCGGTACCGTTGTTTGAGACTCACGCCAAAAATACAATGCATGCTCTCGGCGTGTAGTTGATATCATCCAATGGGATTTATACAAGGACGCTTGTCTGTCTTCACACGATATTGCTTTGTTTACAATGGATAAACCCCAGAATCGTAGCTCCAACATCTCTCTCTACATCCTCCATCCATCAACATCAAATAACCGCACATTTTCGTACTTATCGTCAAAAATTTTGGTTTGTGTATACATTCGCTAGAAATCACACCAGTAATAGTTACGTATTCGGAAATTTATACCCAGGACCGACCGCTGCCCCTGCCATCCCCTGCCCTTTTCCCTACACCATATTTCCCAGAGGCTATTTAATGCCCTCCTATAATCTAGAAATTGTCTCCCTGTGGGAGGTGTGCCACAAGTTAGGGCACACTAAAGTAAGTCGGTATTACTTCATTTGTAAATGGTTTATAAATTTTATATTTGGGGTGGGGGGTGGGCTGAGATCTCATTACTTAGCATAATTGGGTCGGGGGTGGGCTGAGATTTAATTTACTGAGCATAATTGGGGCGGGGGTGGGCTGAGATCTCATTTACTGAGCATAATTGGGTCGGGGGGTGGGCTGAGATCTCATTAACTTAGCATAATTGGGTCGGGGGGTGGGCTGAGATCTCATTTACTGAGCATAATTGTGTGGGGTGTCCAAAAAGGACGGTTGCGGGAGGGGGTATAATATTGTAATATATGAATGCCCCGTGTTTATAAATCACCCAATTAAAGTCAACCAGGGAAAAACTCCCAGTGTTGATAATTAGCAACCACATTTTTGGTTAGATTATTGTTGGTTTATGATTATACTTTTTTAAACGAAAATTAGCGGATAGATCAGCCATATATGAATACACGGAGTTGGCCTTAAACAGCGTATAACAACGCCTTTGGTCGAAACCCACTCCCTCAATCTCTTTATGGACGTTCCTTATGGACGACCCCTAAGACATCGCTAGCCACTGATGGCACACACCATATTTTGTATTTATGACAGTTGGGTTGGTCGTCGGCACTCTATTGTGAGGAAGCGGGCAGTAAACATAAGTTGAGCTAGAAACTGCGCAAAAAGNCTTAACATAATTGGGTCGGGGGGTGGGCTGAGATCTCATTTACTTAGCATAATTGGGTCGGGGGTGGGCTGAGATCTCATTTACTGAGCATAATTGGGTCGGGGGGTGGGCTGAGATCTCATTTACTTAGCATAATTGGGTCGGGGGGTGGGCTGAGATCTCATTTACTGAGCATAATTGTGTGGGGTGTCCAAAAAGGACGGTTGCGGGAGGGGGTATAATATTGTAATATATGAATGCCCCGTGTTTATAAATCACCCAATTAAAGTCAACCAGGGAAAAACTCCCAGTGTTGATAATTAGCAACCACATTTTTGGTTAGATTATTGTTGGTTTATGATTATACTTTTTTAAACGAAAATTAGCGGATAGATCAGCCATATATGAATACACGGAGTTGGCCTTAAACAGCGTATAACAACGCCTTTGGTCGAAACCCACTCCCTCAATCTCTTTATGGACGTTCCTTATGGACGACCCCTAAGACATCGCTAGCCACTGATGGCACACACCATATTTTGTATTTATGACAGTTGGGTTGGTCGTCGGCACTCTATTGTGAGGAAGCGGGCAGTAAACATAAGTTGAGCTAGAAACTGCGCAAAAAGGGTCGTTAACAGTATTATTATGGTTCGTCCTTGACTTGAGCTGTATGTTGTTTCAAGTGAGAGAGGGTTGCTCAATTCGCCAGCCTCACTCTCTCGCCCTTGGTTATTTGTTCCAATCGCAAGACTATAAAAAAGGTGAGACGACTGGAAATAGACCAGGATGCACTAAATGTGTGTTTCTCTATCTCCTAATGCGTTCCATGTCGCAGGAGGTTTCGAAATTGTGTCAGTGTCCTACCGCCTACGGGACTCCATCTCCGGATTTGAATTCGTAGCGATTTCATCTCTTAGAATGAGTTCCATGCCACGTTAACGAGCCCCATCCACTCAGGGACAGTAGAGATGTCCGGATGAACCTGATTGTTGAATCCAAACTATTCTAACGAATCTATACTACATGCTGATGAAGCAGTGGCGGAGCTAGGGTCAGTGTCGCCAGGGGTGGACCAAGATTTTGCCGCCACAATTCCTTAAAAAGAACCCTCTGTTGTTGGGTGAATGTGCCGCCCCTCAATGTAGAGAAATGAAGTGTCACGCGTCGCGGATCGCCACATCCGTCCCACCTTTTCTACGCCGCTGAGATAGCCGATCCGATTGATCGTATGTGATTGCGCGCAGTAACTGATTTGGGTTTTTGGTACGACTGGATCATCTGTGATTAACCTTCCGACATCTTCTGTCAGGACTTAGTGACTCTCATCATGGTCAGAGTGGGTTTGTACCTTTTTGTGTTGCTAATTTACTTTTGAAAGCGCTCACATTTTTGAGACTCTATAGATTCTAGATAGTTGGTCGTAAATTTTGTGACAAACCCGCGCCAGGCCGGAATGTCACTAGGATTCAGAAATGTATGCCTTAAGTTTATCCAGTATGTCACTGCACGAGAACAAACTTCTTGAAGAACTTCACGGTCACCTTACTCGCCTTTCTTTCATAGGGGAGATATTAGGATTACACGGCCTCACGTTATTTCAATTCCTTTCGTAAGCCATTAAGTCATGAAATGGGGTCACGTCAAGTTCGCAACGGGATCTATGCCCACTGAACAAAGCTGTAAGGATTATGTGTTATGGAAGGGCGTGGGGGGGAGGGGGGAAAGGGGGGTGGGGGAGTCGAGTCGACGAATCCAGGACTAATAATTTAATAATTTAATATCGCGATTTCAAGAATAGTTCTGAAGGTGACATTTAGGTGGTTAGTGTAGAACTGTGGATAGTACAATCGGTGTTAAGTCACAGTATGTCCTACATTCCGGTACGACTAAAGTACAGATCGTTTCACCGCACAGACATGGTACTGGAGCAACGCTCAATTTTGGTCTCAAGATCATAAAGGTCTAATTTCCACCATGACCCATTTTAGAATGATGTTAAGCCATTCGTACTTACTGTTTCTAGTTTTTATCAAGACGATTACATTTGTCTTTCGGCGAGTGCTTTGGAAATGGACGAGTTCAAAAATAAATTCTAGTTGAAGCCATGTACGTTTTTGAACATTTGTTTTGAACATAAGGTCTAGAAAAAAAATATGTTTCTGAAAGCATTGATTCAAGATAAGTCCATCTCTATCATACATGATGAACAGTGAATAACAAAGCAAGTCTATACAATGGACTTGTCCGATTATCGCGTTCTTTAACAACACTACAAAACAGGAAGAAAAAAAACCCACAAAAACAATTTTGAAATTTTATTGAAAGACACTTTGAAATGCGCATGCGCAGTACTCTCATCCACGCGTGTTCGTCGTACTGTTGAATCCGTAAGGAAATATACACTTACGATGGTCTTTTTATCAACTGTCATGAATAATTTCCACAAAACTGACAGCGTGTGGTCTATCTTTACTGGAGTCCCCAACCCACCCACCCCCCACCCCCCGTGTGTCCCCCGTCATGATTGTGACCAATGTTACTATATCAAAACGTTGACACCCTCAGCAAGTCCATTTCGTCATACCGGTACGTGAATTTGGTTAAATCCGACACAACCACCCCATTTACAACACGCTTAGGTTTGGTCGTAGCTACTACAGCGCTCTAACACTAAGCACCATAACGCCCGAACTGTCAACCCACATAGCTTCCGCCATCGCCAAGGCAAACTGAACTTTATCGACTCAGCCAACCAGAAAATTGTTCATTACTGTGCTCTCACGGACTTCGTTTGCTTGTGTTTATTTTTAGATCAGGCGGGATATCAGACCAATTTTATATATATATTTTTAAAAAATATATATATTTTGTAAATCATCAAATTGTAAGACGTCAAATGTTGGATTAAATAATATGTTTGACCTAGAAGCAAGTAGATCAAATTTCTCCCAGGTTGATGAGGCACCAATTAGAACTTAACTTCTGCATGAGCCAGCGGGTCAGAGGTGAACATTCTGTTGTCACATCCGTCTGCTCGATGGCGCATTCTTTTGTCCCTGCCCTTCCCTTTTCGATGAAAACACAATAGGTCTTGTCATTTATGGCGGAAATCTTTGAATAGTCCGGGTACTCGGGTCGGACAAAACCGCCAACACTGTTAAGTACTACTGTGTCACCACAGAGGCCCTTTACCAAAATCGAAACTTTGTTTACAACTATACTTTAGGTGCCGGCACTCTTTTTACTGCTATTGCTACACTCAACGATATACATTTTGTGAACTGGGACTTCATTGCGTGTACGGCCACATGTAACAGGACTCTATAGATTCAAAGATCGTCCGAACGATATGCTGAAACACGCTATTATCTTAGAACTTTGATACAAGTAGTAGGTATTTTAAAAAAAAAAAAGAAACAACAGGTTTTTAATTGGGATTGTTGTTTCTTCATTAGATCAAAATAAGTTTTCTCCTAAATAACTTACAAACATATTTTTTCAACTTAAGAAATAAAAAAATAAAAATTATATGTTGAAAAACTCACAACCTATATCAACACTGGAATAAAATTTAACAAAAATTGTCATATTATGGAAACGGTTCAATAGTAATTTTTAAAACTTTGTTTTGTGGCATTCAAAGTAAATATGATTAATATTTTATACTTAATTGCGATTAAAATAGAAAAAGAGGAAATTACTTTAGTGAAAATCAAGTTTTTTCAATGTTAATAATTTTAAAACATTAAACACTATTTTTTTTTTTTAGATGTAATTACTCTATTGAGTATATGTAAATTACAATAAAATAGAAGTGTTTTAGAAGTTTAAGCGGGTCAACTTTTAACTAAGAACGAAATTCGTACAGTACTTACAAATCTTTAAGTGTCAGGATTGAAGAATGCATTTTAGATTGCCAGACATAGACGTTAAGCAACTCATGTTTAATGGAGCCGAATTATTTGTGGGGTAAAAAAAAAAAGGCCTTCGCCACTCAACGGAAATCTCTATGGGCACTTGCAAGCCTTTGATATCAATCTGAACCGTCCAGACCGGCACCACGTCTCCCCCCCCTCCCCTTCACGTGCATGTACTTTACCTTGTTTGCCAACAAGGTCCCAACCATCATTGACAACGCCACCGTCTCTCTGCTCCCCCCCCCCTTTTCAACCCCGTCTTGGGTTAACATGCAGATGAAATCATTAAACCCATCCATAGCCCATGCTCCACCGTTCTACAGGAAATTCAGCTATGATGGGAGGCAGAAAATGATGCAAGCCGCTTAGTTTCTTGATGACCCGAAGTCGATCGAAATTTTACCCGCCGGGCGAGTTTTTTTTTTTTTTTTTTTCTTTTATTTCATGATCTTAGTGCTAAATTAATTTTTTTTTGTTTTTCATTTTGCTCACCCCTTNGTTTAAACTTAAAGACCAACAAAATAAGCTGGCCGCCCATACATGTGTTTTATGTGGGCAAACAGCTGGAGCTTGATAAAACATACAGGAAACGTGGGAGAGAAAGGGGGGGGGGTGTGGAGAGAAGTCGTAAATGGAAAAGTCTGTGTATAGTGTAGGTTTCGTACGGGGGGGGGGTGGGGGGGATGGGCCTACCATGTTTGTGTTTAACCGGACCACAGAGGACTCAGAACAACGACGGACGTATGAAATGAAACCATCACAGTATACCAGAAAAGCCCCGGAGTCAGCGACCGAACACCTGATCCCACCACATTACAGCGGGGCCGAATCTGTGGCTGAGACATTGCTATCGGGAGAAGACAAGTGGATTATCTGTTTGAGGTCTTCATTTGGCTTGAAATAGTTCCGCCTTTGATTTAGCTTTCGAGGAGGCACTAAGGTGCCCTCTTCAAGACCTTGAGGCAGTTCCATGAAGTACTTTTGAAGTGAAAGTACGCTATCTATTTTTTGTCCTGGATTTCCCGTTACATAAAAATTATTCAGTTTGTGGGTTACGCTTTTAACAGTGAGTGCAGGGTGAAGGCCACGTTTCTTAATAGTTTCGCGTTTATCCTTGAAGTTTTCTAATAGAACCTCCTTGGGAGTTATTTCAGAGTTGACATAATTTGAATGAATTCATCCCAATTAATGAATGTTATCAAAGAAAAAGATGACATCAAAATTACTGACACGAAAAAAGTGATTTTAAAATTCAAATGAATTTTCTACAGATGTTCTGAAGTTTAAAACCAGAAGAGAATTTGTTTGTCAAATGAAGTTTGAGCTTTCTTTAAGTGCTTCCAATGAGAATTAGATTATATTTATAAATATTTCTTAGTGGACAGAGCATGGTCTCTTAATTCGTTGGATTTGTATGTAATGGGGATACATCAAACAGTATTGCCGTATGTGGTTACTGAAAGTAGTTTCTCTAAATATATTTCCTTTACAGAAAGGAGTTTTCTTTCGGTGAAGATCTTCGAGGACAAGTCTGTTTAAATTATTTCCAGCTCGAGAGTAGCCATTATTTAATGTGCCTCTCATATATAAGTACATGTACAGCATCTATAATGTTGATTTTCAAGATAAAAGATGTATCTGTGATTGGAAAAAAACAAAATAGACTTTCATATTTAATCAATCTTATAGTATACCGTTAAAAAGTTTTTGTTTTTTTTTATAAAACCATAATCGGCCTGATGAGCCACCTGCGCACGCACGGACAGATTCAGCACCAGCAACAAACCGATGTTTCAAATGGTCATGATCGACCTTCGACAGACGAACTATCATTATAAGGTTGTATATAAGAGTTCGACGCATTTAGTGTTGACTTATTCCTGACTATCCACCTGGCATACTCATACGCACCCCAGACATCTGATAGATTATAGTAATAATGTCTTCTATAGTGAGGATAGCACACGCGGGACAGGGCATAAGCGGTATTTGCTCTGCTGGATTACCAGCCATCTTTCCCCCCGTTACTTATGTCTTGTGGCTGCCCTGAACTTAGTTCTGATCTCGTATTCTCGTGTGATCTGTTTGATGTCGTCGTCTGTTACTGGTTGGATACATCAGAGTTCCAGGTTAAACAAACTTTCATGCTGAATCGCATAATATACCACCATTATTAAATCCTTGACATTAATTTCGATTTTGTTCTTGTGTTTCTTTCTGGGTGTGTGACGAAATCTTCGGAAAGCTAATTGACCCACTTCCCGCCAACCTATTGAGCTGAAACTTTGCCACATAAGCTCAAATTTTCTCGCCCCAACCCCCAAAAATCATATTTTCGTGTTCTTCAAGGGGAAGGTGACAAGTGAAACCTGATGCAGTGAGTTCTTAAGCACTGCAGCCATCGCCAAGTCACTAAGAAAACGGCTTATCAGGGATTGATACGAACAGCTTTGTTTTTAGGGTTTGTTTCATTACAATGTAATGTACATATATATGTTTTTGAAGCTTAAGATTGCGCACTGTAATAGCTTACCTAACAACAGAAGTTTTTTGACGTCGTGGTTTGCTTTGTTGCATAGTTTAACAGGTGCTTTGTGCACATTTGATGTTTTTTACACTGTATGTCTTGATCGATTCCTTATGATTATCAAGATTTCTTTTCCCCATATGTCTTGACAGATTCCTTATGAATATCAAGATTTCTTTTCCCCATATGTCTTGACAGTTTCCTTATGAATATCAAGATTTCTTTTCCCCATATGTCTTGACAGATTCCTTATGATTATCAAGATTTCTTTTCCCCATATGTCTTGACAGATTCATTATGAATATCAAGATTTCTTTTCTCCATATGTCTTGACAGATTCCTTATGAATATCAAGATTTCTTTTCCCCATATGTCTTGACAGATTCATTATGAATATCAAGATTTCTTTTCCCCATATGTCTTGACAGATTCCTTATGAATATCACGATACATTTCTGTGCATTTTTTTCCCTATAGCTTCATTATATTATTTTCTCTTGATTCTGTCGTTGAACATTTGCGCTGCGCTTCTCTCTCCCCCCAACACCCCCCCCCCTTTTATTTTATTATACCTCACTGTGGGAATAACTATAGAACTATTGTGTAGTTCATGAGTAGGAAAAGCAGAAAGAGAGAGAGGGAGGGAGAAAGAGGGAGGAATGGAAAGGGGAAGAGAGGGGGAGAGAGAGAGGGAGAGAGAGAGAGAGGGAACGCTGAACAAGTAAAACAAAAGCTTTCCATCGCTGTATTTTGCTAAACATTCACTACTATGCATTACGCTAAATGAAACCTGGTTGCAGACAACTTTCGGTTAAACGAATTGCCATTTAAGAATGTCGACCAAACATTTACCACATGTCAACAATTAACGAGCCCCTGTCACCTGAGAAGGAAATTAAGCAGATTTTGCTACAAACCTTCACTCAGCTAATCTCACAGTGATAAACCACGGGGGAGTACATCACGTCTTGTTTGTTGTTGTTTTGAGAGAGCTGCCACAGAATTTCATTTGAAATCAATTAATTCATCTGCTTCAGGTAGGACCACTCCTTGTTCTCAGAGAAAACGATACCGTTGACACAATGGCGGCTAAACATTGCATAATCAAACACACTAACATCTACGCTACACCCAGCATACGTCAATTTTAAATGGAATTTACAATCGTTAAGCTGTAATACTTACCCCCTTATTATAGGACCAGCCAATAACCTGGCTTCCAGACAGAGCAAATAAGCTCGTTCTCATCAACAGGGGCACAATAAATCCACTGGGATTGAATGCAATCAAACGCACGACAGCTCTAGCTGCACAGTGACAGAAACTGTGGTCAGCTACGCCACTACGAGTATCGTAACTGTTTTATCGACATTCACTTCAATTCCAAAATAAATCCTGGCGTCGTTTGTAAAATTTTAAATTGGAATATTCAAAACTTAGAGCATCGTCCCATGCAAAGACTACACAGACTTATTGAAATAACATATTTATATTGGATTAGCGGTTGCAACCGTGGGATGGTGCTACTATTGATAGAGCCCAAATAGGGCAGATCCAAAATTTGGAAGATCCAACTTTAGTCAGATATAAATAATTGTTGGCAGATCCAACATTTGCAAGATCCAACTTAAGTCAGATATAACTGTTGGCAGATCCAAATACTGGCTAACTATTGGTAGATATTACTATTGGTAGATATTACTATTGGTAGATCTAACTATTGGTAGATCAAACTGTTTGCAGATATAAGTATTAGCAAATGCTGGCCGATATAACTATTACCAACTATCGGTAGATCCAACCATTGTTAGATCTAACTATTGGTATATCTAACTATTAGTAGATCCAACTATCGATAGATCCAACTATTGGTAGATCCAACTATTTGCAGATCCAACTATTGGTAGATCCAACTATTGGTAGATCCAACTATTGGTAGATCCAACTATTGGCAGATCCAACTATTGGCAGATCCAACTATTGGTAGATCCAACTATTGGTAGATCCAACTATTGGTAGATCCTACTATTGGTAGATCCAACTATTGGTAGATCCAACTATTGGCAGATCCAACTATTGGTAGATCCAACTATTGGTAGATCCAACTATTGGCAGATCCAACTATTGGTAGATCCAACTATTGGTAGATCCAACTATTGGTAGATCCAACTATTGGCAGATCCAACTATTGGTAGATCCAACTATTGGTAGATCCAACTATTGGCAGATCCAACTATTGATAGATCCAACTATTGGTAGATCCAACTATTGGTAGATCCAACTATTGTTAGATCCAACTATTGGTAGATCCAACTATTGGCAGATCCAATTATTGGTAGATCCAACTATTGGTAGATCCAACTATTGGTAGATCCAACTATTGGTAGATCCAACTATTGGCAGATCCAACTATTGGTAGATCCAACTATTGGTAGATCCAACTATTGGTAGATCCAACTATTGGTAGATCCAACTATTGGTAGATCCAACTATTGGTAGATCTAACCAAGAGTATCACATACATTTCCAGGATTTTAAGAGTGCTCTATTTATGCTACATTGTAGACTACATCAACATATTATTGTATTCACTTCAGAATAACACCTATATTCCGTCATGTTTAATTCTAGTCGACTTTACAGAGCGTCTGTCGAAGAGGAAGGAAAAAAAAAAAAGAAGGAAAACCATTGGCAGCGTTGGACTGAGAATATATTGGAATGCAAATGAAGCGAACTGAGAAAACTATTATGTGGTCTGAGTGTGCCTTGTTGGCGTCCTTACCCAGAAGGTTAAAACCGGGGAGATAGACTGTCGCCCATGCGTGAAAGCGAGGGAAACGACGCCACGACACACTTCACATATCGATATTAGTAGTAAATGTTGGTCGTTCAAGTGTACCGCGCTGATGGACAGTGTGTCGTTGCCGTATTCGCTCATGTAAAAAACAGCATCAAGAAAGCAGTTTGTAAAAAAAGTGGCCGGAGAATCGATCGATTATATTTTTGTATTCATGTTAATTTTACTTATCTGTGTATGACATAAATTTAATTTAAAAAAACGGCGTGCTCATATTATGTAAATCTCATGAAGAATATATACCGGTATATGTTACTTGCCAGAGTTGCTCAATAAGACGCGGGGGAATTAAGCAATCTAGACAACTAAATGCACTGAGTGAAAGTTGAATTCCGTCCTACTCTTGTTATCGCCGAACACCTTGGTTTTGAGCAGGTGTGTCGCGACAAACTAGTGTGTCGCGAAGGCCCTCGGGGGTGTAGCAAGATTTTAAAAAATAAAATAGACGTGGGAAGGTCCCAGTTAATAGAAATAAGGTAACAGACTCCTCGCTGTCACTTTGATAGATGTATATAAACCCCGCGCCTTAATACAGGGCTCAACGAACTTTTTTTCACAGTGGGGTGGATAAATGACATAACATCATGATCAATCTGTACAATACTTGCAATCCAGAACAAAAGCTCATGGGGTGAGTGGGGGGTGGGGGTGGGGGGGAAGATGAAAAACGAAGTTTAGTATTCCATGCAACTCGTGTTTGTTAACCATGGTAACATCGGAGCGTAGGCGAAGCTACCAGGTGCAGGGGGGGGGGTAGGGATTGGGATGGCGCGAAATAAGTAAACATTGCTATGATTTAAAGAAACTAGAGACCGACCGAATTTCGGTTTCGGCGCCGAAAGTTACCATTTCATCACTTTCGGCCTAGTTTCGGTTTCGGTGGAAACTGTAAAGTTAACTTTCGGCTTAATTTCGGTTTCGACCGAAACTGAAAATTTAACTTTCGGTTTAATTTCGGTTTCGGTCGAAAGTGATTGAGACTTTCGGCCATATGACCGAAAGTGACTAAAATTTACAGTCATCTGCCAGAAGTGAGACTGTCTGCCGGCAATCCGATATTCATTATTTCTGGACGTCTTGTTGTCATCGTATGTTATAAGATTATTAATCTGCGAAAATTGTTCACAGCTGTTTGATGACTTAAATTGTCCTATATTTTCAAGAAAATTAAAATTTCAATTAGGCCTAGGAAAATGTAAACAGTTTTGTGGAAGAAAAAACTAATGGAATGCTAATATTTATATCATTATTATTGTTTTAATTTTTTCAAAAATAAAAAAATTTAAACCCTAGGTTAATTCAATTCCTTCATTTGTTATATTCATTTTGATGTATCATTATCATGTTCACCAATGTTGTCATAGGCAAAGGTGAATAATATTGAATAATCCTAGGAATTGGTAATATTTCCATTATTACTATTGTTTCATTTGTTCAAAAATTAAGGGAACTTAGGCTTTTTCAATTCTTTCATTTCTTGACATTCGTCGTCATCATGCCCACGAACGTTGTTATTGACGAAATAGCACGTGTGTACATGCATCCCGGGTTCGTGTTATAATTATGTAGAAGGCCTACTTCAGACCTGTTGACTTTGATGATGTTAGCGACAATGTGCATGTCTTTTTGGGAATCTCTGTTCGCGAGGCCCGTCAGAGCAACACTTTTAAGACATCCGGGGTAAAAAAAAAAAAAAAAATTCCCCTACCAGTGGGGGTGAGGGAGGTTGGTTGCCGAGCGAAATAATTACGTCACCAACACGGAAAGACTAGTGTGTTAATACTAGGCTAAATATTAATACAGGGATATCTCACCATGCAGCTGTTTATGAAAACGCAAAACATTAGTATGGTGATAACCGCGGAACGTTGTGATGATATTTGTATAGCCTTAAAAAATGTTATTTAGGTGACTATTGACTCTGTTAGAGCCAAAATAATTATGGTAGGTAGTATCAGGTACATGTTCTAGGTTGTAATTATAGTATAAAAGCAAAGGGGCACTCAAGGGTCTATTTTTCATGAATTTGCCCCCCCCCCTTTTCCCGGTCCAAATTTTCTCCTACCATACCACTAAAAAAACATTCTATAGACATTTAAATTACTTTTAAATTAAAAGGATAAAAAAAATAATTATGGTAGGTAATATCAGGTACAAGTTTTAGGTTGTAATTATAATATAAAAGCAAAGGGGCACTCAAGGGTCTATTTTTCATTAATTTGCCCCCCCCCCCCTTTTCCCGGTCCAAATTTTCTCCTACCATACTACTAAAAAAACATTCTATAGACATTTAAATTACTTTTAAATTAAAAGGATAAAAGCCAAAGTATTCATTAGATGTTTATTAATATTCACGATGATCTCATTTTTTTATAAAAAGAATGTAAATATTGATACTTTACCCTATCGAAGTATGTAGAATGTATGCATGAACGAATTTCAAGTCAGTTTTAATTTTCGGCCTAGTTTCGGCTTCGGCCGAAATCAGAAAATCACTTTTCGGTTGGTCTCTACTAGACACGGTGGATACTCTAATTCAAAATGGTGCATTTAAGGCGTATAGCAGCCAGGAGGTCTCCGTACGTGTGATGATCACCTAGTATTCTAAACATAATATTTAGATTGTATCACAGCGTCTCGTGTTCCATACGTTTTATAAAGCAAGTTCAAGAATCTTTGGTGGGCCTGATGAGCTGGCGTCGAGTGCCGTAGTTTGGTGACCCTTGTTGTAATATAACAAGTACACACCCACCCAAGTTAAAAGTAGCATAACGCTGTTTGCTGGGCCCTAACCCTGTGTCATGCATGGCGAGTGACCATCCCGCGACCACTACGTGACCAAGACGTCAGTGTTCCAATGTGTGTCCTATATCAGACAGGTCCAATTCGACCCGCTCTCTTGCAATTAATGAGACGACTTGTAGCTGGCAACATAAATTCTTAGTCGTTCCACCGGACTATCGGACCGCTTCGTAAGTAAAACGCGCGCTATGTCCTTATTGTATAGAGGAAACATTATTATGTATTTGTGGTGGACGATTCTTGTTCATTACTGATCATATTAGGCAGTGTTTTAGTGTAACAACTTGTAAAGCTAACTGAATGTATCTCTTAACAATGATACCGACATAGTTAGACGTACGGCCGCGCGAAATGTCTTTTATAGACCCGCGTGTGCGTGCGTTTATAACGAACATCTATACTTTATATCGGTCTAGTTGCACATGCTGAAATGCGCCGAGTTTCAAATAAAATTGGCGTGTACACCTGTACACAACTAACGATTATAATTTGCAGTGCTCGCGTTAATAAACGTACTGCTATGCGTTTAAGTCTTACACAGACCCCGTGAGTGAGTTTGTGTAATCCTAGCAGCTATAGCATTCTGGTACATATACTGCTATGTGGTTCTTGCATAAACCAAAGACCTTGTCACTGAAATAGCCAAGTTTCTAGAATTGCAGGTTAACTCAATCATCGAGTACCCCAGGGGTCCCCGGGCTTCAAATAAGTACGGTATAGATGCGAACATAAATAGATTGAGATTGTATTGGACGTCCTCATATAGATTCGGAGCACAAAAGCTGTGTACTTTTCATAGAAGCTAAACCCAACGACACAACTTCTGTAACATTTTAATATTATTCCAGGATTATTTTATTTTCCCGTTGTTTACTCACTTTGGGTCTACTGTTATAATTAATCATTTTTGCTGTTCAGTTGTATTATCCAACATCGTTATTGCTCGCATTGAAAAATATGGTTATTGCTTGATTAACAATTATCATACTCTAGTCTAAGTAGCCTGTTTAATCCAGAGTTATCCCCCATGTTAATTGTGGGATTGTCCTACTTCCGATCACCCGTAACGCGTTTGTTATACCGAGTTATCCACCGCGTTTACGGCTTGTTATATATGCTTAAATTTTGGTCACTTGAAATAATTTGTACTATATGTGTAAATATTCAACCCGATGTTTCTAACAGAATACGGTACACGGTATCAAACTGGCGCCGGGCAAGTAAACACGGACACCTGTTTAAAACGATAGTGCACTATTAAATAAATAAACCCTAAAAACAAAGTTTTTCTTAAAAAGTCCTTTATAAAATGTCATGTCGAGAGAGGCAGGGTTATTCAATGATGATACGTTTCACAACGTCCAGATGTCAAGTAAATTAACACTCGGCAAAATGTTCCCATGTAATGAGCAAAGCTGTCTTAAGCACCGCGCCCAGGAAAAACGAGCATTTTTTTGTGTGTGCACGAATAAAAACTTACATTAAACATTCATGGCCAACCTAGCCGCAGCGTAAAATCATGATTTTTTTTTTATAACTGTGCATCTCATATGAGAAAAACACACGAACTTGGATCTCAGGATCCAGGCATTTCCCATGACCTGAAATACGTTTCTTCCACCCTACACAAACTCAGGGAAACATCTATCAAAAATTATTTCACATTTCCCTCGTAATTTGTGACATCTCACCACTTATGACACACTTGCTCATCCAATTACTACCATATGTATTAGAGACAGACCGAATTTCGGCTTCGGTTTTGGCGCCGAAAGTGGCCATTTTATCACTTTCGGCCAAGTTTCGGTTTCGGTCGAAACTGAAAGTTAACTTTCGGCTTAATTTCGGTTTCGGCCGAAAGAGAAAAGTTAATTTTTGTTTTTTTCGGTTTCGCCCGAAATTGACTTAGACTTTTGGCCATCCGGCCAAAAGTGACTGACGTTTTCGGTCATCTAATTCTCAGAAAAAGCGATATTTAACAACAAACTAAGCGACATTTAAGAACAAACTAAACGATCTTCAAGAACAAATTAAGCGATCTTTAAGAAAAAATAAAACGATCATTAACAAAAAACTGAACGATCTTTAACAACAAACTAAGCGATCTTTAAGAACAAACTAAACGATCTTTTACAACAAAATGTTATATTAGATGTTTATTTATTAAGATTCACGATTATCTCATTGTTTATTAAAAGAATGTAAATATTTATACTTTCTCCCCTCATTTTCGATTTATGCAGAATGTATGCGGAAATGAATCCCAAAATACCTAAATATTTCGGTTTCGGCCGAAAGTCATTTTTAACTGTCGGCCTTTTTTCGGTTTCGGCCGAAAGTTATTTTAAACTTTTGGCCTATTTTCGGTTTCGGCCGAAAGTCATTTTAAACTTTCGGTCGAAATCAGACAATCACTTTCGGTCGGTCTCTAATAAGGATATTATTACACGTTTGAAGTAAATTGTCCTGTTATTGAGACTGTGATGGAGTCCAAGACCACGCAACTTTTGAAGCTTTCTAGACTTTAAAAAGAAAAGAACGTTTAAAGGGTCACAAGTACAGTCCAAGACTCAGTAACATAACTTCCAACATTTTTTGTGTGTGTGGATCTGGTGGATGTTTAACTACCAAGGTATGCAAATCTGATGTTTTTCATAATGTACCTACATTTTTATCTAGGTCTGCGACGTCTCTTAACCAGGTGGTTTTTGTCAAGTTGTTTTATTGCTTATTCAAAACAGACAAGTGCTGTCAGGCCAGTACATTATGGTAAAATAGGAAATGAGTAAAAGAAAGTAAGTTTAAACTAGAAAAAAGAACCGCAAAAAGCAACTAACGTGTCGGCAGGAAGCCTTCGTCAGCGAACAACATACAACAACAACAAAAAAAGGGAGGGAATAAAATATTTAAAAAGCAATACTTAGCTATAGCAGCGGATACTACTTTTCAGCTGAGCGCTATTTTTAAAATATTTTATTATGTTTTTACTGTTGTTAGTTCGCTGACAAAGGCTTTCTGCCGACAGGTTTTTTTTTTTTTTTTTTTTTTTTTTGTTTCCTTTTTTTTATTTTTTTTTTTTTTTTTTTTTTTTTTTTGCGTTCCTTTTTTCTAGTTTCTTTCTTTTACTAATTACCTATTTTGCTACCCTCATTGCAGTCTCTCCCTTTATTACCCTTCTACATTATGTAAACTGTCAGGCTAGTACATTAATGTAAGCTGTCAGGCTAGTACATTTATATTAAGCTGTCAGGCTAGTACATTATCGTAAGCTGTCAGGCTAGCACATTAATGTAAGCTGTCAGGCTAGCACATTAATGTAAGCTTTCAGGCTAGGACATTAATGTAAGCCGCCAGGCAAGCACATTAATGTCAGTAGTGTGGGTTAGTAAATTAGTGTTAGCTGTATGTGTGTCCATCGGGCTACAACTAGACTGAAGAAATGAAATTTTAAAAGGAAATTTTGAACTTTTTGTGATTTTGAAATTTGTTGTGATTTTGAAATTTTTTGTGATTTTAAAACTGAAGTCTTATACATGCTTTATTGATAAGTTCATGAAAGAGAACTGTGAAGACAACTTGTGGGCGACTCTTTGACATGTGAGTTGGTTGTATATTGACAGGACAGGGGCTTGGGCAGGCACACTTGTTGTTTCTGTAGGAAAGGAAGAACTCCAATAACAAAATATTTTTGTTTACCGAGTCAGAGCGAGTTCCCTTCAATATATCGCCTCCCGTTTGATAAGAGCGCCACAATTCACAAAGGGTCCCCCACAAAGAGGCTCTTACAGGCTGTGTAACCTACTCTAACTCATCCCGAGTCCACAGACGGAGCCTCTGTTATGTCATAACAGCATGGGGCCAGCTCACCGTCCACCGCACACTCTCCCGCACAGACACATAAACCTAATAGATGCGTGGCTCCGTGTCGTGACAGTCACTGCAATTGTTTGCTGGAGCGTTTTCGTGAGGGTGAGGGGGTGCCCCCGGGGTGGACATTGAGACGGCATGAAAACGCAACGTTTTAAAGTGGAATGTGTGCTCATTATGAAATATTATCTCCTGTTCACATCTTAAATACATCGCTTTTGTACCTTCATAACCTCCCCCAGCAACCAAGAGACGCTGTCCGTCCCCCCCCCCCACTCCGTACGCAAGCTCATCATTCTTCGCTGAGGTTGTATGTCATTGTCTGTTAATACCCCCTTAACACCCCCCCCCATTACCATTGTTATCCTTCCATTTCCACCTACCCCAGAATGGTTTATATAAAGGACATGAAAGTGAGTGCAACATGATTATGTTACTCCCATGTTAAGGCCCCAAACCTAGTGCTCTGCTGGGTCATCGTGACACTGGTCGCCCCCGAGTATCGACTGTCCAGTTGGGGATGTAGGAAACAATCAATGCTCGTATCTGGCCAAACAACTTGGATGGGGCAGACGTATCGCTAGCCCACTGAAGCCAGCCTTATTATCTAGAATCTCGAGATTTTCTCTCTGCTGCATACATTGGTGTAGATTTTTTTTCTTTAACTCCATATCGTTCCTTATGAGAGATTTCTATCCGTTCCCCTCCAGCCTACCTATTATCTCCAACCATCCTTAAACTGCACGCTTTAACGCATAAAGTGCTTGGCGCCACTAGCTGAATAAGAGATGTAAATAATGAGACGTTTGCGTAGATAGGTACTTACATCCTCATCCCCTTTTGCCCTTATATATATATATATATATAGATAGATAGATAGATAGATAGATAGATAGATAGATAGATAGATAGATAGATAGATAGATAGATAGATAGATATAGATATATATCAAGCTTGTAGGCCTTGCTTAAAAACACCACCACTATACTTACGTTTTAAATTAATCTCAACCAGGACTATATTTATCTTTATTTATCCCCCCCCCCTTTTTTTGTGAGAGGTTGGGATTAAAAAACTATTTAAAATATTATTGTTGGGTCTGTAAGACAAAATGAGGCGTCAAAGGAAAGATAATCTTCTTCTCCTCTTCTTTATTTTGAAGGCCCACGATCACTGAATTGATCATTCTGGCTCCTATGTTTAATTGAATGGACTATATGTTTGTAAACTTAATTCTTCAGTTGAACTCAAATAAACGACCACACATGACATCCGAATTGGGATTTAGTCAAAATGGACCCGGACACGCAGCGCCGCCATTCCCACCCGGGTCCCATTAGACGGATGTCAACTCAACCATAATATTTTAAATAGTTTTTTGAATACCAAACTCTCATTTCTGGTACCCGGGTGCGAGGAGTCGCAGCCCTTAAAATTCCGCAATCGGAATAACAAAGCAAGCGCGCGTGCCAGCGATCCGAATAACAAAGCACGCGTGCCGGTGATTCCGATATAACAAAGCACGCGTGCCAACGATCCGGAATAACAAAGCGCGCGTGCCGGTGATCCGGAATAGCAAAGCACGCGTGCCAGGGACCGGAATGAACATTTCAAATATACACTTTATACGTTTAAAAAAAAAAATCATTACGTCTTTCTAGATTACCCTGGTCAACATTGTGGACCATCTCACATATCACCAAGAGTGCTACAGTCTCGTCACGTGCCTAATGTACCGCCTCTAAAAACGTCCCCTGCACCACGAGTATTTATATACGAATACAATTATTTAAGACGCGCCTAGGTAACTGGTTCGCTAACTAATAACAACGATAAAGACTTGTCTTGGCTTAATCTGACGGCGAGCTACCTGAAGGCAGTAAAAATAGTTCCATCTCTGAAAAACAAATGTTTAAAAAATCCCATGTCGTTTCAGCTAACACAGCAATCTTTTGGTCAACGGTCTTATCTTCTTCAGTGATCGGCCGTCTCGTGGATTTTTGTGTGTGTTTAATAAGGCAATCTGTTTTCTTTTTCTTCTTTGAATGCGGTTTAACAAAACATGGTTTAAACACTTCATTGATAAGTGGCTAAAAAAACCAAACGAAATAAAATAGCAAAGGCAATGTTTTGACAACGGTGTTACGAACATATGACACAGTCAAAACTTTAAGAATGTTGTTTCAGAAATGTGACACAGGCAAGTCTTTTAAGAATTTTGTTTAAAAAATTTTACATAGATAGACAAGACGATGCAAAGAGAGGTACACATTATTCTTTTATTTCACTTGATAAGTGTAATCGTTGATATATCTAAAATGTATATGATTTCCGTAATTAATTTAAAAAAAAATATATATCTGTTTTAAAGCAATTCTGAATGGTACTAAAACAATATAAAAATAAAACCATGAACCCCCCAAAAAAAAAAAAAACAGAGACCCCCCCCCCCCCCCCAAACCTACCATTAACCCCCAAATACAGTGCATGAATTGTACCAAAGACCAAAAGATGAAACTGTCGTATAAATAATTAAGGAACAACAAACAACACCCGACCACACATTTGTCTTTAATGTTCTGTGTTCACGCCCTGCTTCATACTTCACTACCTGCAACAGGTCGAACACTTTCTTGTTCCGAACGAGGCGTTACATCTAACACATCATCACTTTATATCCACACAAAATAAAGTAACATTATCAGCATTTAAGATGTTCAATTTTTTTTTTTTATGATCATTCAGAACATTTACGACCCTATGACATAAAGCCTATGTTGTTGTTTTTTTCTGACACAACCGAAAGAGTGCAAAATCTCAGTTTGGGGTTTTGAAACAAGTTAACAGCATTGCGTCGGGCGGATTACCATCACTGGCTCAAGATATGCGTTTTATCGGGATTTCATGTATGAGTTAAGATACAACGATCGTCATAAGTCTTGCGTAAGTACGTCTTTGCCAAGACCCCACCGTCTACGGCCCGCCCTCTCCACACTCAGCACTACTGAAAACCTCCCAGTCCGACCTCCCACCCCCCCACCTGCCAAATTGGTGCTTATATGTGCACCGTGCTGTAATTTGTAAACTGTTTTCTAGATGGCGCACGTTAACCTTAAGCTAAGCTCTTTTTTTCCACTCTCAACTCAATGACACTGAAAAAATAAAGTGTAGCATACCGCCTGAAGGCAATTTTCCGTTGAGATACACCTGTTCTACCTACGACTTCAACTCTTTCCCTGAACGAATTAAAAGCACTTCATATAAAAACTTCATAAAAGCAAGTTTCAATGTTGCTGTATTCAGTACTAATCAATGACTACAAACAACACAAACAGTAGAACAATTATTTTGTTATAAGAAAATTCTAAAAGGTTTGTGTTTGTGTGTGTGTGTTAAATGCATATTTTACGCGTGTGTGTTTTTTTACGCAATCAGATCTGTCCCAGGTTATGTCACACAATCAGACCTGTCCCAGGTTCTGTCACACAATCAGACCTGTTCCAGGTTCTGTCACACAATCAGACCTGTCCCAGGTTCTGTCACACAATCAGACCTGTCCCAGGTTCTGTCACACAATCAGACCTGTCCCAGGTTATGTCACACAATCAGACCTGTCCCAGGTTATGTCACACAATCAGACCTGTCCCAGGTTCTGTCACACAATGAGACATGTCCCAGGTTCTGTCACACAATGAGACCTGTCTCAGGTTCTGTCACACAATCAGACCTTGTCCCAGGTTCTGTCACACAGTGAGACCTGTCCCAGGTTCTGTCACTCAATGAGACCTGTCCCAGGTTCTGTCACTCAATGAGACCTGTCCCAGGTTCTGTCACTCAATCAGACCTGTCCCAATTGCGCAAAGGCCTCCAACGGCAAACAGAAATCTTCGACTTGATTTCTCCCCCCCCCCTTTTTTTTTTTTTGTCCGCCCCTCAAACCTGATTCCCCCAACACGTTTCTTTGGCATGCTTAAGGGTTGTTTCACAATGCACATTTGTTTCAATGAAAATGTCAGCGGGACAATTTTCAGTTTCTTTCAACAGATCCAATTGAATGGGAATAGACGGGCCGCCGTGAAACCACAGTCACACCGGGCCTGATAGATTTTCGTCAAGTGCCACGATTTGAGGCACGCATTAAGACGTCAACGTAAAACCGGGACTGTCGGTATTGATATCGACTGGCGGCAACGATGACGTTACGCTCATCTGCTTTAAATTTTCATTACAACGTCACAGCGGTTCTCAGACGGCCGGACTTGTGGGCCGGGTTCCTTTGGATACATTGCCGCCATTCAGTTGTGTACACTTATCTTCCAAACAGACGCCGCGGAAATGTCCTGTTGAATTATATGTATATATATATATATATTTTAGAAAGCCACAATTTACTTGACCCCCGCCTGTTCCAAGAGTAGAAACCAAGCAGAACGCACATTATTCCATCTACAAATATTCACAGTTTAACATGTTTTCTTATGTTTTATTAGTATGTCATTCTCCCCGGACTTCCCCGTCTTTGTAGGCTTAAAAAACAAAAAAAAAAAACAACACTGGCCAAAAGCTATGCGGTTTCTAAATGAAATATCAATTACACCTTTCTGTTTTGCAGTATTTGATAGCGTCATTCTCTGTACTTCTCGGATTTAATGTTGGTGAGTTCACCCAACTTGTACGTCTTTTAAATCCGTTTTTTTTAAAAATAAATTTATTGAAAAACAATTTTTTTAAAAAAGAACAAAGATGATGAGTTATATTGACTGCTGGCGTGTGGACACAGGGGGCAAGGTCTGTGGGGGTGGGGAATAACAGCCTTCAGCGTCGTAGATCGATAACACATTTGGAATATTGATAATGACAAATTAGAATTATGGATTGCGATTGGGGGATGTGCACTTTAATTATTTTTTTCCCCTTCCACTTCAGCCGTGCCTTATGCACTCGGATCATTTGGGCATTAATTCCGTCTGCCTCAGATGACTCGCCATTAAATAACCCCAGCTTAAGCTCTTATGATCTCCACATTGTCATGGAAGACCAGATCTGCTCATAGCCGATTATCTCTTTAGATTTCTGTAAATCGATCTCCCCCCCCCCCCAAGACCTTAATATAGCATATCTCTTTTGTTACGGCGGAATTCACTGCATATGTCATCAACAGAGACAGCCGATTATCTCTTTAGATTTCTGTAAATCGATCCCCCCCCCCCCCCCCAAGACCTTAATATAGCATATCTCTTTTGTTACGGCGGAATTCACTGCATATGTCATCAACAGAGACGTGGGAGGCATGTCAAGTGAGTGGTTTATTTCTATGGACGAAAGAGGTGATGTTATTCTTTACAGTTGTTTTACCAGTAGCCGAGTGGCGAGTGGGTGATGGCCACTGACAGTCTCTAATGAAGTTAGGAATCCAAGAAATGGGGCCTTGAGAACTATAGCTTCTATTGGTTGTTAGAGTGTGGTAAAAAAGAAAGAGTCGGGGGAAATAGGTGAAAAGTTGAAGGAAAGGGGCAATGTCTGAAAAGATGCACAGATAGTACACGTCATTTAAGGTTGCAAACAGTTTAGTTGATGTAACTAGTAAAAAAACAAAAAACAAAAAAAACAAAACAGGATGGATAACTCTGGATAATCAAGGATTAACAGTTTACCCAAAGTATGACAGATAATCAAGGATTAACAGTTTACCCAAAGTATGACAGATAATCAAGGATTAACAGTTTACCCAAAGTATGACAGATAATCAAGGATTAACAGTTTACCCAAAGTATGACAGATAATCAAGGATTAACAGTTTACCCAAAGTATGACAATCATCCAGTAAACATGTAATACAATAACTCTGGGGTGCACACGTTATTTAAGGTATGAACAACATTTGTGTCGAGCAAGGAGCATATTTTTCATAACGAGCCATAATCTTGTTGGAACAGCAACGATGATTAATTATAATAATAGATCCCCAACCCAACAAAGAGTATATTAAAAGGGCAAATAAAATAATCCTTAAACAATATTTAGTTATAATGGAAGTGATTGTGCGTGGTTTGGCTTATACGAGAAGTGCCCAGGTTTGAGTCTATGGGAGGTGCGAGGCCGTGCAGTACAATCTCACTATATTTATGTTCGCAAAAGCACGGAGACCCTGATTGAGTTAACCTACATTTTTAGATACTCTTACAATGATAATGCCGCACACATGGATCCTTGTAAGACCTAACTACATCATGTCGGTATGTGTACTATACGTATGTAGCCGTTAGGATTATACAAGGGCACGTAAGATTTTAAACCGTGGCAGTGCGTTTAACTCGAGCTCTATAATTATAATCGTTAGTCTGATACCGGTGTACGAGCTGAGTCTTGAGACTTGGCGCATTTCAGCATGTGTAACTAGACTGATATGAATTATCGCTGGTAAACGCACGCACACTTGAAGTCTACACAAGAACTAGGACGTTAACTACGGCGATATCATTATTAAGGGGCACGATCAGTGATTCGACAAGTAATTAATTTAAAACACTGCTTAACATGATCAGTGATGAAAAAAAATACAACCACATAATTAAATATACTTTACACATACACACGGCTGTAACAAAAACACAACCACATAATAAAATGTACTTTACACATACATATACACATACACACGACTGTAACATCCGTTTTAATTAAGAAACGGCCAGATGTGACCAGAAAAATAACTAAGGAATAATTTGCACCTTACAAGTAGGCTCCCTTTATTGAAATGACACGGGTAGCTGCACTTTTCTGTTATAGGACTGAAACGGACGGACATGAGGTAAACTAGATCAAAACAAAGAAAGGGGGAGGGGGGGTTTGCAAGTTACCTAATAGTCATGCGAGGGTCAGTCTCAGTGCATTAGTGACCAGCCCGATCGCGGTCACAACACAGCTCTTGGTGTGTTGCGGAGGCTACCAACTGAAAGAAAGATAGGGCGGGTCTCGTGGTGTTGGTCATGGGATGATACATCGCCGCGCGCATGGGTAGCACTAACCTGAATAATTGCCAGCACCCAGCGTTGTGCTACTTTAAATTTAAGGTGCAAGTTACCAGTGCTCTTTGATTCAATGCAACTTTCTGGTCTATCGATTTTTATTTATTGCTTAACAGCTCGGCTAATGAACGTTTCCATCCTGGGGTCATAGTTTTAATGACACCGCCCGTGACACTCAGATTTTTCCAGCTATTTATTAACTATTTATCTATGCGACACCGCAGCTTGATAATCTGCCGTTTGAACTCTGACCCGCCTTACATTATTGATATCTAGCTTTTGATTGCAGAACACAATTACAGCTCTCGGGCCCAGCTTTCTGTCAAGATATGTCTTTAAAATAATCAGCCAGCTCCTGGATTAGACAGATGCCATTTCAAACAAACTTCAGCAGATCCCCACGTCCAGTGATGTCCCCGTGTGATATTTGAACCCGTACACTATTGTAAATGGCGCGGATCCTTAATATTTCCGGCCTAAGATTTTCAACTGTTCAATAAATGATCGTACATCGCAATATGGATAATGATACCGGTAGTAAAAACGTATTTTTTTTTTCTTCAAAAATCCTTTATATTTACTTCGTTTATGTTCGCACGTTGGTTTAAGGCAAAATCTTCGGACGGCTAATTGACCAATTTTCAATCATCATATCGAGCTGAAACTTGGCACATAGACTCGTTGCCGATGGCAACACATTCTTTCAAATGTTCAGACCCACCCCCAAACCCCGAAAAATCAATTTCAACACCACTAGATGCCACTGATTTCACGAAATTAAATTCCCGATCACTGCGCTAACTGAGATTCTTAAAAATAGTGTGTTTGGTATGTAATATTTTCTTTTGTTTTACAGAAATAGTTGGTGTAGTTTGTGAAAATATCTGGGGTTGCGAGTCTTTGGTGCTGAGAGCACTCATTGAGATTTTTATAAATTAGTTACTTGTTTGCTTGTTTTTTTTTTTGTTTTTTTTCAGCCCCCCCCCCCCCCCCCCCCCCTTTTTTTTTTTTTTTTTTTTTTTTTTTTCAGCCCCCCCCCCCCCCTTTCCCTTTTTGCTTGATTACATTTATAAAGGATTTGTATGAAACGCTTGATTGAAAGGATTGTTCAATTTCTGAATGATGCACGCCCTCCGCCTTCAGGTTCCACTATATATGCGTCCATAATTTGTGTATGTCTCTGTCTCGGAAGACTTTCTGATTATTTTATAAGCCCGTGATCTGCTTGATGACGTCAGCAAATCAGGAATCATAAAAAATTCTCGCTACGTTGCTTCTTCAAATGTTTTCCTATGGTCTAAGAATGCAAATTGGGACTGCATCAAAGACATCCCAGATTAAGTGCAGTCCAAGGAGGTAGAATTAAGAAAGCTTTAAAAAATGCCATCTATTTTTTTTTCTATGTTGATACTAATTGATTAAAACAGTACTCCCATGAACTAGCTCTTTAGCATAGAGTTTCTGAAACGTAGTTATACAACTCAACAATTGTATCAGGAACTAGTGTGTAGAATTGTGTTTCTACGCTGTCAACTATATGACCTGCGATAGTCCCACAAAATAGTCTGTCAAGTGTGTCTCTACACCCCGAAATATCTGGGACTCCATTAGAAAAAACAAACAAAAGCAGATATAATAGCTCTTGTAAACAATGAATTTGGGACCCTTCCCGTTTCATTTGATAAATATTCCTGATACCGGAGTGGCCGTCTCTGCACGCCTCCATTGCAGGTTGGTTGACAGGTATTCTGTATTTAAGAAGTGTATAATACATTTACATCATTTAAACAATTTAATTAAAATAGCTTAAACTTAATCTAATATGGTCTGAAGTGGTCCGTGTGTAACAAATGATGGCTTTGACACATTGCTATCCATATCAAATGCATCAACGCGTATTTTGACTAAATGCTGGTTGCGTGCTAAATCTCAAACTTTTGATTGTCCCTTCCCAGCACACATATT
Organism: Lymnaea stagnalis; assembly: GCA_964033795.1. Classification (NCBI taxonomy): domain Eukaryota; kingdom Metazoa; phylum Mollusca; class Gastropoda; family Lymnaeidae; genus Lymnaea; species Lymnaea stagnalis. The sequence goes on from CAXITT010000011.1 coordinate 1,340,954, forward strand.
TTTATAAAGGCGGCAATAAAAATTATTAACAGAACGCCAAGCTTGGTCAACCAAGAGGTACTCCAAATACCCTTTATGCGCGCCAGTGTAATAATGTGCACCCTGGGACTTTCTAGAAACTTCAAAATATCTTTAAATCTATACCATTTGAGGACAGTTATAGACACTTATAGGCACCTAAAAACATGAAAAGTACATTTATAAAATCTTAAAATAATTATTAAAAAATTGAAAGATCTAGAGTAAAAAGCTACCGGAAACTTTAAAAAGATATATGAACAGACACCGAAGAAGTTCCCGGGAAAGTTGGGAAATCAATAAAACTAAACTAAAATTTCAAGAAAATTTCACATCCCATTGATATTTTCAAAATCCTTTCACTTACGTAGAGAAATGTAGAACTTGCTGGAAAAGTTTATATATATATAAATATATAATATCCAACCTTCCTATAACTTACAAAAAGTGAATCTTTTTTCTGTAATCCTTATCTCAAGACTAAAATATCTAAAACAAAATGTCGCATCTCTACAAATTTCTATGAAAGTTAAAATGAAGACCCGTTGGGGATCTGATCAATAATGGGTCGTTTTAATTATCACTAAGATTGGGACCATAAATAATAAATCGGATAAAAGGCCAAGTACCCGGCGTAGACGGTGAGGTAGTGGTAGAGTGTGGTTTCGTCTTCGGCAAAGGGTGTGGCGATCGTTCATGGACTAAAGTCTAGATCCTGCGGGATCCTGGCGCCGCGGGGGGGTGACCCGCGGGCGTCCCGGGGGTCGTTGCCTCCTGTTCCTGGCCGGTGGGGTGGATCCCCTGTCGTGTCTCGGTGTTCCGTGCCCCATTGCGCTGGCCTGTGCCTGCGCTCAGGACACTGGTGCCGGTTGCTAACGGAGAGAGTCGAAGTCCCACGGAAGGTGAAAGGCTGGTTTTGTGGCAAATGCCCTGCTGTTTCCAACAGTTTTGACTGTGGCAGCTTCTAACTTGGATATACGTCTGGCCGGAGCATTGGCTGCGCCGCGGCGGCGGGAAGATTTTGCTCGAAATAGTCTTCTGCCCGGCCTGGTCGGTTTCACAACCGGGCCAATTTGTACATGTGGCCCCCGGACACGTGGGGGGTTTCACGAGCCAGGCCAATCCGCGTCCGCTGCTTCTCAGCGGGGGGGTCCCTGATCCTGGTTTTGACTTTAACGGTTACGAATACGTCGGACCGGGGTCTTGGACGCCGCTCTTCGTGAGCGGTCGTGCAAGAGCGTCCTGCTCAGTCACGCTTCAGCAGATATTAATTAATGTCGGCTCCCCCAGGTGTTAAGTAAGGGCTCCGCCTCTGCGTTTACTGTCATTAGTAATAAAGTTTTGCCATTTTTTTAAAATGAAGAAAGCTCCAGGTACAACTGTTTGCAAATTTCAAGTAATTTTGTTTTAGCTTTTAGGTCAGTTAGTTGCTGAAAAGCATCAACAAAGAGTTCTCCCATAAATTCTTATTCCGTCCCCATGTCAACTTCTTTTCAAGCTCAGAATGTTTGGCGATATAGTGGACGACTTTTTTCAATGTCTTGTTTATGCTTATAACTTATATGAAAAATATAAATAAAATAAAACAAAGAAGAATTTTAAAAAAAATAACTCCCCATTATTGGAGCCCGCCACAATACCCCCTTCTCCCCCCCCTCCTCCTCTGACCTCTCCACTTCCATTTCACCATATTTTGATTTTTTCCCCTTTCATAATTATCAATTATTTTAAAGGGACATAAACAATGATCGTTTATTAAAGGGAGACACATTTCTATTTTAACTTTAATTAAATAAAAAATTATTTAAAAGGGACATAAACAATGATCGTTTATTAAAGGAAGACAAATTTCTATTTTAACTTTAATTAAAAAAAGAACCAAAAAAAAAAAAAAAAAAAATTCGGACATTTTTTTAATAATAAAGGAAAAATACTTTTAAAAATAAATATTATTGCTAAAAATTGAGCTAACAGCAAATAAGATTATTTCAAGCGTGAGGTTTTTTGTGTGTGATGTTGTTGACATTTTTAAAATGGTCATTAATGTTTTAATTTATTACATAGATACACCCTCCCCCCTAATTTTAACTTTAATCAAGTTAATGTGACGTAAGTCGCTCAATACATTGCATTTGCAGATTAAAGAAAAAAATATTAAAGAGAATTATAAGATTGAATTGTCTTCACATACTTATCTTCCTTTCACCGCTCCATTTTAGTTCCTGACTCTAAAGCATTTGGATTTAACTGACCCAGCAGTGACCACCAGGGCGCACACCCGGGTCTGCCACACCATTAAGATCTTAAATATAAAAATAAAGTCCTCAAATATCATCCTGTGCCAAATAATTAAACTTTCAGAATATAAATCTTTTTTTTTATTTTTTTAAAATTAATCTATTATTTGTGTGTGAGTGTGGGTGTGTGTGAGAGAGAGAGAGAGAGAGAGAGAGAGAGAGAGAGAGAGAAAGACAGAGAGAGAGAGCGAGAGAGAGAGAGAGTTTATTTCGTTAAATGTATATTTTTCACGCATGGCAGACCCAAGTTTACCAGAACTCTTCTGCACTCTGCAAGTAACACATACCTATGGCTGGTCTATAGTTTGTTAAATATTTGCTAAATTAACTGAAAGTTCCCCACCAGTCTTTCGTGCACGAATTTTTATCATTTATGAGAAAATTATCGGGAAAATATATCATATTCAGCCGATTTCCATAAATGCCATCTAGTGATGTTATTGCATTGAGGAAGTGCTCCTTACCTCAGAGTCGTTAGGCAAATATATTATATTAACCATCACACATAGAGGGCCCTATTGGATTATATAGCTCTCATTAATAATAATAAAAGAAAATGAGGTTCTATTAGTTTCTTTAAAATTTTGATGAAATACAATATCAGATCTAGTTCATCAACACAACTTTCCATTCCGCACGTCGCTCTGGCTCCAAGCGACATTGATGCATCACCAGGGACGTACCGAGGTCGTACAATGTTATTATGACGTTTCAATTTGTCTAATAACTAACGCACATATGCTGGTGAAGGTCTGAGATTACTCTCTTATGACCCCCGGCTAGTACATTGGCTACCAGCTCCATCTGCTGAGCTGAGCCATACAACATCTTTCTGAAGTAGGGCTCTCCAAACGCCCTGGCTTGCCCCGGGACATCTAGGGAGGGACATTCGGTCAACAGGTACGCTTGTGTCTCCGGGACTTAGCTGCAATGCCGGCAGGTAGGGTCCCTGTTGTTATCTAGTCGCCAGAAGTATGTGCCTATGGGGCAGTGCTCAGTGCGCATCTGCGTCACTAAACTCTGCTGTCTACGGCCTTACCTCCACCATGGGTCCTGTCTTCTAGGAGTGGGCAAACTTGAAAAGACGCCTCTGGCAGTCGTGTTGTCTGCCCATTGCCTGTACCACTTCGACCTGAAGTGGTCTGCCAGCCAGTTCTTTATTCCCAAATAAGTTATTGGTACTTCTGGCTGAGGCTGGGCAGCCACGGTTTTTGCCAGAGTATCTGCTTTCTTATTGCCACTGACGTTGACGTGACCTGGGATCCATTGGTCTGTCACCTTGCCTCCTAGTTCACCGATCTTGCACACGTCATCAATGATGGCGTTATCTAAGAGAGTGACACCTGATCTCTTTCCCAAGATCTCAAGAGCAGATCTTGAGTCCCAGTCAACAGATTGTCCACTACATTATTCCGACGTGAAAGGCTCCAACTGACTTGTTTGCTGTTGACTCTTTTCAAAATTTGAGGTAACCCGCACTATTTTTTATTTACTCAATGATGTAAAATGACGTTAGTCGCTCTGTAGTCGCCATTTGTTGATAAATCTCAGGAAAAATGTTCTATCTATGTTGTCTGCCTTACTTCTTTATTTTCATTTTCTATTAATTTCTATAAATAGTAAGGTAAAGATGTGTATATGAGATGCCTATTGCTTTTAAAAAGACCTTATGACACCTAGATTAGATCGATTTTTAAAATGGGGGTCCATTATCGGGGGCTCTTAAAATGCGCGGCGCCCTTAAAAGGCGCGGGGGCCCTAAACATGCGTCTCATTTGCCTTTAGGTTAAGAGACAATGCCACGTGTATCATTAACCCGTGATGGCTTGCCCAGGTCTCTTGGTGATCAAAGAAAGAACCTGACCTAAAAGAAGAAGAACCATGAAGGGAAACTGCTGGCTGAAATACAATCAAACAAAAGTGATTTATTGGGGATTGTATATCAAGAAAATAACCACGTTGAATACGACCAGTCATTTCTGACCTCGCTTGTTGGCGAGACGTACAGTGGCGTCGCCTGTAGACATCTAAATCATTGGCCCCGAGTATAACACCATAATACCATCACACCATAATAACATAACACAACAATAACATAACAACACAATAACATAACACCATAATAACATTACATCACAATAACAACACCACAATAATAAAACACCATAATAACAATACACCACAATAACATAACACCATAATAACATAACGCCATAATAGCATAACACCGCAATAACATAACACCACAATAACATAACACCACAATAACATACCACCATAATAACATAACACCACAATAGCATAACACCACAATAACATAACACCACAATAACATAACACGACAATAACATAACACCATAATAGCATAAAACCACAATAACATAACACCATAATAACATAACACCACAATAGCATAAAACCACAATAACATAACACCACAATAACATAACACCATAATAGCATAAAACCACAATAACATAACACCATAATAACATAACACCATAATAACATAACACCACAATAACATAACACCATAATAACATAAAGCCATAATAACATAACACCACAATAACATAGCACCATAATAACATAACTCCATAATAACATAACACCACAATAACATAACACCATAATAACAATACACCACAATAACATTACACCATAATAACAATACACCACAATAACATAACACCATAATAACATAACACCATAATACCCGCCCATTCACACCTTTGATTTATTCTCTACCTAACGCCCATCTTCGACGTCTAGCGACATTGCAAGTGCTCAGATCTGTCTTTAATCATTCTCTAAACCTAATCCAATAGCGCGTTAGTTCACCGACTAGATTTTTACAAAAGGAAATTTCAATTTATTACATGGTAATGATCAAATAAGTCAACGTGGATGGCCACGTACCCCAAGGAACATTTTTCACTCGATTATTGCACACATTTGGTAAGCTATTTGAATAAAAGCATACGCCACCATCACATGTCTCAAGATACATTTCGGGAGAAAAGTGTAACTACGAAAAAAATATCAATAACTATTAGCATTAGTTGAAACAATGCCTTCATGGCTGAGAAGTATTCAGCACACTTCAACATGCGTATCATATCCCCCCNAAATCCCCCCCCCCCCCCCCCCCCCCCCCCCCCAAAAAAAAAAAAAACAACAACAAAAAAACTCCCACAAAACAAACAAGAACAAGCAAACAAAAATTTGTTTTGGTCACATTGGCGTGCGCAATGTGGAAGAGATTCAGTTCTTTGGGCCCACTCGCTGTAACAGTGAACCATTTCAGCAATGTGCCCACTCGCTGTAACAGTGAACCATTTCAGCAATGTGCCCACTCGCTGTAACAGTGAACCATTTCAGCAATGTGCCCCCCTCGCTGTAACTGTGAACCATTTCAGCAATTTGCCCACTCGCTGTAACTGTGAACCATTTCAGCAATTTGCCCACTCGCTGTAACTGCGAACCATTTCAGCATTGTGCCCACTCGCTGTAACTGGACTTCTCACGGCAAACTACATGGACAAATATGGGGGGGGGGGGAAACTCCATAGCAGAGGCCAGCTCCTTCATTCCACGCCATTCCCCAGAACTGGACACAGTGATATAACCCACAATTTATTACAATTTAAGTGAAAATTGTTTAGCACGAAATTGAGGGGACCGAAATATTTCTTCGTGTTAGAAGAATTTTATGTTAAACGATGCATACATATATATATATTTGGGACCACATTATTATTTCTTGTTAACCGATTTTTCGTTTTAAGCGTTTTCGCGTTAAAGGCATTTCACTGTGTATATCACACAAATAGAAACAAATCAGGGGTTTAAACCGAGAGTATTCCTTTAACTTTTAAAAAAAAAAAAAATCTTTTGATATAGTAGTGCCACTGATGATGATGATGACGGCATTTTGATGTGGTTTTTATAATCGTCTGATATTCCCTTTACCACAGCGGTTCTCAACCTGTGGGTCGCGACCCCTTTAGAGGTCGCACGATCCATTCCCAGCGGTCACCTAAGACCATCTGAAAACACATGTTTTACAGTTATGAAGTAGCAACTAACAGAATTCTGTTGGCTTGGGGTCGCCACAACATGAGGAACTGAATGAAAGGGTCGCGGCATTGGGAAGGTTGAGAGCCACTGCTTTACCAGCTCTGAAATAGCTGATCTCCCCTTCCCTCCTATTTCTATAGGTCACGGTGATCTCCCCCTTCCTGCTAGACGCCATGGTGTGTATCCCTTTCCCTTTTACCTGTCACTTTGGATTGCCTTGATACCGGTACTGTTAACCATCACGGTCTTATCCATCTACTTCTTCTATATAAAAAAAAAATAATTATCAGTACGTGGAGCGCATGATTTAAGTTTGGCCGACTTCTGAAGGTTGTACCTAACGAAGTGGAGGGCTTTCCCGTCTAAGGATAGGTGTTAAAGTTGGCGGATTGCCCTGTCGTCTCTGAAAGCCTGGAATCAGCACTGATCCCAGCCGTAGTTGGCTAATGCATACAAAGCGTGATGCACTTTGATCAACTTTAGAAACGCCTTCATGGCGTTTGGGTGGCCAGACGAAAATATTGGGGTGGTACTGTTATTTATTTATTTATATATTTCTATTTTTTGCGGTGGGCGTCGTCAATCCATTCGTATTAACTGGATATGGTGCAGGGGGGCAGAGGGGCAGACACTGATTCATACTGACTGGATATGGTGAATGGGGGCAGAGGGGCAGGCACTGATTCATACTGACTGGATATGGTGAATGGGGGCAGAGGGGCAGACACTGATTCATACTGACTGGATATGGTGAATGGGGGCAGAGGGGCAGATACTGATTCATACTGACTTGATATGGTGAATGGGGGCAGACACTGATTCGTACTAACTGGATATGATGAATGGGGGCAGACACTGATTCGTACTAACTGGATGTAGTGAATGGGGGCTGTGGAGCAGACACTGATTCATACTAACTGGATATGGTGAATGGGGGCTGACACTGATTCATACTGACTGTATATGGTGAATGGGGGCTGACACTGATTCGTACTAACTGGATATGATGAATGGGGGCAGACACTGATTCATACTGACTGGATATGGTGAATGGGGGCAGACACTGATTCGTTCTAACTGGATATGATGAATGGGGGCAGACACTGATTCGTACTAACTGGATATGGTGAATGGGGGCAGACACTGATTCGTACTAACTGGATATGATGAATGGAGGCAGAGACTGCTTCTTACTAACTGGATATGGTGAATGGGGGCAGGGGGACAGACACTGATTCATACTGACTGGATATGGTGAATTTGGGCTGACACTGATTCATACTGACTGGATATTGTGAATGGGGGCAGACACTGATTCGTACTAACTGGATATGATGAATGGGGGCAGACACTGATTCATACTGAATGGATATGGTGAATCGGGGTAGACACCGTGGTAATATTATTGGGAGTTGTCCCGCCGGTAATTTGAAATTGTCGATCAATAAAAGCAGAGGTGTGGTCAGTAAGTTGGCTAAGGACGACGTTAATAGACATTTTTTTTTTTTAAATTAAAAGGGGTTGGGGTGGGGAGGCTAATACAGGCTGCCACTTTTTAAAATGTATCAATGTATTATTTTTGTGTGGTACTGAACCTATAAACCTAATATTCAAATGTGTTATAAAGTTTGTTGTTGTTTTGTTTTGTTTAAGTTGTTAAGTTGTTTGCGACCACTTGGCTAAGCAGAACGAACCTTTGGTGTATCAGAGAAGCGATTGAAAATTAAATGTACTACCCATTTATAATTTAAACATACCTTGACCTGTTTCTCCTTTTTTTAAATTAAAATTATTTTTTTTCAAATTAAAACGCTTAAAAATATTATGTTCTTGAACACTAGGAATCTTCAGGTATAATTCAGGTTTAGTTGTGCTTCGATTGTATTTAAAATGTTGGCAAGCAGATACATTAATATACACTTTTAAAATATTGATACTTTACAAGCCTACGATAATGCTGAGTACTTGTTCTTCCCTTCTACTCCCGACCAGCTCATTTTAATTAACTTAAATTTTGACGGGGAACAAGGCAAGTTGAATCCTTGAAAATGAAATGGAGACCTTGAAAGCGCGGGAAGTCGAGTGGGCAAATGTTGGTGAGCAAAGAAACATCCACTCATCCTGCTTTAGGCCTGTTACGGATGACTTGATGGTGTTCACTGGTTAGACAGGAACATTAGCATGACCTGTGGGTGTTCAGTGGTCAGACAGGAACATGACCTGTGGGTGTTCATTGGTCAGACAGGAACATGACCTGTTGGTGTTCAGTGGTCAGACAGGAACATGACCTGTGGGTGTTCATTGGTCAGACAGGAACATTAGCATGACCTGTTGGTGTTCACTAGTCAGACAGGAGCATGACCTGTTGGTGTTCACTGGTCAGACAGGAACATGACGTGTTGGTGTTCACTGGTCAGACAGGAAGATTAGCATGACCTGTTGGCGTTCACTGGTCAGACAGGAACATGACCTGTTGGTGTTCAGTGGTCAGACAGGAACATGACCTGTTGGTGTTCACTGGTCAGACAGGAACATGACGTATTGGTGTTCACTGGTCAGATGTGAAACATTGCCATGAGCTGTTTTTGTTCACTGGTCAAACGGAAACTTCAGCATGACCTTTAGGTGTTCACTGGTAAGTCCTAGTAAATAAATGTGTTCACTGTCACAGCCATTTTCACTAAAAACGGACCGAAGAGCAGCATCCTATTGGTAGAATGTTGTAAAAACGTTCGCTGGTCCACCACCCCGGGACGTGATCAGTGTCGTCGTCCCCGATCAAATTGTCAGAGTCCGAATAAACCCATTGACTTCGTCTTCAAGTGATATTGGTCCGGTCGTATCACCATCATGTTTGTCATGCAAGATTAACTGATACTGCAGCGGTTCCCACGAGATAGCTAAAGCAGCAGCGGTGCACACTAAAAGATGATAGTTAATACGCTTTCCGAAATGACCATTTCCCTCGACAATTGATCAGTGGTCAACCATGACACGCTTCGGTTAAAAATTGTACCCACGGTCTTTGACGTCAATGTGATAACTTCGGTCTCCAAGTAATTTTGGCCTACAACGTATATTTATGATTTAAATTTTTATTATTATTTTTTTTTTTTTTGGTCAAACCTTCCGTAACTGCAAATTTGGTAGATTTCAGTTTTCAGAAGATATTTTGGGATCTGGAATAACGACATCGGCTCAGACGCCGGGGAACAAAGAGCCTATCTGAAGTCTTTGTATCCCTTTCTTTTCATTCTTCTCTCATTCCATTTCAACCTATTCAGATTTTTTTTCAAAATAAAGAGAAAAGGAATTATTTATTAATGAGCTTTAAAAACATTCTTAAAAATAATGTGTTCTTTCGTAATGAGATTCCAGCCTTTGTTTTGTAATAGTCTAGATATTATCGTCTGTTTCCTGTTAATAACATTATCTGATAAAAAGAACATAAATTTCATACAGTAATCCTGTCACTTAAAGGGTATTGAAGGCAGATTTGGACACAAAGACAACGCTTAAATAAGAAGCCAGGGAAAGGTGGACAATGACCCCCCTGTGTCTTTAATAAAAAATTACTCACTAGATACATTATTACGTTCGCAATGTGAATGTTCTAAAGTAGCTCACATTTTCACGAGAATGTGATACGAATATATTTTGTAAATTTTAATTTATATGTCTTTGTACACGTGATATGTCTTTGTAAAAGTGATATGCATTGGTATAAGTGATATGCATCGTAACAAGTGACGCGTGTCTTTTGTTTTTTTATAGTTTACAGATCGTACTTATACACTATCATGAGTTAGGTTTGTGCGCTAGGTCTTTGACCTAACTCTCTTGTCCAACCTACATCTCGCGCTAAATCCTTCTCGCACAGATTTGAAAGCTCTGGCATCTGGCTCACAAGCATTTTCATTTTCTATATGGAGGATAATCCCATTCTTCTCCATTTTGTTTTCCTACGTCAAAACAAAACGACAAAAGCCTTGACCTAAATTGGTGACCCTAATCTGTAACGCTCCATATTATCCTTACATTTGACCGAATTGAACCAACAACGGACAGTAGCAACGGACAGTAGCAACGGACAGTAGCAACGGACAGTAGCAACGGACAGTAGCAACGGACAGTAGCAACGGACAGTAGCAACGGACAGTAGCAACAGACAGTAGCAACGGACAGTAGCAACGGACAGTAGCAACGGACAGTAGCAACGGACAGTAGCAACGGACAGTAGCAACGGACAGTAACTGTGTTCAAAGCTGTGGAACAATACATTGCATTCTGCTTTGATTAACATGAGTCGTAACCTAGCGATCATTCTTTTTGATATTTTAATGAATCATTCAAAAGATGAGTGGACGTTTGTGTTGTTGTTGTTGTTGTTGTTGTTGTTGTGGAATTTACGGCTTTCATTCTATTTACCTTTTAAGCAAAGAGTATATGAATTTCTTCATAATCTTGATTTTGTCTACGATTCGACGGTCTCATTATTTTCCGGCCCGGCAGACATGGATAAGACCATTGAGTCGCCAATGGCTTCCACCAGACGATCCTATCAAGAAATTAACGTACTCACTTTTGATTGGCTTAGACACTATCTTCTTCCCTTCTGCTGTAAGGAATAGCCTCTAACCAACGATGGCAGCCAGCTGCAACCACGCATTAAATCAGATTGCCTCGAGGGGATCCAAATAGCACAGAGATGTCCAGAAGAGAGCCAATATTACAAAGAGTTGTGAGATCACAACAACAACAACAACAAATTGAACAGTATTGAAACAGACTCTTAAGCTTTGACCTCCGAAATCTTGTCTGCTCCTGTATTTTAATGAGAATCGCTCTGCATCCGACTCAATTTCACCTGTGCATGTTGTTTTTTTTTCAGCTTTCGCAATAGTTTAAAGGTTTTTACAAGGTTTTTTTTTTTTTAGAATCAAGGTGTGTTGAAAGAGTTGTATCTGCTTTGACTGATCATCTTGTGTTTTTTACCCCGATGAACAGCGATTACATGGCTTTTTTGTTGACATCGTTGCAAGAAACCAAGACACGCCCATAGCCGCCATATTGGGAATAATTGAGACGCCATCTTGTAAAGAAATGGCAAGATTAAAACAACCATTTAAAGACAAATCGACAACAGACAAAAGTCGTTCCCCTGATCTTGGAGAAAAAAACCCCGCTCAAACAAAAATTCAAGACTTTTCTCACTCAAGAACTCAAGAGTTATTCTTACCGCACACTAGGAAGCAGCCAGAAATGGAAGCAGTCCACGAGTCACACCAGAAGCGTAATATATATGTAAGAGATACTTTTCCTTCCTAAATGTAATGAGGGTGGGAGGGGGGTCTGGGTGGACCATAACGAGCAATTATATTCTTCTTTGATTTGGATTTTCAGCTGATAATTGTTGATTTCTTCTTAGCAGTCTGTATATTATACCCACAGTTGCTATTAAATGTGAATACCCAGCTAGATGTTTGCAGTATAGATCAAATCCGCAACTAGGAATTAAAACCACAAAGCTTACTAACGGCTTGAAGCTGTGCTATAATCTTATCACGTGACCGCTACAAGAGAGTAAGGAGAGGAAAAATGCTATCGCTCATCCATCACTCGTACGTCACGTGTCCCTCGGGTTATCATCCAATCTGTCATCTCCGGCAATGCTTACATAAGATGCCTCTGTCATATCTGGATGTAAAACTTGCTGGGTGAAGCATTGCTTTCATTTGGAGAGCTCTGCCTCTCTCTCCTTTTTTACATTTCTAAATTGCTTTTGGTATCATGCAGTATTGCCTTCATCGGTGAATAGAATTGTTCATTTCATCAATGAATGGAATTGATAATTTCATCATTAAAAAGAATTATTCATTTCAAAAGTGAATAGAATTGTTATTTTCATCAATGAATAGCATTGTTAATATCATCAGTGATTATAATTGTTCATTTCGTCAGTGAATAGAATTGTTAATTTAAGCGACAAGTACCCTGAACCCTTCAATGCCTGTTTTTTTTTTTTCTTCCATCTTTAACATGGAATTGATGTCAGAAAACCATTGACGACGGTGATGGCGCTGACTAAGCTCAGAAGTGTTTGACTCCGGTGCCCTACGTGTAACGCTGACTAAGCTCAGAAGTGTTTGACTCCGGTGCCCTACGTGTAACGCTGACTAAGCTCATAAGTGTTTGACTCCGGTGCCCTACGTGTAACGCTGACTAAGCTCAGAAGTGTTTGACTCCGGTGCCCTACGTGTAACGCTGACTAAGCTCAGAAGTGTTTGACTCCGGTGCCCTACGTGTACATGCCAGAAGGAATCACTTCTCCTTAAATATCACTTGATCTTTGGTCTTCTTGAGCATTGACATTTCCAAGTCTCCAAATAATTGACAAACGGAAATCAGTGTCTTTGTGGGAATGTTTTGGTGGACTCTTAGAGTAATACATTTTTGGAAGTCCGTCCCCCCACTCTCCCAACCCCTCAAAACACAACACCACAAACCACCACCACGACCACCACGCTTTATTTTATCAAGACACTCGCTCGTCAAATTGAAGTATCAGACCAGGGGTCCTCAAACTGTTTCATCAGAACAACTGTTCCATGACATCTTTTGGGGCTGGAATGTAGTTTGAAACAAAATATGAATGAATCCCTAGGCACACTGTAGATATCTTATTTGTGGGCCTAAAGGGACCCAAAAAAAAACAACGCATCGACAATGTAATAATTTAAAATGAAGAACAATTTGAATCACCAAAAATACAGATTATTAGTATTTCAATTAAAACTATGGGCCAGCTTTTGACTAATAAGGTAATCCATGTCCGGTTCTAAATTTGTATCTGACACCGCGGATACTGAAGGACGTCGGCCAAGCGGGCAGGTTTTACGGCCCCTAGCCGGTCGGATCTGGCCCGGGGGCCGTAGTTTTAGGAGCCATGTATTAGACTGAGTTTCCATTAAAAAAAATGTTGTGTAGATCACGTTTTCCCCTACACAGTATGTTTGTGTGTGTGTGTGTGTGTTTGTATGTCGATAAGGAAGTGACAGAAGGCTGGTTAAATGATTCGGACTTATCAGGGACGACCAGTGTTCATGACCATAGGCCTCTTGAAACATTGATGGCAATTTTAGAACCCTGCTACTTTTTTTTTTTTTCCAAATGATACACTTTAATATACATCTTACTTATTATGACAAGGCAGCAACCATAAAATTGACGTGCTTATAATGGTTCCACATCGGTTGTATTACGTCTGTAAAAGAACTTGTCAAGTTTTAAAATAAGGATTCGTCGCGATTGTATGACAGTGAAAAATATATCGGATAAGCACACTTCCATTAGGTGGATATGATGAGCGGTCCCTTATTTCCCTGGTGTTTGGCTTAACCCGGGATCAAAACGTTTTTTCAAACACTTTTTACCTTGGATGAACTTCCAAGATTAGAGCAAATCGTTTGTGGAGAAACTAATCGCATGTTCTTTAATAGATCTTCTCTATTCTTGGGGATACGACATAGTGTTTTGTGGGTGTCGGTGGGTGTTTGTGCGTGCGCGTGCAAAAGAGTGTATGTTTCGTTGCTCTGTTGTGTGATGGCGTGCAGGGCTGAGTAACGCCGGTTTAAATGGACAACTGACCTCCACCCCGTCACGTTAATAACCTGGGAGAAGGCCGAAGGCCAATTAATAACAATGAAAGCGCTCGTCCGTCTCGAAATGACGCTGTCCCAGAATAGGTGGAGTGGCTTCCTTGATTAAAAACTGATGGCGATATTGTCAGTGATTGTATGATACATAGAGAACTTGTGGCTACAGATATATCCAGTGGAATCGTCGTCTGTGCCGTCAGACAAATGGTGAGATAGAGTTGTGCCGTCAGACAAATGGTGAGATAGATTTGTGCCGTCAGACAAATGGTGAGATAGAGTTGTGCCGTCAGACAAATGGTGAGATAGAGTTGTGCCGTCAGACAAATGGTGAGATATAGGTGTGCCGTCAGACAAATGGTGGGATAGAGTTGTGCCGTCAGACAAATGGTGAGATAGAGTTGTGCCGTCAGACAAATGGTGGGATAGAGTTGTGCCGTCAGACAAATGGTGAGATAGAGTTGTGCCGTCAGACAAATGGTGAGATAGAGTTGTGCCGTCAGACGTCGGTTATGTGATTACTTTGAAGTTATAGACTCAATAATCTACCGTTTTATCATCATAACAAAAAACACACAAAAACAATTGAAGCTAAACTAAGATTTGAATATGAATAGCATGCATTGGAAGCCGAATCAAAAGTGACAAACACGCAACATGTAACAGACACGTTAAAAGTTACAAGAAAATGTGTCAACGGCTGAAGAATAAAGTTACTGGTCTCTGAGCCGTAGTGATCCAATTCACACGTCCAATAATCAAGCACCGAACAAGAACGCACGGGGCTGCCCCTAGTGACACACACACACATTTGCATGACCGTGTCATGTGCAGGGGTCGTGGGGACCAGACGATCTTTGAGCGTTAACATGGATTCAATATTAAATTGTGAGAGCGAAAGGAGCGAAGTTATGACATGAAATTGTTGACGTCGGGAGAAAAATGTTGGGCTGACATTAGAAAATTGAAGTTCATTTAGTGATCTTCATCTCATTTTCTCGCCGACAGGAGAAGCTCCAGTCGTCTTGTCTTCCTGCCATTTCCTGTTGCATTGAGACATATCAAATGTATTGACCTGTAACTTTTCAGGGTAGTTTTTTTTAAATTATTTATTTTTGGGGGTGGGAGTCCTTTTGGTGAAATTGATAAAAAAAATTAGAAGGCAAGAAAAAGGTTTCTGTAGACGGCAGGATGTAATTGAAGCAGTGGGCACGGCTCTTTGAAATGACCAAAGGAGTCCATAAAACGCCAGATCATTCTTTATAATAAAGTTTGAATGTGCTGGATTCGTAGGTTACTGTTTGGGGACTGGGGATATCACACAGATGTTTGGCTGACTTACAACAAAAGTATCTTGGCATTGGCGGATATCACACAGATGTTTGGCTGTCTTACAACAAAAGTATCTTGGCATGGGGGATATCACACAGATGTTTGGCTGTCTTACAATGTCTGGAGAATCGGGGAATCTAACATAGTTGTTGGTATTATACGATTAAGCCTTAACTTGTTTGGTAATTATTGTAAAGACTTTTTTTCCGACTAATCACAGTTGGAACTGTCCAGTTTTTCTTTGATATGGACTGATGTTACTTGAATTTAAATTTGTTAGATCCGATGATGCAAAAGTTCGGTTTCAAATAGACAAAAAGTTGAACGTAATTAATTACTTATCATATAATTTCGCACCATTCATATGTTTTAAGTCTAATACGTAATTGTATTCATATGCATCTATAGCATATATAGCATATACTATTTGTTCAACTCTGAAGCTACAACAGAAAGCATATTCCCCTTTACCATGATTCAAAAAGTTGGGGCTAGATGCTGGATAACGATCCCGCTATACTTGAACGAAGTAATTTGATGGCTTGCCCAAACGTTTGATCAATAGTGTACATGCCTGCGTCCTTACAATGTTCAAATCATCAGGTAAACAAACAAAAAAAGAAGAAAAAAATAATTTAAAGTAGATTCCATGATTGTAACGTTACCCTCAGTTGACGGAAATACATACCATCATTTGCCCTAAATACAGACCACCAGCTGACGTAATACATATGATCATTTGACCCAAATACAGACCATCAGCTGACTGAAATACATACCACCATTTGACCTAAATACAGACCATCAGCTGACGTAATACATACCATCAGCTGACGTAATACATACCATCATTTGCCCTAAATACAGACCATCAGCTGACTGAAATACATACCACCATTTGACCTAAATACAGACCATCAGCTGACGTAATACATATGATCATTTGACCTAAATACAGACCATCAGCTGACTGAAATACATACCATCATTTGACCCTAATACAGACCACCAGCTGACGTAATACATATCATCAATTGATCCAAATACAGACCATCAGCTGACTGAAATATATACCATCATGTGGCTCAAATACAGACCATCAGCTGAATGAAATACAGACCATCATTTGACTCAAATACAGACCATAACCTGACTGAAATATAGACCATCAGCTGATCAACTACAGACCATCAGCTGCCTGAAATTAAATACAGACCATCGTTTGACTTAGATACAGACCATCAGCTGCCTTAAGTTAAATACAGACCATCGTTTGACTTAGATACAGACCATCAGCTGACTGAGATGAAAACATTTAAAGGATTTTTTGAGATTACAGCCGCCTCATTGTCTCAGCAAATCCGTTTACCATCTAGGATTAGATGTGAAGAAATGTTGGCCGGTGCTCTATCTAAACACATGTGTTCAAATAATAAGCTGTGCTGAGGTTGCGTTTCCTTCCTTCGCCATGGGTAAAACGTGAACAAATTGCTCCTTCTTCTTTGGTGAGATCATACAAATACGGAAGCAGGAGGAGAGTGGCGATAAGGAGGTGGCGATTTCGGAAAGGACAAACTCCACTTTTCGTTTGCTTTTTTTCAGCATATTTAATATAGAAAAATGAAATTAATTTCATCTTATCTGAACCCCTGCCAAAATATTTGCGTACAAACGTATCAAAACAGAAAAATCAAGAGAAAAATTGATATATTTAAATGTCTTTTGAAACTCGGAACATATTTGTTATTAAATATGAGAGAACGCATAATATTTGTATATGGTATTAGACACCATTGCCTCGAAATGTGTTCATGGATATGAGGAGCTCTTTGATTTCTGGTAGAGCAACCCTTTTATAAAGTATAATGTTTTGTGTACTATATATATATTTATGAAGTTTGTTATCAACACACTATCAGTGCATTAAACATGCTGTCATTTATATTGTTGTATGATGTAAATCGGTTTAAATGTATAACCTTGAATGATATTAATCAGCCCAAGATTATCATCAGAAAAGGTCAAAGCATGCCCCCCCACTCCCGGCCTTATCTTCATCCCTCACTCCGTCCTCCTAAAACCTGACGTCATCCACAGACGCGTCTGACCCGTGGGTTAATGCTTCGAGCCATCGCGTGCCACGCATGTTTACACGCCAGTGCCTTTTGTGCGTGAGCAGGGAGCAGGGAGGGGCGCAGATCATTTCTTCTCAAACAAGTTTCCTTACTGGGGTGACGTATTTCATTCTATTCAGCTGGCCAAAGAGATCTGGGTGGAGCACAGAAAGACATGCTTGATGCCACAGGCTGACCACGTCAGTGACATGTTTGATGCCACAGGCTGACGATGTCAGTGACATGTTTGATGCCACAGGCTGACAATGTCAGTGACATGCTTGATACCACAGGCTGACGATGTCAGTGGCATTCTGACACCGTAACTAGGCTTTAAATGTGTTCGCTTTTTTTCCTCCTCCAAATTAGCGACAATGCGGATTACAATTGAAAGTTATCCGAACTTTGAATTTTTAAAGAAAAATTGTATGACAAGAGGCCATCGGTTGGAGATAGATTGGTTTAGCAAAATACTGAAATGTTAAGACAAACGCAGATTTTGAGAGCAGGTTGGGTTTGTCCTTCCCCCTTTGTTTTAAAAGGTTTTAGAGTTGGGATCGTGAACACGGGGGGGGGGGTGTTGTAGTCGTGCCAGGGCGTGACCAGGTACCTTGTTCATGTGGCTGGATTGCGACTCGCCTCACAAAAGGACAGTCAAACCTTATTCTTAGAATGTTCTTTATGTAATCTATATTTTTAAATCTCCACACAATCTCCGTTTGTATAGCATCCTGGCACTTTTATATTTGACGTCCACACCCCGTTGATTAACCCATGTAGTAGCCTGTTAACTCTTTTTAATCCATTTCCCTGTATTTCTTTTCTTATTTCTTTTATTTTACTTGTATCCACAATCGTTGTGTCCGTTAAAACCTTATTTTTCACAGTAATGATACATACATTCTTTTACTTCCTGTAATCCTGGTTTTGGAAAACCCAACGTCCGTCAATAACATGAATGGCGAACACCTAAGTTTTTGAATTACTTTTTTCTATTTCTTGTTGTTTCTTCATGTGTCCTGTCTGCCGAGGAAGGCTGTTTGCCGAAACATTCTTCTTTTATTGTCATGTCTTTATATTCCAAGCTTCCACATGCTTTGTTCCACTTAGCAGTCCTGGTTTCTTTCACTCCCTCTAGAGGTCACCGTTGACAATCAGTCTGACTTCTCTCCTCTGCTAACACTCGGAGTGACAGTAAAGACATCCACCAGTCTGACTTCTCTCCTCTGCTAACACTCGGAGTGACAGTAAAGACATCCACCAGTCTGACTTCTCTCCTCTGCTAACACTCGGAGTGACAGTAAAGACATCCACCAGTCTGACTTCTCTCCTCTGCTAACACTCGGAGTGACAGTAAAGACATCCACCAGTCTGACTTCTCTCCTCTGCTAACACTCGGAGTGACAGTAAAGACATCCACCAGTCTCACTTCTCTCCTCTGCTAACACTCGGAGTGACAGTAAAGACATCCACCAGTCTGACTTCTCTCCTCTGCTAACACTCGGAGTGACAGTAAAGACATCCACTGATGATACTGATACTCCGGTTTGTACACGTGTCACTGCCATAAACATCATTTGACCCGTGTCGCATTTCGATACTGTCAAGGTCATAGGGTTGATAGGTCAATAGTTCACACGGTGTTTTCAAAATCAGTGTCAGAAAAATGTGGACATCAATCAATTTTCTAAAAATATAACAACATTCGACCGCCATTCCATTTATTCTTGGTTTATCTCCGAGATCGCCCGTGGTCATTCATTTCTAAATAGAGTCACCCTGCCACCGCTTCCTCGCCACCTGACTATATCACTATTGGTCAATGCCGGCTGAAGTAACTCTGTTAAGGACCAATAAAAAACCAAGTCCTCCGTTGCGGCTTCCCAATTACACTACTCCAGGGGAGATCAATAGTGTCTTAGTACTTACGTAGCTGGGGGTTACGTGCCCACTTTTCCCTGATACTTTCTTACGTAGTAAAGTCATGACTGGAACCAGCCTCAGGAACTTCCAAAGACATCAGTCAGATACTATATCTGTGACATCCGGTCGACTGTCATTGGACTGTCAGTCAATATCTTGCAAAATGACGATATTGGTATCGGAGGGTGTAGGTATTGCTGAAAAGTAACTGGAATGTTTCATAGCAGCAGACCTGGTTACTCTTACGATTTTGGCGTACAATGTACGATTTTGAGGTGTATACATTATGTACATATTTTATGTTTATTTTTTACTATTAAAATAACGTATTGAACGATTTTGTGATGATATTGCACGATTTTAAGAGTTTGAGGGTAAACGGGTCAGTAGCCGTTTAATGATAACCAAAGCTCATTTTGAACATTGTGCGAACAAGTTCATCATAACTTCATTTTAAAAGACTGCAACGCACATTTGCAGCGCAAACAAATGATCACAAAATAAGCTAGAGCAGATCGATAAAGAATATAAAATTTCTCTCATAAGTTATGTTTACAAAAGCAGAATTTTAGAAGAAACTAAAAGCTTATCTTAGTAATGGGCATTATGGAATGTGGGGTTATTGTGTTATAGTTACGGTGTCCTTTTGCGAGCGCTGGTCCACCTGATAGGTCTGGCCAGTCTGATTACTTCACGTCCATCTCTAGAATATCTAGTGACCATGGCTTCTGGTAGCAATCTCAAGGAATGCGTTGGGTACCGCCACATCGTTTGCCCGTGAATTACCAAATCGTAAGTCTCGATGGCTCACAGCGATTTCAGTGACCCTTAACGTTATCAGGAAGATCCATTTAAATCCTGATTTATACGTTCCCTGTGAACAGCCTTCTGCTTTACTAAAAGTTACATACAAAGAAAAGGGTGGCCAAATTAATGCGCCCAAACCTCACTGTGGTAGATAAGTCATTTCTAAATCTATGCAACCTTTTTGTTCTTCTTCTTTAAGGTGGGCCTATGCAAGTTAGTTCTATCGTCTTTAAGGTGGGCCTATGCAAGTTAGTTCTATTGTCTTTAAGGTGGGCCTATGCAAGTTAGTTCTATTGTCTTTAAGGTGGGCCTATGCAAGTTATTTCTATCGTCTTTAAGGTGGACCTATGCAAGTTAGTTCTATTGTCTTTAAGGTGGGCCTATGCAAGTTAGTTCTATTGTCTTTAGGGTGGGCCTATGCAAGTTATTTCTATCGTCTTTAAGGTGGACCTATGCAAGTTAGTTCTATCGTCTTTAAGGTGGGCCTATGCAAGTTATTTCTATCGTCTTTAAGTTGGGCCAATGCAAGTTAGTTCTATCGTCTTTAAGGTGGGCCAATGCAAGTTAGTTCTATCGTCTTTAAGGTGGGCCTATGCAAGTTAGTTCTATCGTCTTTAAGGTGGGCCAATGCAAGTTAGTTCTATCGTCTTTAAGGTGGGCCTATCCAAGTTAGTTCTACCGTCTTTACGGTGGACCTATGCAAGTTAGTTATATCGTCTTTAAGGTGGGCCTATGCAAGTTAGTTCTATCGTCTTTAAGGTGGGCCTATGCAAGTTATTTCTATCGTCTTTAAGGTAGACCTATGCAAGTTAGTTATATCGTCTTTAAGGTGGGCCTATGCAAGTTTTTTCTATCATCTTTAAGGTGGGCCTATGCAAGTTAGTTCTACCGTCTTTAAGGTGGGCCTATGCAAGTTAGTTCTACCGTCTTTAAGGTGGGCCTATGCAAGTTAGTTCTATCGTCTTTAAGGTGGGCCAATGCAAGTTAGTTCTATCGTCTTTAAGGTGGGCCTATGCAAGTTAGTTCTACCGTCTTTAAGGTGGACCTATGCAAGTTAGTTCTATCGTCTTTAAGGTGGGCCTATGCAAGTTAGTTCTATCGTCTTTAAGGTGGGCCTATGCAAGTTATTTCTATCGTCTTTAAGGTGGACCTAAGCAAGTTAGTTCTATCGTCTTTAATGTGGGCCTATGCAAGTTAGTTCTATCGTCTTTATGGTGGGCCTATGCAAGTTAGTTCTACCGTCTTTAAGGTGGACCTATGCAAGTTAGTTCTATCGTCTTTAAGGTTGGCCTATGCAAGTTAGTACTACTGTCTTTAAGGTGGGCCTATGCACGTTAGTTCTACCGTCTTTAAGGTGCAAGTTAGTTCTATCGTCTTTAAGGTGGGCCTATGCAAGTTAGTTCTATCGTCTTTAAGGTGGGCCGATGCAAGTTAGTTCTACCGTCTTTAAGGTGGACCTATGCAAGTTAGTTCTATCGTCTTTAAGGTGGGCCTATGCAAGTTAGTTCTACCGTCTTTAAGGTGGGCCTATGCAAGTTAGTTCTACCGTCTTTAAGGTGGACCTATGCAAGTTAGTTCTATCGTCTTAAAGGTGGGCCTATGCAAGTTAGTTCTATCGCTCCATTTGGCTATTTCAATCAACGTAAAATGTACAATCAGAAACTGGGACGGCAAATAGATGTAAACTTAAAAGGGCAGGATTAAGAAGAAAATCGGCCAATATTCCAGCAGCTGAACAAGATAATCTTCTGAACGTGATATAGAATTTAAGGAAAGACAACCACACGCAAATCAGTGGTTTAACGAACAAGCTTATTTTTTTTTAAATTTTTTTTTTATTTTATGCGTCAAGCAACCAACAGGCAGCCAATCCACTTTGATATTCTATACAAAACAAAAAAACAAAAAATTATTTTTTTACAATCTTTTGATGCTAAGATAAGCAAGGGTTTTCATAATCATATTTAGTTTTGAACCTAGTCTCTTGTCGTGTTCCACTGCATCAACAGACGTGATCTCATTATGATCTATATCATACGGTTATCTTCTTTCCTTGGTCTTTGAAGTATCAACTCAATAACCCCTGTAACTGATTTACTAATTCTACATTTTAAAAAAAAATGATTTTGGTTGATGGATTATTTCACCTGTTGCCCAGTCTTACACACGAAGCCTTCATAAAATGTAATGTTCTATTCATCAAGGCTTCTTCATCTACAACACAACACCTGACACCTCTGAACATCAAGAAACCGTGTGTGTGGTCCTGACACTAGTCCCCCGCACCAAGTCCACCCTTGTTTATGATCGGCCCGCACCCCATGTCTGACCCGTTCACGTATTAAATGTCAAGACTCGCTTGCACCTGGTCCTGACCAACCCTGTATCTTTCCACTAATTCCAATTGAAAATATAAATATAAACCCAAGCACACGGTTCGCCCACGACGCTAGTCTGGCTGCCCCTGCGTCCGTGACACACTTGAAGCATCTCTAACCTTTCAATGCCTTTATTTCAATGCCCCTTTCATCTACTTCGTAATCCAAACGTTTATTGTGATGAGATGAAAGTGCAGAACGCTGCGTGCTGTGTGGGGTGTGAAGAGTTCAAGTTTAAAGCGGGGTACCCCCTTGAGACGGCTCACATATTCTTTTGTCTGGCACCACCTGAAGCGTGTGTCCGACATAAAAAAAACAACTAATTTTTGGTGCAATTTTGTTTTTAAACATAATTACCCCCCCCCCCTTTTTCCATAACTTGATAAAACAAAAAGATTCATTCAAAAAACTTTTTTGTCACAAAAACACAGACAAAATAGTGAGGTGCCGCAGAGACAAAATAGTGAGGTGCCGCAGAGACAAAATAGTGAGGTGCCGCAGAGACAAAATAGTGAGTTGCCGCAGAGACAAAATAGTGAGGTGCCGCAGAGACAAAATAGTGAGTTGCCGCAGAGACAAAATAGTGAGTTGCCGCAGAGACAAAATAGTGAGTTGCCGCAGAGACAAAATAGTGAGTTGCCGCAGAGACAAAATAGTGAGTTGCCGCAGAGACAAAGTAGTGAGTTGCCGCAGAGACAAAGTAGTGAGGTGCCACACAAAGTAGTGAGTACCACATAGTCAAACTGGTGAGTTGCCACACACATAAAGTAAAAAAGTAGTGATATGCCACACAGAGAAAGTAGGGAGTTGCCACATGGACAAATTAGGCAGTTCCCACACAGACACAGTAGTGAGTCTGCCACATTGACAAAACTAGTAAGTTGCCACACAGACAAAATAGTGAATAGCCACACAAAGTAGTGAGATCCACACAGCCAAAGTAGTGAGTTCCCACACAGATAAAGTGGTGAGTTGCCATAAATAGACAAAGTAGTGAGTTGCCATATAGACAAAGTAGTGAGTTGCCATATAGACAAAGTAGTCAGTTGCCACATAGACAATGTAGTGAGTTCCCACATAGACAAAGTAGTGAGTTGCCATATAGACAAAATAGTGAGTTGCCATATAGACAAAGTAGTGAGTTGCCATATAGACAAAGTAGTGAGTTGCCATATAGACAAAGTAGTGAGTTGCCATATAGACAAAGTAGTGAGTTGCCATATAGACAGAGTAGTGAGTTGCCATATAGATAAAGTAGTGAGTTGCCACATAGACAATGTAGTGAGTTGCCACATAGACAAGGTAGTGAGTTGCCATATAGACAAAGTAGTTAGTTTCTACATAGACAAAGTAGTGAGTTGCCATATATACAAAGTAGTGAGTTGCTATATAGACAAAGTAGTGAGTTGCCATATAGACAAAGTAGTTAGTTGCTACATAGACAAAGTAGCGAGGTGCCACCATAATCGCATCTCAGGAATGGGGAATCTCAGCTTAAACCCATTCCAAATGCTGGAAAGGTGTCAGTCGACCAGATTATGTAGGATTGTTTTGCTGGATCTCTTAAAGTTTGATGTAGCCTTGTTGTATTACTTATTATGCTCTCCAACGGACAGGCATCCAGGCCTGTTTAGCCTCTCTTCACACTTGGTAACCCCGAGCATCATGCTCACATCTGTGTAATTATTGCTTTGCTCTCACAGCTCTCGTAAACTTATTAATTCTGTTTTGCCCAAAGCAGACATCTGTGTACAATGATTCATCATCAGAAAATCAGGTCTGTCAACAGTTACTCGGGTGTCCGGGTATACACGATCGAGGCTAACTACCCGGGCAATTCTCAGGCAACCGATTTTTCTAAAAAAAAAATTAAAAATCATTTAAAAACCGATACCATCTTCTTATAACATTTGTGTTAATTTGACCCTCTAGTGCCATTTGCGCTCTCTGTCGCCGCCAAAATTCCCACCAGCGCCCGTCTGCTACACCGGGCGGTGGCATGTCAAGCGGATTCCCACCTACAAGGGTCGTCCTGGGGTCTGGCAACTGACTCCTCGGCTCAAATTTACTGCAGCTCTCGCGAGAATGTTATTTTAAAAAAGTAAACGAAAGCTACCTTCCTTTGTTTAAAAAGGGACGAGAGTTCAAAGGTCAGCTGGTATTTCCTAACTCGAAGTAAACGTGACAGCATACTGATTGTTCCTAGACTAGCGAGTTTAGATGATGAGACAATATAACAAGAACGACGAAGAATGCATTGAAGTTAATGTAGAAAGATATTATAGTGAAGATCTTTTTTCTTACTTGATGATATATCTGAAACAGACTAGACTAGAATCAATACTGTTACATCAGTAGAAAATAAAGCCGGTAACGGTCGCCATCACTATGGTGACCATGGTAATGGCCGGTGAACTTACTGACTGCCCATAAACTTTTCTGCTTCTTCGGGTACCCGGTTACCCGGCTACGTGGGTCGACGGGTACCCGGGCTGGTGGTTTTTATCCAATTCTTGACATCCCTTCTGACAATAAATACTGTTGTAGAATCGCCCTCCTGTCAGTAGATGGGGATATGTGTCGGCCATTATTTATGCAGTAAATATGTAGGATAGTTTTATATTCAGTACAGATGTTTAATTGCCGAAGACAATGAAGGACTGGAACGAGCTTTATAAAGGAACAGTTGAGGCGACAAGACTTGACACATTTGCGTCTATTGCCTCAGGCCTTCCAAACCCCGATTCATGATACCCTTGCTGAGTAGCCCTTGCAACCAGTGAAATATCCTCTTCAATATCAGGCACAGAAACATTTCAAATCTCTCTACATACATAGGAGCCAGAATGATCAATGTACCGATCGTCGGCCCTTATTATATAGAAGAAGAAGAACGGTATAAATAAGTTTGGCTCTGAAATTATTCGACACCTACTGAATCCTCAAGTACATGCACTAACTAGGGATGTTAATATCGGTTTTGCGGTAAACCGGTTATCGGTTTCAAGAATCCGGCTTTAAACTTGAAACGGGTTATTGGTTCTTGCAGTGAAT
This sequence comes from Lymnaea stagnalis, assembly GCA_964033795.1. Lineage (NCBI taxonomy): Eukaryota > Metazoa > Mollusca > Gastropoda > Lymnaeidae > Lymnaea > Lymnaea stagnalis. The sequence goes on from CAXITT010000011.1 coordinate 1,366,612, forward strand.
TCCCCGTTTTTCCACGTAAAAAGGTCAGCTTGACATATACAATAAGATGGAGAGTGGCAGGTGAGATCTATTTTAAAGCAATCAAAACAGCTCTTATTTTGATACAGTTTGGTACAGCACTTGACCTGTTTTACAACCAGTAACCAGCTGCGACAATGCGAGCAATCCGGTGAGACATGCAAAGCGAGTACGCGATGTAAAAGTTATCATGCAATTTTAATAGTTTCACAATAGATTTTTGTTCACAGGATTAAAATCATTTTAAAATTAAACAACCGCTAAAAACAAAGTTTTTCTTACAAATCCTTTATAAAATGTAATATCGAGAAATTGGGGGGGGGGGGGGGGGTGAAAATATTTAAAAAAATTTTTCCACCCCCTGAACAGTATTAAGATTCTAATGACCCACCCACTTTGACACCGCAGCTTTATTTCACAATCCACTTCAGAATAACAAGAGAAAATATTGCGCACCAAACGCACTTGTGTGTGTGTGTGTGTGTTGTTGTTTTTTTTTTGGGTTTTTTTTTAAGAATCACATTTAGCGCATTTATCGGGAATTTCATTTTACCTTCCCCTTGAAAAAACATGAACAGCTGATTTTGTGTGGTTGCAGGCTGAAGACTTGTTATTACCACCCACCCACCCACCCAGCCAGCCAGCCAGCCAGCCACAAACAAACAAAAGTGAAGTGAATATAAAGGATTAAAAAAAAACAACAACTGAACAACCTGTTACTGTTTGACATCCTCAATACCAACATATCATAATCTAAAGGATCCAAAGGAATCCACCAGAAATCTTTTGGGATTTCTGTCGACATTTCCCCAAGGAGTCTTGTGTGCGGACACCTACATTACGTATCGTTTAGAGTGAAGCTGATGCTCGTGGTGGACAGGTCACGGCCATCGTCGGCGAATTGCACTTTTCTCAGTTGAGAGCACCGCAGTCTTAATATTTATTTTTTATTTTTTTTGCGCATGAGCCAATAGCCCCGCATCTATTACAGCGCTACTGTGCTGAGCGTTTTGTCTACCAGACCACTGACTCACTGCTGTTCGCGCTGAGACCAGATGGAGACAATTGAGTGGGTTATTGCTACAGTCTTAATTGTGAAATGAAATCTGGTCCTTCAAATTGAACGCTTTACATGATCAGGGAGTTAAGTCAGTATGTCCTAAGTAAGCATCAAATTACTGTGTCTACAGTAATGAGATATTGTCAAGAGGGCTGGCCGTCCTCTACAAACAAGGAGGCAGCTAATATAGCAGCTTTTAAAAAATATTTAAGACTCACTCTCCGTGGAGTCGAATTGTCTATTTTATGGATCAAGAATTGTGGTACCAAAAATACTACAAGCTCAAGTTCTCCAAATCCTGCATACAGGACATTTTGATAACATTTAATAAATACGTATCAAATAGCATTTAATAAATACTTATCAAACGGCAGGAAATAAGTGTGTTTCAAATAGTTAATAAATGTGTTCATGTTAATACAGACATATGAAATAGAGATTAAATAAAAAAATAAATAAAAGCTAATGTATAAAATAGCAGCTTATAACTAAGTCATATGAATGATAGGAATGAGAGTGTTTCGTATTGTTTTTGAAGACTTATGAAGTCAAGGAACACTGCATTTCATGTGATCGATTTTGGCGCTTAGTAATGAACATCTGAACATTGGCCGCCACGTTTTAGCCAGTTTCCTCCGGCTCTCTCTGGATTGGATGGGGTTTTTTTTTATTTAAAAAAAAAGTAATTAAAATAAATATATTTGATACTACCTTATGGCGCAGGCAGCTGTAGAAGATGGAAGTGATCCGTACATGAGAACACGTGTCACAGTTCTTCTCCACGCCGCCACACGATTCGAAGTAATGCAGTGCAACTGCTAGACTGAGTCCATCTACCAATTCGTCAAAACACATACCCAACGTTCTGTAGATGTTTGCTCACACACAGTCAGCGGCGGATTGAAATACATTGACATGAGCGGGGCTTGGCTCACTACGCTACATTCGAACCTCATTAGAGCAATTACAAAAAATACTTGTTATAATATTCCTGTCATCATGACGCGTAAAAAATATTATTAAGGGGAAAATGCAAGATGTGTATCTCCTCCTCCCCTCCCCTGCATCCCCCCCTTGAGTTCCCCCTGTCCCCCCCCCCTTGCGCGCTAATGTACAAAGTTATATATATATTGCATATTGGCTTGGGTTGCTTATGGTTGAAACGGGATGAAAGACTTTAACTTGGTATGCTCGTATGTAGCTTTATATTGTTGCGTCTGTTTTTAAATGTGGTAAATATTAGATTATGTTTATTTCTCTTTTTAATATTGTTGACTTTGTAGCGCGCTTCGAGCTTTTGGGGATGACGCGATGAAACTTTAGTATTATTATTATTATTAAGTTTGGTAAAAATCTTTCTGAAACTAAATTATGGACGGTTTTTGTTTTTTTTTCGTTTTTTTAAAAATTTGTCACCTATTTTGCAGTTCATTAGGATAGTGGGATACATGATCTCAACCTTGTGGATGCGATGACTGACAAAAGGCGATCACTAAAACTGTACAGTTTATGTGTTCAGAAGTTGTATGCCACCATGCCATGATAAACCTTGGCGGGCGATTCTGTTGAGATCTAAATGTGATACTTGTAGTTAGGAGCCAGCCATTATTTGGTGTGTAAAGGAAGCTCTTCATTGTCTTCGTTAAACTACCTGCATTGCTTTTCCTTAATAACTGTAACAAATACTTTTAGACTTCTTTTATATTTATATACTTTTAGACTTCTTTTATATTTATATACTTTTAGACTTTTTGTTGGCTGGATTGCAAAATATTTAAATGTGGGCTATTCATTAGCGGAGGAAGGATGGTGTGGAGGGGCGGTCAGCCCCGGATGGCATTTTTTTACCTTGTATGGAAGGGTGGTATTTTGTTACATTGTATGGAAGGGTGGCATTATTTTACCTTGTATGGAAGGGTGGCATTTTGTTACATTGTATGGAAGGGTGGCATTTTGTTACATTGTATGGAAGGGTGGCATTTTTTACCTTGTATGGAAGGGTGGCATTTTGTTACAATGTATGGAAGGGTGGCATTTTGTTACCTTGTATAGAAGGGTGGAATTTTGTTACATTGTATGGAAGGGTGGAATTTTGTTACATTGTATGGAAGGGTGGCATTTTGTTACATTGTATAGAAGGATGGAATTTTGTTACATTGTATGGAAGGGTGGAATTTCGTTACATTGTTTGGAAGGGTGGAATTTTGTTACATTGTATGGAAGGGTGGCATGTTGTTACATTGTATGGAAGGGTGGCATTTTGTTACATTGTATGGAAGGGTGGCATTTTCTTACATTGTATGGAAGGGTGGCATTTTGTTGCTTTGTATGGATGGGTGGCATTTTGTTTCGTTGTATAGAAGGGTGGCATTTTGTTACTTTGTATGGATGGGTGGCATTTTGTTTCGTTGTATAGAAGGGTGGCATTTTGTTACCTTGTATGGGAGGGTGGCATTTTGTTACCTTGTATAGAAGGGTGGAATTTCGTTACATTGTATGGGAGGGTGGCATTTTGTTACATTGTATAGAAGGGTGGCATTTTGTTACATTGTTTGGGAGGGTGGCAGTTTGTTACCTTATATGGAAGGGTGGCATTTTGTTACCTTGTATAGAAGGGTGGCATTTTCGGCCAACGTTAAAGTTTTTTTTTGGTGGATAGGGGAGCCAAAAATCTTAGCCCCCCACCCCCCAGGCGGCACTAACCCTAGTTACGCCGCTGACGGCAAAGTAAACACTACTGAGTAAATGCGCCATTCAGAGCTAAATTTGGACATAAAAGCATAATGAAAGGCCTACGGGGTCTGTCAATGGTTTATGTGTGGGATAATTCCATCAGAGCGACCACGAAAAGCCACTTGTCTGAGGGCAGGTCTCATTGAGGTCAGCACCATTTGCTTAATTGCCCGTGCCCAATGGATTTAACAAAAAGGTTAAGAATGCTCTAGGTATAATCGGTCTTTGACCTGTCTCTGCTCTATTAGGGTCAAGGTGTGACCGAGCCACATCTGTTAATGTGATGTTTATAAAGAGACATCTCCTTCTTATAATGGCACTTATGAAAACATGGGTGACCTAGCTGTAATGGTATAGGATCTGTCACTGTAATGGTATAGGATATGTCACTGTAATGGTATAGGATAGATCACTGTAATGGTATAGGATATGTCACTGTAATGGTATAGGATATGTCACTGTTATGGTATAGGATCTGTCACTGTAATGGTATAGGATATGTCACTTTAATGGTATAGGATATGTCACTGTAATGGCATGGGATCTGTCACTGTAATGGTATAGGATCTGTCACTGTAATGTATAGGATCTGTCACTGTAATGGTATAGGATATGTCACTGTAATGGTATAGGATATGTCACTGTAATGGTATAGGATCTGTCACTCTAATGGTATAGGATCTGTCACTCTAATGGTATAGGATATGTCACTGTAATGGTATAGGATATGTCACTTTAATTGTATATGATATGTCACTGTAATGGTATAGGATCTGTCACCGTAATGGTATAGAATATGTCACTGTAATGGTATATAATATGTCACTGTCATGGTATAGGATATGTCACAGCAATGGTATAGGATATGTCACTGTCATGGTATATAATATGTTACTGTAATGGTATAGGATATGCCACCGTAATGGTATAGGCTATGTCACTGTCATGGTATAGGATATGTCACTGTAATGGTATAGGATCTGTCACTTTAATGGTATAAAATATGTCACTGTAATGGTATATAATATGTCACTGTCATGGTATAGGATCTGTCACTGTAATGTTATAGGATATGTCACTGTAATGGTATTAGATCTGTCACTGTAATGGTATGGGACTATAGGATATGTCACAGTAATGGTATAGGATATGTGACCGTATTGATTAGGATCGTTTACCAGTAGAAGCAGGGGCACATGTGAGATGCATAAATAAAGATTCTGGAGTTAGTTTTTTTTTTTAAAATGGCTTTTCCCCAGGGTTTTTTTAAAACAAAAGGTGATATAAGCGGTGATTTAGTTGGTTTTTTTTTTTTTTTATTTTTTTTTTTTATTTTAAATACTTATTTACACTTTTTTTGAGTCAATGTAATTGTCTGTCATTAGTGTGTGTTAGCAGGCTGTCATTAGTGTGTGTTAGCAGGCTGTCATTAGTGTGTGTTAGCAGGCTGTCATTAGTGTGTGTTAGCAGGCTGTCATTAGTGTGTGTTAGCAGGCTGTCATTAGTGTGTGTTAGCAGGCTGTCATTAGTGTGTGTTAGCAGGCTGTCATTAGTGTGTGTTAGCAGGCTGTCATTAGTGTGTGTTAGCAGGCTGTCATTAGTGTGTGTTAGCAGGCTGTCATTAGTGTGTGTTAGCAGGCTGTCATTAGTGTGTGTTAGCAGGCTGTCATTAGTGTGTGTTAGCAGGCTGTCATTAGTGTGTGTTAGCAGGCTGTCATTAGTGTGTGTTAGCAGGCTGTCATTAGTGTGTGTTAGCAGGCTGTCATTAGTGTGTGTTAGCAGGCTGTCATTAGTGTGTGTTAGCAGGCTGTCATTAGTGTGTGTTAGCAGGCTGTCATTAGTGTGTGTTAGCAGGCTGTCATTAGTGTGTGTTAGCAGGCTGTCATTAGTGTGTGTTAGCAGGCTGTCATTAGTGTGTGTTAGCAGGCTGTCATTAGTGTGTGTTAGCAGGCTGTCATTAGTGTGTGTTAGCAGGCTGTCATTAGTGTGTGTTAGCAGGCTGTCATTAGTGTGTGTTAGCAGGCTGTCATTAGTGTGTGTTAGCAGGCTGTCATTAGTGTGTGTTAGCAGGCTGTCATTAGTGTGTGTTAGCAGGCTGTCATTAGTGTGTGTTAGCAGGCTGTCATTAGTGTGTGTTAGCAGGCTGTCATTAGTGTGTGTTAGCAGGCTGTTATTAGTGTGTGTTAGCAGGCTGTCATTAGTGTGTGTTAGCAGGCTGTCATTAGTGTGTGTTAGCAGGCTGTCATTAGTGTGTGTTGGCATGCTGTCATTAGTGTGTGTTAGCAGGCTGTTATTAGTGTGTGTTAGCAGGCTGTCATTAGTGTGTGTTAGCAGGCTGTCATTAGTGTGTGTTAGCAGGCTGTCATTAGTGTGTGTTGGCATGCTGTCATTAGTGTGTGTTAGCAGGCTGTTATTAGTGTGTGTTAGCAGGCTGTCATTAGTGTGTGTTAGCAGGCTGTCATTAGTGTGTGTTAGCAGGCTGTCATTAGTGTGTGTTGGCAAGTTGTCGTTAGTGTGTGTTAGCAGGCTGTTATTAGTGTGTTAGCTGGCTTTCATTTTTGTGTGTTAGCAGGCTGTCATTAGTTTGTGTTGGGAGGCTGCCATTAGTGTGTGTTAGCAGGCTGTCATTTAGTGTGTGTTAGCAGGCTGTCATTAGTTTGTGTTGGCAGGCTGTCATTAGGGTGTTAGTAGGCTGCTTGTAGTGTGTCTTCTCTAAGTCATATAGCTGTCGTATATTCCTGTGAAAAAGCAAGGCGTTGAGCTATTAGGTACATTCACGAACTAAAAAACCTTTTATTTTCGCGGAGAAAAGAGCATAATGGGTTGATGCTTATCATTTCCGCTTTCATATCATTGGTGGTTGCCGTGGTTTGGCTGAGTAAACATGGATTGGATGAAGTTACCGTGAATTGAGAGGAAATAAATTATTCAAGTTAAAGTATACATTTTTTTTTAAAACTATATTATAGGGTCTGTTTTAATTAACCCTACTTTACTTAATGGAATCGAGATTAGAAACAGCAAACAGGATTTTGGAACCAAACCAAATTGGTCAAAGTAGGCGGCAACCAGGGGCAAGCTACTCTGTTTTACAAATATCTGAACGTATCCCAAATAAGAAAACAGAGTTGGAAAATGCGCAATAATCGCATTTTACATTACAACATGAGAGTATCATGTGAGCATCGCGCACATAGCTGTCATATGTCAATATAATGTCATGTCATGTTTGTTTCGGAATTTATTTTTTTTTACTGTTTGAACATCTTTGTTTGCTAAAGTCACAGAAGTAGCAATCTATATATATAAATATATATATATATATATATATATATATATATATATATATAT